>CP045894.1:30300769-30341370 GCA_013387185.1 Caligus rogercresseyi | reverse complement strand
AAGTAGCAGTAGACCTACTTCATATGCCAACATTTTGTTTGTCATCACTAACTCTTATATATATATATATATATATATTTTTTTTAAATTTTTTTTTTGTCTGACAATCTTCAACTGTATAAAGCATTCTTTATCTCTCTCTTTCTTTTATATGTAAGAGGTATAATAAAACATCGTCAGTTGTGTCCCCAACACACACCTTGAAGGAATAAGAATAATGAAGATACTAGTATGCATTAACTTATCAAAGATTTATTTAATATGTATCAATAGACTAATGATTATATTTTCTTTTTATTTAAACTCTGACCTATTTTCACTATTTTCATATATACTATGCAAAGCCAGGGGCGTAACTATCGGTAAGCAGAGGCGGCAGTTGCTTAAGGGCCCACGACCTCTTAGGGGCCCCCTCACGGACATCTGGTGGGCCCCCAACGCAATTGCGTACTAGGGCGTCTCTTTACACTTGAGATGGTGCAGTAAATTCCTCTCAAACCCCCTGATACATGCGTTCCTGGCCGGACCGTATTTATACCACAACTCATGCCAGATTTCAACATGACGGTGTGCCGTTTAAAAACGACACCAATAGCAAATCAGTGGTACTTTTAATACTATGTTAGTAACTATGTATAGTTCATTAGACGGTTGGTATAAAATACACTCATACAATATGTTTCAAACCGCAATAAAGGTATTAACAGAACGATGTATTTGAGTATTTTATTTTTTACGCTACGACTTGGAATTATGGGTTATGATGAACTGACTGGACATATTACGAATTACGTACGTAACGTGCGTGCAGCGTGTTAAGACGTCACATCACGTTACACTAAACCAGAGCGTAGATTAAACCATAACATTGTATTAGCGACTGTAGGGTTGCGTGACTACAATGTATAAATATATGTTCCGATAATAACAAATATATATTACCCTACACTATATCTTCTTCGTGCGTGTAGGGATAAGACATTAAAGATAGATTCCACATAGTTAATTATTCCAATCTGGATACGATCCCATCAAGGATACGAATACATCAGCGACGATGGATAACAAAAAGAAGTACCGAAGCGGATTTCAGAAAAGAAAAGGCATGAAGAGCTGCAGGAAGAAAGGAAAAAACTTCCGAAAATAAACTCCTTCTTTCAGAGAACCGGAGAGGGAGAGGTGGACGCTGTTGCTGCTACTAGTCGAGTGAGTGAAGATTGCAACCAAGAAGAGAACAATGGAGAGAGCGTGGGTGAGGAGGGGGCTGTGAGGCTCGAGCTAGCCTTGTTGCGCTAACAGTGGGTCTGACAGTGACAGCTCCTTGACCGAAGTTGAAACCCCTCCCGGTTTAACATCAACGAGGGAGTACCCAACTGACATAGGACATTTCCCCGAGAGCCTTGATGCAGACGTGAAACGTTTTATAGTGTCGATGGGGTCGTGTAAGCCAACAGGTCCTTTCCCTCGGGACCCTGAACAGTCAAACCGGCGCTTTTCTGCATCGTTCTACATTAGCAGAACCAAGTCTGGATTGGAGATACCGAGGAAATGGCTATGCTACTCTCAGATCCTAGACGTAGCCTACTGTGAGCCCTGTTGGCTTTTTGCAAAGCACACCTGGAAAACAAATACCTGGCGCAATTTGTCGAGGAAAATTCAAATACACGAGACATCTACTGCGCATACAGCTGCATGTGTGATCTACGACCATTGGCGTCAGAATAAAGTCATGGATAAGGAAATGGAGAGAAATATACTTCAGGAGGCAAGCTTTTGGAGACAGGTAATAGACCGAGTGATTAATGTTACCCTCACATTAGCCATGAACAACATCCCATTTAGAGGGCACAGGGAAAAAATTGGCAAAGCCAATAACGGCAACTTCCTTTCCATCATCGAACTGTTGGCAAAATATGACCCAGTGCTACAGGAGCTGATAAGCCGTCCCGCTCGCTCGATCAAGTACTTAAGCCCTCTGATACAAAACGAGCTGATCGAACTCCTTGCCAAACGTGTCCAGAAAGACATTCTAGATGAATTACGCTCATCTCCATTCTTCTCGGTGATCATGGACACAACACAAGATGTGGCGAAAGTGGACCAGATGAGCCAAATTTTTAGATATGTCGTTATTGAGCGAGATAGCCAAGGGGTTGCCACTGATGTTGCAGTCAAAGAATCTTTTGTTGGCTTTCGTGAAGTTACCGACTCATCCGCCAGTGAACTAACCAAGGAGATAATCGCGTCTGTGGAGGAGAGCGGGCTGGACCTCTCCAAGTGCAGAGGGCAGGGGTACGATGGTGCCGCTAATATGAGCGGCATATACAGTGGTGTTCAGGCAAGAATAGCTGAGAAAGAGTCGACTGCCGTGTATGTGCATTGTGCCTCACACAACTTGAATCTTATCCTCAATGATGCGGTGAGGATACAAGAGGTGAGACTTTTTTTTTGATGTTGTGGAGCGTATTTATGTGTTTTTTGGACACAGTATAAAGAGATGGGCAATGCTCATAAATGCAGATCGGAGTGAGACAACAGAAAACGGCTCCAACATCACACTTAAGAAGTTATGCCCGACCAGATGGGCATCCCGCTACGATGCAGTCAGTGCTCTACGACACAGATATGGGGACGTGATGAAGGCACTGTCAAAAATCGGGCTGACGAGCCATAAGAAAGAGGAGCGGGACGAAGCAGCATCACTGAAACGCGCAATGGAGAAGTTCTCCTTTGTATGTCTGGTTGTCCTCCAAAGCAAAATCCTGGAGCGAACAAATGTGGTGTCTAAACTTTTGCAGTCTCACGAAACTGACCTGTCCATAGCAGTCCAGCTACTGGACTGCGCCATCGCAGACCTGTCTGCTTACCGCGAGCACTTCGAAGAGTCCAAACAAGCAGCACAGGGCCTCTCGGAGAAGTGGGGGGTTAGCAAGGCCTTTGAGAACACTCGGGCGAGAAAGGTGAAAGCGCATTTTGACGAACTGAGTCAAGACGAACGCCTAGCAGATGCAGACTCTTACTTTCGAGTGCACGTCTTCAACGCCTGTCT
Organism: Caligus rogercresseyi; assembly: GCA_013387185.1. NCBI lineage: Eukaryota > Metazoa > Arthropoda > Copepoda > Siphonostomatoida > Caligidae > Caligus > Caligus rogercresseyi. Next base: position 30,338,321 of record CP045894.1, on the reverse strand, counting down.
GGACATCGTCATCTCTCAGCTGACCCAGCGATTCACTGGTCTACGATCAACAGCGGAACGTTTTAAAGCTATACAGCCCATGACACTCTGCACCGCCACAGACGACGAACTGTTTCGGCAAGCAAGCAAACTGGTCGACATCTACAGAGATGACATTACTGAAGATTTCCCCATTCAGTTGCTGTCATTCCGTGCTTGCTTGAAACAGCGCATCTCACAAGTCAAGACAGTGCGAGAGCTCGCAAAGATGCTGCTCATTGAGAACAGCTGCATCACAGCAAGTTTCGGAGAGGTTTGCACAGTTCTCATGCTCTTTCTTACAATACCAGTGACAGTGGCCTCCGCAGAGCGCTCCTTTTCAAAACTAAAGCTAATTAAAAGCTACCTGAGGAGCTCAATGGGACAGAGTCGTCTCTCTGGACTCGCCATCCTGTCGATTGAGAATGCTCGTGCCCGGCAGCTGGATGTACAGGACCTGATCGAAGAGTTTGCGCAGAGTAAGGCCCGGAAGCTGCATCTATGATGTGAGTAAAAACTTTATATATCTTAAAATAGTTATGGATTAAAAAAATGGCAACACAACACAGTAGTAGCAAGTGGGGTCCTGGATTGGTCTGTCGCGCGTCTATGTGCGCGCTCACTGTGTGCGCGCTGCACGACAATAGCCAAACATCGGGTTGGTGTGGAAGAGGCTTCAGTCAGTAGTCTACTGTGAAAAGTGATAACGTTTACAATATACGCTTTGAGCTTTGGCTCGTCTGATTTTTTCTGGTTTTATGATTTATGCTACCAAATCCCAAAGAGCCTATGTTTTCATGGACATGCATGGTGCGCCATCAATGTTTTAGTGGATGTGGATGCGCTTTCACCAATGGTTGCATTCAAGGTGCGCAGTCGCTATTTTCCCGTGTGTGATGTGTGATCATATACTACTGAGAATTGCATAATTGTATTTGTTTGGCCAATTTATGGAACTGCCGCCCTATCCTGGACCTTTACACCTGTTGTACTTTATATGGGACCCACGCAGATAATGTTGCTTACGGGCCCATTGATGTGTCGTTACGCCACTATACAAGCACTTTAACTTGAGTTAAAGTTATTTTATGTGTGTTTGTTTTTTTGGGGCACAAAAAAAGACAACGTCCTTCATTGGATGCTAAGGCATATTCTTAACAAATCATACTTCATTGTTAATTCGTATGGGTGGAATCTATAGGAAATACTTATAAAATATATCATATATAACAATATAACAGAAAATCCAAAAGTTGCTAACATTTCAAACATTTGAAAAATAAGAACAACCCTAATATAATATATATTATCCATTTATCCTTTAACATACTTTATTGAACACCCAATAATGTCCATCTGATAGCATGTTGTTAGAGTGTTATATAGGATATCATTTTGCGTAACTTGATCGGAATAAGGTGCAGGCTACAAGGACGGAACTAATTTGTATGCTACTTTTGAATTGTTTTTACACTATAGAGTTACATTCGAGGCAAAATAATAAATTTGACGGCCGTTTATGAGTTGTTTGATATTGATGGCTAAATCCATTTGAGTTGCAAGCATAAATGATAACACAAATATTGTTGATGAATGTTTGATTAAATAATTGGAATTAAATATATACAGGCTTGTGAGCGTTCAGCTTTTTTTGCGTTTCAGCGTTCAAAAAATTAGCGTTCCGTTCAATGTTTTTGCGTTCAGCTTTTCTGTTAGCGTTCAGCGTTCAAAGATTTCCCAAAAAAAGTACTGTGTAGTGATGACGTTTTTTTTTAGAAAAGAATTTCCCAAAAAAGTACTGTGTAGTGATGACGTTTTTTTTTAGAAAAAGAATTTCCCAAAAAGTACTGCGTAGTGATGACGTTTTTTTTTTAATTTCCAAAAAAAAGTGATGACGTTTTTCCGAAAAAAGTCCAAGAAATGTTTGGAAAAATTGAACGCTGAACGCAAACTCTTTTTTTTGCGTTCAACGTTCAAAAAAGTTGCATTCCGTTCAGCGTCCGTTCATTGAACGTGCGTTCAGCTGAACGCCGTTCAATTTTGCGTTCCGTTCACAAGCCTGATATATATATATATCTTTTATTCGATAAGTGTTTGCAAATCTATGAGGAACTTATTCATAAAATGATTTTTTATAGAGAAACTTTCAAAACCTCCAATAAGAAATGTACCATATAACGTGATTGCTTGAAAGTAAAGAGCGTACTCAATTTGAAGAAGAAAAAAACCAGTTGATATTATGTAATAAGGAATATATTAACTCATGGCGGTTTTAATTGTTAATATCAACTCTAGTAAGATATTATTTTACCCTTAAAACAGTTTTTCTAAGACTTTAATCAAAGAATAGACTCGTACTATATATTCTAATATTATTATGTACAAATTAATGATTATGAAAGAAAGAGTAAGAATGAAGATGTTTTGTTGTTGTAGATATCCTTTTTGATAATAAATATATATTTAGCCCCGACAAAAAATATGTATATAAAAGGAGAAAAAGGATTATAAACTGAAAAGTTATGTTTAATTGGATAGGTTTGCAAAAACTTCCCGGAAGGATCCCTTAGAAATCATTGCATGTGGGTTAGTAAGTAGTGTACAGTTACATATTCGATTTAATTGGACAGCATCTCAGAGTCAACACAGGATTTATTGCTGATAAAACTTCATTCGCAAAGTTGGTGATGTAGCTTATTTCTGTGTTTTGTCTTTATTTTTTTACTTTTACATTTTTTAAATGACTTTTAGTGTTTGCTTTTTCGCTTCGCTATTTTATACTATTTGAAATTTTCTATTTACATATTTTAGAATAGCTAATAGTTCCTAGTGGAATAGTTATATTTGTATTATTATAATATAATACTTTCAAATAACCCCAATAATAAAGACTTTCTGAGTTGTTGGACTCAATTTATTTATGGTGCGTAACTAAAATATTGTGTATGTTAATTAATTCGGCAATAAAATCAAGGAGACTACAAACGTAGGGATATAACATCCTCAATAGATCCACTATATAACTCCATCGTTATTTTTACCCTGTGCAATCAAAGCAACAACTCAGATGATCCCAGAGATTTGCCTGATGTACAGAAAATACGTTGACTTACAAAAGCGTTGACCTTGCAAAATACTAAACTCTTGAAATCTTGATCCCATAAAAATACAAATTAAATATAATTTGGCTACATGTAAAGTCTGTCATTGTGAAGACTGGCATTTAATCAAGCTACTAATTTAAGAGCTTCGATGGATCTTCTGGTACACTTTTTATGTTTTTTTGTGTTTATTTCAGGATTCCCTTGATTATGAATCTCAATGGATCTGCGATCGTTGCAGCGAGGTCGAGCCCGTCTCCGAGATTCAGTCCCTCGTTTCCAGCCTAGAGGAAGAGTTAAATGAATTGCCAAGAACAAGAGCTTTGACGACTATGAGGAATTCATCGAAAAGTACAGCGAGACCCTTCTGCACCCCTCACATTTCTTGCTTATGACGGCCATGCGAAACCTCATACAGTACTGGACCTACGGAATATCCAATGAGGCCCTAAGCCTAGTCCAACTTGGTTTGTTCCCCGTGTTTGTAAATAATTGATTTTTTGTTGGTTGAACGACTGACACTATGATAATGTATTTCAGAGTCAGCTATTACTAGGGATATCAAACTGGGACTCCCTTTCTGAACGTGATTGGTTGAAAGAAAAGGATATAAATAATGAATGAAAGATTCTTTTTATCTTAGAACATCGTCTCAATATTAAAAACTCATGCTTAACAACAGTTTATTTCTTGGGGACCTCGATTAGGAACCACGAATTATTTTAATGGATTCTTCCCATATTATTTGCTCGTAATAATACAATAAAATAACAAATTAAATTAAATATACTCATAATTGACGAGAAACGGCTCCTCACTCTTTAACGATAAGACTCTTATAAAAAGGAAATAAGATTTGAGAAAATATTGTTTTGAAGAGTGAACTCCTTAAAACCACAATAATAACTAGAGGACTCAGAGAATAAATATATAAAACAGCATCACAAAATAGGGATTTCAGATGAAATCTCCAAAACTCACCAGCAACATTTTTTCAGTTGGTATCCCTTTTTTTTCATTTTGTACGTTTTATCTCGTGAGTGCAGATTTGTTTATTATTTATCATAGTAAAATATACATTCATTATTTTATTTGAGTGAGAAGCTGCTATATTTATTTAAAAATAATGAATATCAAATCGTGGACGAATCATTTCAAAGGTTCGTAATTCCAAATATCTTTGGTTGACGCTTATTTTTCACAAAAATATAGTGAATATTCACAACTCAACAACAAAGAGTAAAGTTATGGCATATTTCATATTTAGCACTTTTTGTATAATCTTCACTCTTTTTCTTTCAACCAATTACATTCGAGAACAGACTCCCACTTTGGAATCCTTAGTTATAACACTGAAAAATTATAATTATTTTTCGGAAACAAAAGTGAGCATTGGAAGAGGTTTATCCAAGGAAATCGTGAGCCTATATGGCATAAATAAGAAAAACTGTATATTTATGATGATATGCCTATCTCTGAGTTGATAAACTCAAACAACCTAAATGAAAGTGAAGATATATTTCCTAATACCAACAGTTTTTTGTTTTGTTCCCGCTCTTTTTATTTCTATTAATCACGTTCCACAAAAAGCCTCAGTTTGGTACTTTTATTATATCCCTAAAAATGGCATACTATTTTATTTTTAGAGAAGAAAGTGCGTCTCTGTGGAGAGTTTAGCAAAGTCCTCAACAAAATAGACCCGGGGTGTCTGACCTACGTAACTTCATCAATCGGGAGATCAACTACTCCAAGCTGACCCTCGTGAAGACCAATTACGAACTAGGATATATCGGGAGCGAGGAATTTGCACTGGAGTCCAGAACCTGCCTCTCAGCTTTGGATGATGTACAGAGAAGCATCGAGCTCCTCCATTTTGACTGAATATCTTTATAATCATACAAATTAAAATGTAAACTAATTGGTGTCCATTGGACAGCTGAATAAAAATAAATTGATTACCAACGGAGAAGAGGCGTCATTTTTTATGGTTCAATCAAGTATTTTTTATTATGTACAAGTATATTTTTTGCCTGTATATCATTTTACAATAATGATAACTTTAATATAATGAGTATTTTATCAAAATACAATAATCGGTTATTCTAAGGCATCCTATTTTCGAAAGGAAAAATTACTCCACAATGTGATACAAATCAAATCTTATGTAAATGATTATTTTCAAACTAAGACTATAATATTTTTCTCGTTTACAGATAATAAAGAATTCCCGAAAGAAAATATTTATTTAAAAAAAAAAACTTATGTACATCCCATTCCAAAATTTATTCTTTGTTATTGAATGAACCTATTTAACGTAACGTTCGAATATAACGTTCTATGCTCTTTGGGGAGTGTTTATTAAAAAAGACAGTATATCATTTACTATTTGGCCCTTCCTTCACTCCCTCAGGGCAATACTCGCCAGAATCTGACGTCATTTTGAACAAACTAAGAAATAACCAAAGCATTGTTTTGCTTCCTATGGCAATGCAAGGGATTGAGTACGTTTTACTCATATATACTTTTTATGTATTTCATGACACTCTTCTAAAAATATTCATTGACAATGGTGTAATATACGAGTGAGAAAGGAGTTAACAATAAAATAATGGTGGGGGTATTAATAGATTCTTTAAAAAACAGGTAAGTGCAGTAATATTATAAAAAGATATTAGACAGTTAATATTAAAAAACCCAGGAATTTCTTAAAACAGGAATCAATTCAATTCTAACAATGTTAATATCATAGAAATATAAAGATATAGAGAGCTGATTCCCTTCAATGGCAGAGAAACAGCGTTCTAATGCTTCTGTGTGTGCAAAATAAACAAAGTAATTTATACGACGTCATCATAAGCTGATCTTAGAGATAGAATCTATGAATGATGAAGAGAATAAACTATCTACAGTAAACCCTCGATATAACGCCCCTCTGTGTAACGAACTTCGGATACAACGAACCTCCTGGAGCTAGCCGAACAAGCCTCAGAAATAACGAACTTAAGTTCGTTATATCTGAGGATACCGAACTTCCTGGAGCTGGCCGAACAAGCCTCATATATAACGAACTTAAGTTCGTTATATCTGTGGCTACCGAACCTTTTGTGTTCATGACCGAACAAGCCTCAGTTATAACGAACTTAAGTTCGTTATATTTGAGGCTACCAAACCTTTTTTGTCCATGACCGAACAAGCCCCGAAAATAACGAACCTAAGTTCGTTATATTTAAGGCAACCGAACCCGAATTATGAGCTGCTGCGGATCATGCGGTTTGAACTCATGCGTGAGGTGCAGCAGAGGAAGACACAGACGAAGATCTCTGACTTCTTCAAGGCTGGCCCCTCCCCAGCTGAGAAGAGGTCTAGGACAGAGTCTGAGACCAGCAGTGTGTCTGTGACTTCGACCTCCTCCACTAATCTGCCAAATGTGTCCAGCGGCAGTTCGTCGTCACTCCTGCAGGATATACCTTATACTCCAGAGCCCCCCTTTAACGAACTTCGGATTTAACGAACTTTCGGATATAACGACCCTGCCCTCCCCCCCCCCCCATATAGTTCGTTATATCGAGGGTTTACTGTATATCTTTTAAAAGTTTTTACGGTCAAAATGACGTATTTCTCTGAAGGATCCAATCAGCTCTCTATATCTATATATCTCTATGGTTAATATCAATAATAAATATTTAAAATTAAATTCAAAAAGACCGGAAAAGAAGATCGGATAAGGCTTTAAAAGAGATGATCAAGTTGATTTGATCAAGAAGGAGAGGGGAGGAGGGGAATAATGTAAACAAATAAAAAGTAGTAAGATAAAGCTCACTTTGGAACGCGGACTTGGAGAAGGGCTTCCACCTCTCTGTAAATGATTGAAGCCATATGCATGGGCATGGGGCGGTTCCTGCTTCTCGCGGCGTAAATCATACCGATGACTTTGGTGAGGACGGCGTCTGCTTGGAAAGCGTATTTACTCTCCGGATGAACTGCAAGGAGCCAATCTTTCTTCTTCAGGAAAAGACCAAACTCCCCCAGCAACAAAGGTTCCACTATTTTCGTAATGGGCATCACCGCGCTGCACTCGTAGAAAGGATACTCCGAGGTGTCCGTGTTGTTATTACAAAAAGAGCAGAGCTGCTCCTCAACTTTTTCCTTCGAATTGTTAGTTAAAAGGCTTGACGTAGCAAGCCGATACCTCACCCATTTTTACTAGAATTGGTGAATGGATTTTTCATTACTGTCTTCCATCCACAGTAAAGAAGACCTTGGTCCTCTACAGCGAGTCTTACCATTCTTTTTTTCACAAGGGTCCTGGCGTCATGTGCTTTCAGGTATACGTTTATGCTACTTTTTAATTCTATTTTGGGGAGTGCCTCCAGTGTAATATAAAAGGGTGTAAATGGGCCATATAGGGGGACAGAATGTGAATCTTTTTGCAAAATTTTCGATGCCAGTAAAAAGTTTGTGGGCTATATTTTCCCCGTAGCTGCGAGACTTGACCCCTTGAAGTGAGATTATCATACTTGAAAATTCCTCAGTACTTCCTATGATTTTATTAAAATTCAGTGGTTCATGCTCCTTTAATAAATCGAATACCCCACTCATGGCGGACTCCCATGATAATACCATATTGACCCATGACACATCAATGCTCTTCACAATTCTAAATAGTTCATCGGGGCCCATAAAGATTCGTTGCTCCAACAGACACCTTGTTTTAACTGCAAATTTTCTTTTAATATTAACAGCCCAGAATTCTTCACTCGTCCTCAGTCTCCTCAGCCAAGAAAGGTTCAAGGACTTCCAAAATGATTCGAGATCAACGAGGCCCAACCCCCAGTCGTGAACTCGAGTGTGAAGTCTGATGTCCGATATGTATGGTCGCTTTGAGTTCCATAGGAAACCTCTTCGTGTGTAGTCAACTGAGGATTTGACAGGAGCCGAGTAAGGGACATATCTGAATAAGTGAACTACTCGCGAATAATCTTTTATTCCATACGTTGATTTTGTCCAGAAGATTAAGATTCAGTTTTTTATAAAAGGAAACCGCCTTTTCAATGCTATTAATGATGGTTTTTTTTTCATTTTCTAGGACGGTTTCGTTTTCCTTATGGGCGATACTCATATATACTTAAACCCTTAAGGATTATAGCTCTTTATAAGCTTAAATACTGTTGATTGATCCTTAAAGCTTTATTCCCTGTTTTATATACTATATCATTAATTTCTTGTATATTAGGAATATTATCAACCTATATTTAAATAATATTATTTAAAAAAGATAAAAGTTGTTGTTTATTAGTATGATAAAATAATGATAAATAAATATTATTCCATTGGTATTAACTCTATAGCTGAATACATAAGAGTTAATTAAAAAGGTGTTTGCTTTGATTAAAGAGTATTTTAGGTTCATGCTTCATGAAGATGGAATATTTTACCACAGTTTGCATTTTAGTCTAAAATGTCAATTTATGCTATTTATTTTACCTTCCGTCTATTTTTAGCCTTTTAATAACTGATTTTTTGCAAAGTACGTCATGAAAAAATGTAAACTTAAGTTTGGTTAAAGAGTTAGAAAGCACAAAGTTTTAAAGCTTACATTAGGATAATAATCAAACGTAAGACTGATGTCTAAATGACGTCAATGATGTTTTTTTTCTTGGTTAGAGACTTACAAAGGACTTAATGTCTATGGATATCCCATAGGAAGCATTTCAAATTTATGAACAAAAAGGTTAATTATCTAGTTTATAATTATTAAAATAATTCCAATAATTATGATTAAGAATAAGATTCAAGCCGTTTGAAATACGCTGCTGAATAAAGTATAATTATTAAAAATAACATAGGAACGAGATTGTTTTAAATGATAGAAAAAACGTATATAGGCAAAAATGTGAAGAAACAAAAAACACCTAAATATTATAGCTTACATTAAAAAAGAAAAGCGTACAAATTGAGATAGAAATGACGTCAATGGGGGTCGAGAAATTCTTTTAAAGGTTTTTTTAGGCTTGAGGCAATCATTACTAAGGGCCTATTTATACTAGCCCTAAGGAAGTAGTTCACTCTAAGTTAATAAAAAAAGTTATTAAAATAGATCCGTTCTTGTTCAAACTATGATCAATAAACTTGATTACATCCGTATAAATTACGCAGCTAAATATATAGAATCATTTATTCATCACGCACGGGATTATTTTATTGATAGAAGCCATCATACCAATTCTTTTCTCACGAAGTACAAGAATACAAAGTTTTACAGTATGAGAGAGAGAGCGAAGAAACTGATGTCAAAATGACGTCAAAGATGTCGAAAGAGCCTTAGAAAGTTGTTTATTGCTAAAAGGCATAGATTACTTTGAGCTTGTATAAATTCCCATGATGAAGTAATGACGTAAAGATTTATTCTTTAATATGAAGATATGAAGCATTAAATATTTATTGGGATATTCTTGATTACTAACAGTTTTTAATTCCTTTTTTTCGTGAATCGTATTTTGTTCAAAATGGAAGTGTACTTAGTAAAAGACTTGATACTTCCACAGCATATTCTGATTATTCAAGGCAGTTTTTTTATTGTGTGTGTAAGTATTATGTGTCTTACTAATAACTACATAAATAAGGCATGCGCTTTTTAGACAAAGCCAGAGTCAGCTTTCTTTCTTTTATCCTTCAGTGCCCAGAGAAAGTGAGGAGCAGAGAAACTGTAGAGCAAAGGAATAGAAAGCAATATCACACACACAAAAAAGGGGCTAAGTCAAACAACATGACATCTATAGTCGTTCAAAGGAACCCGCAGGACCTAAAACTATGGCAGTCTAACACACTGGGACAAAAGAGGAATAGCGAAGAAGAAAAAAAATTAAGAAGTGGTGAATAACGAAGAAAAACCCAAAAACACACACACACGATACATTCAGTGGAGCAACCAAGGCCGGAGCACAAGATTCTTTTGATTCATATGCATACTCTTCCTCTATTGTTCCGGACACATATTCCTTCATTGTTATTCATTGCTCCTGGAGTGATTTTTCTTATCATCAGGCTTACATATCATCATCGTCATCAGGTGAGTCCATGAAGATTTGCATTTCTTAATGTGCTACGAAAATTTCCGAGAAGTGTTGTGAAAGGGAAAAAGCAGCTTACTCATAGCGGATTTTTTCATGAGGAAATTCCTTTGTTACGTAGGTCTGCACTATCAATGTTCAAATGTGAGTGTGTGTTTATACAAGAGATAAGAGAACATTTTTTTGACACTAAAATAGTGGATTATACACACCTCAGGGTGTATGTAAGGATCTGATTTTTTTAAATAGAAATAATCTCATATACCCGTATTTCTATTGCATATAATAAATTAATGACATGTTAGAATGTATGAATAATCCAAGCATTGTTTGTCGGCAAAACTTTTGCGAACATTTACCCCAGTATTGGAACGGGCAGACACAACTTTGATATTTATTTTAGTGAGTCTTAGTCATATTCCTCATCTCTTGGCTGACTGCCACACACAGTAATATATATTATTCAAGTTTCTTCTTACCTATGCATGTACCTAGATTCCCTTCTTCATGACTTTTCTTAAAAAATAAAAATAACATTTGTTGTGGCTATCAGGTATTTAAGTAGAGAATGAAAAACATATTGGGTTGGGAAGTTCATCTGTTTATGCATAAGTGGAGTCTATAAAGAGATATTGATCTTTCTTTCTGCGGAGATGACGTCATCAAAAACCGGTCATTAGTTATGATTGAAGGGTAAGAGGCCTCAAAATTTCCCGCCATTTTGTCGCTAGTGTAAGAGGATTGACAAGGGACTTTTTAATACTCCATGGGTAGTTTTCATATAAATGGTTTTGACTTTTTTATTACACTAACCAAATAATAGTACATTCCTGTAACCAACGAAACATGATATAAATGAAAAGCAGAGGACTATGAGTAAGGAGTATAAAAAATATTTATATCAAATGTTCCATCAAATTATCAGAGAAAATGGTTATAGAACATTGAAATTTATATGTACCTAAATAATCAAACTTTCTATTCAAGCAGTTAAATATCCATAATTCGATTTTTTAATAGTTTATTTTGTTATATTGCAATTTATAAAAATGCAGAGAATATATAATTGTCACGTTCAGGGGTCAAATATGGAACCATATACTGTTTGTTTATTATTTCACGGATGAAAAGTGTGCCACTTTGTATGCTCGTGCATCAATAAAGTATGGTAGTAATATAAAATGTATTAAATTAGGTTCATTTATAGCCAAAATATCTCATGCTTCCCCCCATAACTTTTGTATGCAAATGCTGAACACAGAATCAGTTCCTCATAAACAATTATAACACTCCATTAAGAGTGATATTCTTTTTCAATGGTACTCTGATCTTCCTTCACGTAACACTCATACGTGTGTTGGTATAATGCATCCAACTGGATATAAATAAGAATGATAGCATCAAAAATTTGTCTGTTGAACCTAGGATCTTATCACTGAGGTAGACCAAAAGATGATCATCCCCTCTCGGGAGTATTCGAACCTGTGCCCCCAACATTGAGATTTGAACACGCCTTAACGCAGGCGGCTATCGCACTCCCTTGCATAATTTGTTTTTCGTCTTATTCCTTTTCACAGTGTACAAATAAAAATTGTTAAGCATTTAAAGAGTAATAAAGCCAACTAAGCTTTAACCCTCCCAAAAAAACGACCACTAGAGACAGGTGATTGCTAAACACAAATTGTTTAAGCTTATAAGTTGCAGAGGAAATTTGAGAAGCCGCTAATGGCAAATGACAGGTGGCCGCTAACACAGGTTATACTGTAGTTGTGTGTATGGTTTTAAAGGACCAAGAAACTCAATCATGGCTTGCCATTGGTTCCCGAACAAACACTAGGCAATAATGGGCATACAGTGGTATTTATTATCAGTCTTAATTAATTACTATTATTGTTATTGAATATGGATCATACGTTGATGTTGGAACAAACTATAAATTATAACAATACTACTTGATTAGTAAATTCTTCTTAGACATGTTAATGGGACACAAAAAATAGTTTGAGACAACTGTATTGGAGAAAGGAGAAGACATGATAATGGGCCCTTGAATCTCTTCCTAAATACTACTTCATATTTAAACTACAATTGCTAATGGGAAAATGCATTTAATAAGCCAATAGGATCTTATTAGATGTTTAATGTTTTTTTCTGTCAAAAGCAAGTTCTTTATTTCTTACATAAATTAAATATGAATATTTTTTTGCCTATATGGTTCAATAGAATTGCATCCGACAGGATATAAATAAACATTATAGCATTAAAATGAGTCTATTGAACCTAGGATCTGATCAATGAGGTAGATCAAAAATGACCATTCCCTCTCGGGATTCAACTTGTGCCCCCAACATTCTGAGTTGAACACGCCTTAACGCACACGGCTATCGCACTCCCTATTTAAAGGGGAAAATGTGTGATTGAAAGTATAAATTAACACTATAGATAAAAAGTAAATGCCCCTTAGAGACCTAACATCTCCATTATAAATGGAACAACGATAATCAAAAATAGATTTGTCCGTGGGATCAAAATTAAACTTCTATTTCAAATGTCTTCCATTCATTTTTTTAAAGTTTCAAGGGGCAAATAAAGTCTTATTTGTTTCACACACTGAACGGTAAGAAAAAGTATATAAATTAATAATTCTCTAAGTGTCCTAAATAATAATAACTCGTGTACTTACAAATAGAAATAATGGAGGGTAAGAATAGATGCAAAATATGATTGGTGAAAAAGTCTACCACGAGTATCAAATTTATTGGCGATAAGTTTTTGCCGTCTTCCCTAATAGACTTTAGTTGAGCCAGTTGGTGGTATTTGTACATTATAATAACAATTTATAACTATATATTCAAAATATGCATCCTCGGAATCAGTAAAATGCAAATTTTGTCTAAATAAATCTATCACAATGTTTAAAATAGTAATAATCAAGTTTAAGAGCGTGTAGCAACGAAGCATATAGTAGTGGTCCAGCAAGAATCCAAGTTTAAATGGATTTTGGTGAAAATGAGTTACCATCACTATAATATAGTTGGTGGAATTCTCCTTCGTTCGTATTAGTAAAATATTTCGATTACTTCAATACAGGCTCCGATAATTGCTATTATATATATTATGATTAATGATTGGAATAAATCTCTTATGGATATGAAAAAAGTAATTATCTTTGAGGGATGATATCGAAGGGATCATGTGGAATTGAACCATATAACAAATAAGTCCAATGGAAAGAAAATCATTCTAACTTAGCAAATAAAAATGACATTCCTGGGTAAAAAACGTGCGTAACGGGTCTTAAAATGCTTTTGAAATATTTGGCCGTCATTTCTATGAAGTAAAAAAAATAGAAATGCGTTTACTCATTTTCACTATTTTCATTTAGAATTGCTTTCTTGCTGAACCACCTCAATTGTTAAATTATTTACTTTCAAAATGCATTATGACTGCCAAGTGTTTGCATGAATGACATTTATGATTCTTTAAATAAAATATTTGGTTCTTCCATCACATTGTGTGATTTCTAATAAAATATTGAGTGATCTAGTCTTTTTAATATCCACCAATGTGATAAATCAATAAACTTTAATACTCAAGCTCCATTATTAAAAAAGCAAAATAAATATAAACCAATATTATAAAAGATATTCTGAGTCAAAATTGAAGAGTCAAAATATATTTAAGCAGAACTGTTAACCAGAAGAACGTTACGTAAGAAAGTAAAATGACGCTTAAGACTGATGGTCTGAGCTTAATTTTATTTTATTCATCCTTTGTTTAAAAATATATTATCGTTTCAATCAAAAAGGTAATATAGCCTCAAGAAATCCACCGACAATATAGTATTTTATTGATATATCTAAAATAACGAGATATCAAAAAGGCTTGTGCTTTGAACAAGCTTAAAGGAAAGTATAAGTATTAAGATATATGAATGAAATATTGTTTTATCCCCATCTTCATTGTATATCGCAATTTATTAATTATTCTTAATAAAAGAAACTCACATTTGGATTAATGCTATATTTTGTAGCATTTTCCTCTATTCCATTTCATTCTTAAATCCTTTATCAGGTATATACCAAGAGAAATGCTAAAATATGCCTTGAAAACTATAGTTCATCTTTCTATAATAATAACATTGACATTAAATTCTATAGGTGCTTTGATTTTCATTAATAAAGAAGTAATTTAAATGAGGAGACTTCAGTGTAGAAGTTTGATAATTAAAATGACTTAAATTTGTTAAGAGAGCTAATCATTACAATTTACATTTGTATCGATATTTAAATTTACATTTGTTTCTGTAACGGTGATTTAAATGAGAAGGCATTTTTTTGGCTAAGAATATATTACAAAGTTTGATACTAGAATATTTGTTTTTTAGTATGTCCAGTCTGGAAGCTAAACTAACTAAAATAATGAGCTATTTTCTATATATGTTTACTCTCCATTCCAATTAAGAAAAAAACTCCGTCAACTTTAGTGCGTATTTGTAGGTTTATCTTATGAACTTTAGTATAGTATATTATAAATATTGCCAACTTTAAATATAATATAAACCAAGCACATGGGACCATCATTTTACGCTCAACACCGTTTATTCATTGACTTATACCATTTAAAATAATAACAAATACAAAAGCTTGTTCGATTGTGAAATCCGATAATTGAGATCTTGATTCTAATTATGATGAAGCACTTTATAAAATACTGAAATAATAATAATAATCAATATGATAATATATGCTCTCAAAAATGTATTTCACGTCATTCAATGCCAGTTCATAGTTCAAGTCCTCGGATATATTTCCAACACCCTACACTTTAAATAAGCAACATTACACAACATAAAATAAATACACACTCGTTTTCTATATAAAGCATCATTATATCAAACTAAATTACAGGGAAAAAACACCTGAACACAACGACTAGCCTTTGATAAGTCCGAACTCCATGCCGACATCACACACATGCACCACAGAGAGAAACGTGTGAAAACTTCTGTTTTTAAAATGTTGTAAGAAATCATTATTCGTCACTTTAATAATAATAAGGATACGTGACCTTTGACTTGTTTCTCTCCCCCACATATTTAAAAAATAATATTTCGCATGTCCTTCTTTGTCAAAAAAAAATGATACACGATGATGTTTCAGTGCTAACACTATCGACCACTATTTTATTATTATTATTTCTTATCATCGTACTCGTCATTGATATTCTTCTTCCCTCTTATTCATTAGGGCACGCCTGTCTTTTACCTAAAGGGGTCTGCAGGAAGATTTCCTCCTTGAAACAACAGAAGGAGTAGCTAGAGAAGGTACTCCCTCACTCACTCACTCCTCCAGTCAAGGCACCCAGTGGGGTACTCGTCCTCCTCCTCCTCCTCTTCCATTGCTCAGTTGTACAGGAGTTGCCATAGCAAGCTCTCTCCCTACCTATCCGTCTGCGCAGATACCTACCTACCTACCTATCTCCCTATCTCCCCTGGCTTCAAGTGATTCTCCTTCTCTGACATCAATCCTGTCTCACAAACCACACACACACACACGCACTCACACATGATGTTCCTGGGCCTTTTGAGCTGAGGCATTTCACTCTCATATGTCTTGCTCCTCCCTGACTTTCCCGCCAGACGAAGGCGATGAGGCTGCTTCCAACCACCGTGCCAGCTTCGTTCTCGAGGCTGTTCCTGAGGAAGAGCGTCTTCTTCAAGCAGAGAGTCTCCTTG
This sequence comes from Caligus rogercresseyi, assembly GCA_013387185.1. NCBI lineage: Eukaryota > Metazoa > Arthropoda > Copepoda > Siphonostomatoida > Caligidae > Caligus > Caligus rogercresseyi. The sequence goes on along the minus strand of CP045894.1, from coordinate 30,322,395 downwards.
TGTCCGAGGAGATGTCCGTGGTGTTGAGCCCAGAGGGCAGTGAGATCCTCAGTGTGGCGGAGGACCCTCTGACGCCACTGAGCTCCAAGCAGCAGGTGGCCCTCTGGCTCACGCACAGCTCCCTCACGAACCTCTCCAGCATGCCCTCCATCAAGAGCCTCGTGAGCCGCCGCTGCCCCCTCAAGCGCGTCCCCGGTAAGAAGGCCCCCAAGCCCATGGAGCGAAACGACTCCACCAAGAGCCTCTCTCAACCCTTTCGACACAATCTCCTGGAGGAGATTCCCATGCGGAAATGTGAGACTGTTTTAACCCTTGCCTCCGTCCAAGGACTCACACACAACTCCGGACTACTGAAAACACAGAGCAGCAGTCATGCTCAGATTTCTAGGTCCAATCCAGGAAAAAGTTTTCCTGGCTACGCAAGCTGTCGCAGTCCTCGGGATCCTCACTCAAGCCCGCTCAGGTCCCTCTGTACTCCGGGAGGAACTCGGAAACATCTCGACCTCCGTCCATGGTGGGATGCGAATCGCCCTCTCAGGTAAAATAGATGTGACATGGAATGATATCTATGATAGAGGGGAAACAGATTTGTGTGCTAAGTAAATCAATGTTCCGTTTCTATGAAGGGGTTATCGCTTCAGTTGTCTTTAGTCTAACTATTTGTAACCTTTGAACTCCATAATGGCAACTCTATCTTTTTATTATTTTAAACCTCACAACTCAAAAATGGTCCTTATGAAATTAAAGTCTTCAAATTGAAACAAACAATAAGCTTTTCTTACCTTGCTTAGCACATTTGTATAAATGAATTCAATTGGAGTTTTGAAAGATTGTGCAAGGAAATAATTATCCTTTGGACTCGAAGACAGCATATGTGCAGAAACGACCTAACTGCTCAAGAGTTCGCATAGTTCATATTCTATTCGTGTTTACAATATATTTTTTAACAAATATCTAAATTACAAAATATATATCAGACTATTATTCTAATTTACTCCATTTAAGTTCAGCAATTATGGAATAGTCGGATATATAATCCTATCAGTGTTCTTTAACTCGTAAATAACAGTTTAATTTTAAAACTAAAAACAATACATTGTGATATAATCTTTATATCAAATCCTAAGGTCTAATCGAATCGAAATGTTAAATAGATGTATTTTATCGAAGCTAAATGGCTTTTATATAGCATCCTTACTGCGACAAACAATTTACTTGAGGGAATTGAAAAATTTAACAAATATCCATTTATGTCACCCTGCTTAATAATTTTTAAAATATATTTATTAATCCCAATGCTGATATTTCTTTGGTAAAGAAGGCCATTGCTTACACATTTATGTATCTTAACGTCAGGATGAAGTAGACTGCTCTCACCACCTAACAACTAGCCATCCGAATGAGAAGCCATTCAGCTCCTTCGATGAATATCAAGTTATATACTAAACTTTGTCGAATGAGCATTTATCTTAGAGTATAAAAAACAATGGCATATTGTATCCGTGAACACCACTTTAAATACATGCATGTTCCACCCGCAACGTAAGCCATAAAACGAAAATAACATGCATGTGATCATGGTTAGGCTCCCATTTAGTTATTGTTCTTATTAAACCCAAATAATATTAATATAATTTAGTATCAATGACATCATTGTGCATATATTAACATTTTTTAAATTTTATTATTTTAAAAACATTCTCATATCTCATATTATTTTTTTCATATCATTTTTTTCGTTTATCTACCATATATTATTATATTCTTCGTCTTCTTAGGGCCTGCGACCCGTGAACCGCCTTCGATCCAAGTCCTCCATAATGTGTTCACGCTGTACGTCTGTATTATCCATGAATACGTCCAGGATGACCTCCAGAGCACCTAGTCAAATGTCCCTCCTATACTTTCGAGGTCCCAACGAGCTTAAGACGGCCTTCATCTGTAAAATTTGCCTCTGTGACTATCCCAGCCCCAAGGATATGGTTCGACTGGAGCATTGCGGCTGTAGTTCATACTGTAGAGATGTAAGTGCAGAGAAACAAGTTGAAGACACATAGTCATTCATTTAAAACTTTATGTGTGTGTGTGTGTTGTAATAGAGCTATATTTTCTTATAAAAAAGATTGCAGATAAGATGTATAAGTAGATTGCAGGGGATCGAAGAAAATATATTGTAAATGATATGGAAGATCTCTTAACATGAATCCCTCGCCCTTCTTCTGCAAGACATATATACCTTCAATAATATATATATATATATATGATGGACATATTAATTAATCTCAAAATCCTTTAAAATGATGTTTTGGGGAGGGATTTAACTGTTATATTGTATGCACCTATTTACCGTGACGTCACAAATGAAGTGGATAATTGTTTTTATTTCTATGAGTTAATATTTATTTTGGAATAGCAGAATATAATTTAATATACATCTTAAAGGGATTGGGTGACTCTCCGTTTAGTCACCAGATTAGCTTAAGAAAATAGTCTATTTCCTATCTGATGTCACGATAAAAGGATGTAGACAACATGAGAGTTAACCCTCTTTGTTAGACATACAATATTTTTTCTTTTAAAAAGTTTGTGTACAAGGACATATGCTTCTATTTTTAGTCTCAGCTGTTTTTACAACCAACAGGGACTACGAGTAAATAACTATGAGATCACGATTGCGGAACCTAAAAAGAAACACAAAACTATGTACATAAAGATACGTTTTACGGGCAAATGCAATACAAACTAAACACAGATATTATGTTGAACTTCGAGGTGTTGTATGTAATATGTTTTTTTCCTTTCCCGGTATGTTAAAAAATATAGTTGATGCGTAAATCGATTGATTAACAATTATTTTTGTAGTAATTAAGTAACAGTCTATCTTTTTTTCTTGCGTTTGAAGAGTAAAGTTTAAACAAAAGTAATTGTTTCATGGGCAATTTACACGCGTTGATTGCGTAATTTCAAAAATAACTGACATCAAAAAAGTTCCTCTTTAAATGATCGATGGACTTAGGTTATAGATGAGGTGTCTTTATTCAATTTTTTGAGTATAAGTATAAAAAACTCTTGATGAATGTGCTAGAATTAAGATGTACTAAGAATGATTTAGTGCCACATATTTTTAATAATATATTAATTATAAGATTATTTTATGTAAGATCTTTTATTAAGAAGAAGTCCATACAAGCACGGATTTTTTTGATTTGTATTGAATCATTGTCATTTTTGATCGAATACTTGATTGAGATATACATATGTACATATTTTCCATCCAAACAAATGCATGACAAATGCATATCAACATTCCTTTTTTCATTGAAGGAGGGGGGAGGATATAAAAAATGATTACTCTATTTTGTTTGTTTTTTATTTACAGTGTATTGTTCAGTATTTAACGTTTGAAATACTGGAAGGGGCCTACGAGATTTCCTGCCCTGATGCGGAGTGTGAAAAGGAAGGAGTGATAGCCCCTGAAGAAATAGAGAAAATCATTGGAAGGGAGCTGTTTGATAAACACATGACCTATCGACTCAATGCAGTAAGCATTTAGTTCCAGACTTTCATTACTTTTTGTATAGTTCAAGCACCGACCTATATATTTATATCCAATAAAAAGTAGGGAAACTAAATATGTAAAAAATCAACTGATCATATCCATCTCGTATGTAATTATGACGTAAACGATTATATATATATATATATATATATATATATATATTCAATGAAACAATAAAGAGAGAAAAATAATTTTTGTTATTCATTAGCATTACCAAGATCTAAATAGTAGGAAATAAGAAATGTCCAAACAGTGAGGTCATTGTGATCAAACAATCATATATACTAGTTTTTATTATTCATAAACGGAGTGTGACATCACTGGCCATTTATTCTAGATTTTTTTGTTTTCTAATTCCAGTCTACATTGTTTTGCCTCATTGACATTGTTAAGTATCCTATTTTTACATAGGAGTTTCAATGCATTTCGAAACCAAAATATTGATCTATAAATATTATATATATAACCTGAGCTATTACATATAAAAAATACATGAATAAACAGTATGATATAAATATCAGTTATTCACAAAATACTATAAATTAGGAACAATTTGTGAATCAAGTTTTATTATATGAATCGAAATTGTACAAAAAGTGAGAAACAGCATCAAATATCATATTGAGTGAGAAAGTTCGCCTCAAGAAAGTCTGGTAAAAAGAGTCTTACCCAATTTTTGCCAAAAATATATTTAATCTTCATAATTGCAAAAGTCTATGCACTATTGTCATATATATGCTTCAATTGTAGAATTAAATAATGAGTTTCTTTTTACTTCAACTTACATATGTATTTACATTTTCCTTCACAGATGGGCTCTGAAATGAGGATACCATTTAGTTTATATGCTTATATTTCAAACTACCTTTTGAAAATTCGTAGCAGGTGCTAAAACTAAGTGCTAATATTATTTTAAATACAGTATAAATATTTTATTTAGTGGTCCGTCTCTGAGACTTCTAGAGATCTATAGGTCTTGCACCTGTGCCCTTAGTGAAATAAGACTTGATGTATTATTCCATTTCACCTTGGATAATTTGCTTGAACAAAACGAGCTTATAAAATATTTATTTATTTATTAAGCTGTTTGCATAAATACAGCACAGGCATTTAAAAAACGATGCTAATAAAAGGGTTGATCCTCTTTTTGCGTTTTATTATTTCATTTATGTTACTACGATGTTACGAAAAATGTAATTAAAGTGACGTCATTATGGGCTCGTTGCTAAAAAAACTGAGACTGTTTGTCGTCAGAGAAATCATGTCTAAATCTTACAAAGGATATTTTTTACACAATGATATACTATGTATCTTTGAAGTATAAACTCCCAGTAATTAACTATGACTTTAGTCTTCCTTAAAAAATCAAAGATCAAATCTTAATAACAATAACTTAAGTAGATATTTACAGTTGTGCTTTGTAATGGAACCCTACAATAAAAAGATCCCTGTTGATTGGCAGTTAGATTATCTGTAATATGCAGGCTTATGCTGGTGGTACTTTCAAAACAAACTCGTAATAAAATGGTACGTACGAATGTCATAAACCTTAGCAGACTAAAAATAGAATACACGTAACGTAATGTTATTTTGATCATTAAAAAAATATTCTCTATATAGATCGAAGAAAGGGGTTTCCAGTCTTTGCTTAAATTCATGCAATATAAAATTTTACAAATAATACTATTACTACTGAATGGTAGATAGTTTTATACATGTTAATTTAAATTTAAGTCGCCTAAATGAAGTTTATAAAAAGAAAATACAAACTATCCTCTTTTACCCCCATTTTAATATAATCTTATAACCTTGTGGCTGGTTAAAAAATACATTCTCCCCCAATGTTCTTTTTAGTTTACTTCAAAAACAAAATGCAGAGTTTATATTATGTTTTCCAAAGATGTCTTCTTTCTACGTCCTTTTTGACTTTTTAGAAAATTGTAATGATTCATCTAAAATATATTTCAAGTTTGAAATAATATTGATGCTCAGGGGGGTATCACGATGTAATTCTCAAAAAGAGGTCTGCCTATATTTCCCATCTTCCTTCTTTTTTTCAGAGGTGGCCATGGACCCCCAATCGAGCTTGGTGTCCCTCGGCGGGCTGCGATACGATTTGCCACATTTGCCGTACTCCCAGCAACAGGAGGAGTCCGTTCCCGTCAAGTGCCCCACCTGTGATAAGGAATTTTGCTCCATGTGTTCCTCTGCCTGGCACCCCAATCTCACCTGCCGAGAAAACGGCGCACGGCTCGTTCGCGTGGGGGACTATCCGAGGTCGCAGGGCCCTCATGGATACTGGACGACCCTGAGGGAAACATCAAGCAGTGCCCCACATGCAAAGTGCCATCGAGCGAAACGCGGGATGTGCACAAATGATTTGCAAGAGATGCAAACATGTCTTCTGTTGGTACTGCCAAACCTCCCTGGATGTGAGTAATTGCCATTTTTCGACTGTCATTTTTTTAATAAATAGCAATCCCTTTGCTCCTTAATTAACTAAAAATATGAGGGTGATTAAGTGGAGGGGTCTCGAGATCTGTCCTACATAGATATTTTTCTCTGCATGGTTCAATGGAAATGAACAAGCATCATAGTGTTTAATTTTTGGATTTTGTGAATACTTTTCTACTATCTAAGCTCTTTTCTTATAAGCTTTTTTTACTGAAAAATCCCTAGAGGGCAAAACATATATGCAGATATGATATATTTAAAAATCTGGAAAATGCTATATTTTTAATCCAGTTTTAAACAGAACCCTTATAGTCTGAAATAATATGTAAAGCAGTTTTATATAAAAACTTAAATAAAACACTTTTAATGTGTGTGTGTGTGTTAAGTCTAAGTGTTTCTCTCACAAATGATCTTATGAACTATCCTCCCGCATATGGCCTCCACATACTCAGCCTTCTAAAAAATACATTATAGTAAACAAATTCTCATATAATTTTAAGCTAATTATATAATTGCCGGTTCTTCTGGATATTTATTATCTTGGCATATATAATAATTGAGCATTTCAAAAGATAAATCAAGCAACAGTGTTAAAGCAGCTATATTCGACAACTGAAATAAATATATGAAGTTTCGTATACAAATAATTCGAAACACTTAATTTTTAAGGAGTATTTAAGAAAACAATAAATTCTTGTAAACATTGTAACGCTTTGAACCAACTCATGAGTACTTTGAGCATAAACCACCATTGTGGTATTAAGATATAGAGAGCTTATTCCCTTCAATAGCAGAAAAAAATCGTTCAGCTGTCGCTTGTGCCCAATATAAACAAAGTAATCTTTACTACGTCATCGTAAGTTCATCATAAGATATAAATTTTTGTTTTTATTGGGCAATATGACGTATTTCTTTGAAGAATCTAATAAGCTCTTGATGTCTTTATATCTCTATGTAAACCACCAATCGTTTTTTTAATGAGTCTGTGGCGTAAACAAATATATATATATTTATGGTTCGATGGAATTGAAGTATATGTGTGGATGAACACATAATCAGCATTATAGCATTAAAGATAGTCCATCGAACGTAGATCTTCTTAATATGGTTGACCTTTTCCGTTTGGGAATCAAATTTACGCCCTCAACATTAGAGTCTAGCACGCTATTACTCAGCTTACGCTCTTCCTTCACTTCTTAACAATCTTCATATCCATGTCTTATTGTTCATATTAACTCTTTAGTGTCTTTATTTTGCTAAATCGTGGTCTTAGTTATCAAACTCTTACTCCTAAGTTTCTGACTGCGGTTTGTATGTTAAAATCTTCTTCTTTTTCTCCTAAAAACATAAACACATGCTTTTCGGTCTCGATTTACTCTTTGTTAAATGCTATGAAAAAGGACGACAAATATTTGTTGTTGGAATTTATATTGATTAAAGTATATTAAATACGAATTGACAGATAAAGGAAATATATCGGTTTTTTGGCCTCTTGACACTTAGTCCAAGTCGTACGATAGCCATAGTCCTCTGACGTTAGTAAGTATTTTAATCTTTAAATACAATTTAGCAGACATATTGAAAGAAAGTGAGTCTGGGTCTCAGCTTTATTTTGTCTTAATTTTGATTCAAATAATAAGCATAATTTACGCGTTACTCATTCAAAAATACATATTATTATTACGTCTAGAGCATAATGCTTCTTTGATGAATACTTCTAGAGTTCAGAGGGATAGCTTATGAAAATATCTTATTTATATGAATCCTGAGAAAGCTTTTGTGGAGTGTGTTGAAACTGCTTCAAACCGGTTTAATATAATTATTGTTACATTGCTCTATACCGTTACCTCTTTTCATTATTAAATTATTCGAAACATTGATTCAGTACATTTTGCATTCATAAATACAGGGTTTTCTTTTTTATAATACGCAATATACACTTTTGTATATAATATATAATAAATAACCTAGTTTCGAGGGAAAGCATTTTCGGGGTTCTTTGTTAAAGAATCCTGACTCCACCTACTTTAACCCTTCTCTACGTTGTTCAAAACTGTGTTCCTTACAAACTAATCCTTACAACCGCGCTTTTTTTATCACTTTTCAAGTGTAATTGTGAAGCAGCTTTCTAAATCATGTATTTTTTGAGAATACCAATTGATATGACATTTAAAACGTAGCTTTTATGGATTCACAAACCTCTTGGTAAATTATTCAGTAATGTTATGAGAACCAAATCTTATAAAATTATATAAAAATGGTACTTAAGATATCATTAGATAATTTTAATTTCGATACATATGTTTTTTACATTCAAGAAGTCGTTAAAGAGTATTTGTATAGATGTAATTTAATACTATTATACTATAATATGATTATGACAGACTTAATGAAGGATTTTTTCTTCACGAATGGTAAACAAGTATACGTTGTTTATTGAGCTTTGAGACACATGTTGTACATCCTATTTTTATAATTTGTTTTCTTCATGATATTCTTATTTAACAATAGGTACTTCAGAGTTGGTAAATTTCACTTTTTATTTTAAAAAAATAATGTTTGTCATACTCATTACCAAGAAAGTTGCTGTGTTTGTATTTATTTTTAGCAACCATAAATACTTTGTCGAGATCTTCTTTAGAATGACCTAGAATCCGATAGAAGGAGGATATTTGCCTATCATCATGATAGTGGTACTTTAAAATGCTCCAGAATTTATGTTATATTACTATTATTTCGTTTAATAGCTAAAAACCTGTTTTACAGAATGCTTAATCAGAGTAGTAGTCGAAATTAAAATGCTGTTCATAATGATAAAAATATTTTCTTCTTTTCTCAAAAAATCATTGATGAGGATTTTTAATAGTATTTTATTTATGTGTATTTTGCATCCATGATCCGGCACTAATGATACACATGAAGATGGGAATTAGTGGATAACGTGATCTCGCAAGGAAGGAATTATTTGCAAAGGACTTGTATCTCATATGCCGTGTAAATCATATTATTAAAAAAACTTTCTTATATACTTAATAACATCTGCGAATAAATCATTGCTATTTTGAGCATTTGATTACGCATTAGAGGGAATTGATGCTGCGCTCAAGACTAAGGTTTTGAGGTATTTATCTTCCAGGACTGTATATATATATATATATATAATATATATATATATATATATATATATATATTATATTAATATATATAATATATATATAAGATATATATTATATATATATAACCCTTGTGTGGTGTTCATATTTTTGTAACTCAGCCACTCTTCGTGGGTCTGGTGGACCCGCTGCGTTTTGGGGCTCTCAGCTAAACACAATAAAACTATTTTATGTTAAAATACTCAAATGATCTTTTCCTTATCTCAATTACAAGCAATATAAACACAAAAATGATAAATAATAGTCTTTACCTTCATTAGGTCACATTTATAAATAAAACATCACTTCTTTTTGTTGTTGCTGGCTGTAACCTAGAATAATGAAAATATCAGAAATTTTTCTAACTCTCTCTCCTCACACACAAGATATGAGTGCCAAATCAACTGCAATAGCATCACACTTACTTCAGGCTTTGCAGGTGATGGTTCTGTAGGTTGGGTGGATGGTGCACAAGACCTAAAATTTCCACTTTCATTGACCCCGGTCCAGCAGACCCGAACACCCTCTATGTAATGTAAATGTGTAGGGGGGTGTATGGTGTGTGGTCACTGAAAACGTGTTGTGATATATGTTCTTCACAGAAAATGAGCCAAGGCCAATGAATCTGAGTTTGAAATAATAAAAATTAGTACTACTTTTCTTTGAGACAAAAATGAAAATGGGTCCCACAGACCCGAATACCACACAAGGGATATATATATATATATATAAAGATTTGAGAAAATGCCTCACAATGTATTTTAAAGCTATGATGTCCTTCGTGGAATTTTCCCCCTTATATAATAGATGCTTTTCTCAGAAGATTTTGCATTTTTCTGCATTTAACTAAGCTAGTCTATTGACTGTAAAAATAATGTCCTTCTTATTTTGTGTGAAGTTATTTTCTTAATGCAAATTAGTTGAATACCTTGATGATTCCATCATATTTTATTAACTTTTCGTTGATAACAAGTATAAAAAGAGATATTAGGAAAAAGTGGTAGAAGAAAGTACAGCCTATGAAGAAATGACCCCAGATAGAAAAGGAAAATGACGACGCATGACAGAATGGCCCAAATAATATTAACGACTAATAATAAATCATTTATCCCTATTGCTCAGCTAATTTTTTTTTTGCCATTATTTACTTGAATTTAGATGAGAAATAGTATTTGTACAATACTTAGTTATATTCCACTCAAATACTTGCCTAACCATGCATTTAGACCATTTTCCCCATGAGTCATCAATTTGCTTTTCTATCTTGGGTCATTTCTTCCTGGTATATTTCTTCCTTACAACATAGAAAGGTATATTGCATTAGACTAATACAACATATTTTTTATTGGTATAGTTTTTCGGACATTTTTTTTTTGTGAAAAAAGTATAATTAAATATAATTTAACGGTTGGTCCCGTAAGCATTGCGATATAGAGTGAGTGCTACCTAAATACATAAATATGAGTTGAAAAGGATGTTTTTGATGTAGAGAGATCAAAACATAAATTATTTTGAATTATTAATCACTCAAAAAATATTGAAATGGTTAACATATTATTGGTCCCTTGGTAGTCTTAAGTCTTAGGTCCAATTTGTATAAAAACTGACATTAAGCTTTCAAAATGGCATCCAATATTTTAATCCACTCATTGAAATTGATGAATCTGTCAGCTGTTAAATATTCAGTATTTTCTTTCATATCAGCGCGTTATACAGGGTGTTTCAACAAAAGTAGACACTTCAACATCGGAATAATTATATTGATTACTTGAAAACAGACAAAAACATTATTGTATTTTTGTAGAATGGGGTCGAAGTTTTATACATTCATTTTTGTTAATTTGCAAAAGAATCATTCAAATATACTTCTATGGTCTTAAGGGGTTAAAAAACATTTCAAATGAATGAATACCATGGAATATTTTACTTTGTTCATTTAAATTCCTGGAATGATTTTTAATTATTTTTACATCCCTTTCTTTCAGGATGATTTTCTTTTGCGTCACTATGACTCCGGGCAATGTAAGGGAAAGTTGGGCCATTCCCGCGCCTCTGTCCTCTGGCACCGAGCCCAAGTCATTGCCATTTTGGCCGGATTCGGTGTCTTCCTCCTCGTGGCATCTCCACTTCTCCTCATCGTTGCTCCATGCATCCTATGCTGCAATGCAAGTTCTTCAAAAGACTAGGCGAGCAACAGCAGCAAGGAGGAAACAATTCATCCCCTCCTCAACCCACAGCATCCAGCCTCAAGTCCACGTCCATTGCCTTCGAAGAAGAACCCGCCCTGACGCCATAACCTGGGCAACCAATTAAAGCTCGTTCAAAGGGAAATAAGGGTCAAGTACGCCATGCATCATTCTGACTTATTCCTTTGCAATGGATGTAAATTTGATGACTGACAAAAGGGCCCACTAGAGAGTAGAGAAAGGGACGATAGGCGTAAATATATATCCAGTGATGCCATAAGGTTTTTATTTATATATTGCCATGTCGTCATGAGATAATAGACAATGTTGCCACAATTTATTCTATGATAATCTGGCTCATAATTGAAAAGCTGACTGTAGGTCCCGTAGAGTTATAAATGTTCAATAGAGTTGAGAAAGAGAATAATGTTATAAAATACTTTAGAGAGGTTGTTTTTAGCAAATACTATTTTTTTACCATAGTTGGATATTGTCGTTTTCCGATCTTATCTCGCATAGCCTCTAAATATATAGCACTTTTTATACAACAAATACCCTTATATTCAAGTTATCATTTTCCTTTCACGAGGTTGGGGCCCCTTGGTATTCAAAATTTCCATTAAAAGGAATCGTCAGCTGTGAATGATGGCCGTTCTCTTCCTTTGAGAGCTTTAGCCACGATATAACACGAATTGCGCTACATCCAACAAGCTATTCAAAAAAGCATGCTGAAAGTCAGTCCTCTGCTGCTACTATTTCTATCATTTAACACTGTGATAATTGATTTCTTTCTTTTTTCTTTCTCTTCACATATTTAAATTTATATATATCTATATTGACGTATTTATTTTTCCATTTACTCGGAATGTACCTAAATTTATTATATAAGAAACAACACATTTATGTATCAACACATATACCTATATACATTATTAATACTACTATATAACTATTATAAATAAATACATAGTCTAAAATATATCTAATATATACAATCCTAGATATTCCCAGGCGTGTTATTGATTGATATTTTTTACCTATATGGTTCGATGGAAATGTATCTATGGGAATATGAAATAAGATATATAGTATTTTAAAAATATCCAGCGAGCCTATAAGGCTGATACTTATGATCCTTCCCACTCGGTAGTCTGCAGCCTTAATAATGAGAGTCAAGCTTCGAGTGAGTGAACGCATTTTACCTTGAAATGTTACTCATCGAATAAAATTAATTGATCCATGAGGTTTTTGAAACACTAAATAATGAACATAATTACCATTTTTTATAAACTGCTTCAGATTTGCAGCTAAACCAGCCCCAAAATATATTTTAATTTCTATGTGGTTCAATTGACTTGCATCTCTGAGGTTATGAATAAGCATTTTAAAAAAAACCTCGATCGCACCAAGGATATTAATGAAGTTGATTAGAGTATTGACCTTTCCCTTCCGAGACCTTTCACATTACTTATGAACTATAAGGTTTCTTTCATTGTTTCATCTTAATTTTCTTATAATTAATTTTGTACTATTAAAAAAGTACGCTTTGGCATACTATGAACTCTTTGAACTCTAAAAATACATAATGTCACTTGGAGAGATCATTTAAAGTAAAAATAAAATTAGTAAGGTGGTCAAACAGCATGTGAAGTAATACATTCATAGATTGCTCCCCTGGACAAAAACTATGGAAAAAACTACTACTTATGGTCATAAAATGAATATTTTATAATATAAAGTTAAGTAAGTAATTCGCCGGCGTATTAAAAAAGCCTTACCCTGATGGCGCGCAATGGAGCCTGAAATTTCTTCGACGAATCCGCTAATATAAAAGCTACCAAAGATTTTCAAAAATATAAGTCAATGTTATTTCTATATTCTTTTTTAATTTCTTTTGTTATTGTGTTCCCTTAATTTGTTGTAATGTAAAGTGTTTTTTTATTCTAATGAATGTTTATTTAACTCTTGTTTGACTTATGTTTAGAGTTTTAATTTTGAACTATAACGTTTATATATGTATTTTATATAAAATTACTCTAAGCAAATAAAGTCTTAAAAAAGTAATATTAGGTTCTTAGGGATCTTGAGGTCATTTAGTCAAACCAATGGCCGACTTGCTTCGTCCGTACAGTCCATGACAGGACTGTCTGAATGATTGTTACAATATCTTGGATAGCTTTTATCTACAATATAAAAAATAAGTCAACGATAGTTCCCCTTTCGTGTCCCGACCTAATTATTACCGTACTCATATATCGCTTCTTTCCTACTATGTTCGAATTTATGGTGCTCTTTAGACACTTTGACGTTGTATGCTTAAATAATGTTGAAAGTTTTTTAGCATGTTTATCATCTTAAAAATGCTTTGAAAAAAAATCGGGAATGTATCTAGGGTTTTCAACAGCCTCTGTTCACCTTATGTACCTATTCACTTTGTGAACGAGATCCATGGGAATGTAAAGCGAAGAAGAAAGATAAATCCCTCGGGCTATTACGCGATTTGTACATTCCACAGCACAACAAGAAAGTAATATTGTAGTTTTTAAATAAATTTTAAAGCTCAAACATTGATATTTGGCTACAATTATCTTAAAAAGACTTCACTGATTATATGCTTAATAAATTATTGATGTTGTAGGCCGAACCTGAGTTCTGTTCTGTTGAGAGTTAGTTCTTTACAGCGACAGTTCACTCGACGTAACTCTACTTTGTAAGGATCTAATGCAGGGATGCCAGGTGAAATCGGTCAGGGGGCCGGACTGATTTCAAGTGGGACCTCGGGGGGCCAAATTACCGGTACATTTTTGGCCTCGCAACACTAAAAACTAAACAAAAGTAGATTTAAATTTGTTGATATTGTATCATAGTATTATTTATTTATACAAACACTTCTCAACCACTAACGTAACGGGCCAAATGAGATGTCCCTTCGGGCCGTCACCATGGCACCACTGATATAATGCATAACTATATGATTATTTTTATGTATAATTCTTTATTTAAAAAAAAAATATGTTTAAATACGCTTTCTTCTTTTTAGCCTCTCCTTCTATTATAAAGTTTTTGCATGAACGGATACCAAACAATGTTGCATGATAATTTTATTTTAATTATTGTGGTGATAATGATGTTGTAATATTGCTACTTTTAGAGAGAATGTTTAAGGGGGGAGTACAGAAATTAATGGTGTGCAAGACTTACAAGAATCTTTAATGGGCTCCAATGTTCAACATGCTATTTCAGCGTTAAGATTGTAACTTTAGTTGAATAAATTGGATACTATTATTTTAATGTACATAAATTGAACTGCATTCCCACCAAATGAACTATCAACTATCTTTTTTAAACATACGTGTCCCATGAAAGGGTTGGAAAGAATAAATTGAATATTTCTCAATCGATACATCCAAAAACCAGTTCCTTCGTTTTTACTTCATTAGTTGCTTATGTCTACGAATGAAATTATGGTAGTTCTCGCAAACTCATCAAAATATATTATTTTATAAGTTGTCAACTTCCTTTTTTTCTACGTCTTATCACTAGAGTGATGATCCATTTATCGACACATCTGACTGGAGAAAGAGCATTAATATATTTCCTGATTATAAATGGCAGTTTTATTTAATAAACAATATTATGTCATATTCCAATGGTCTTTTCAAATGATTTGTACATGATATTATAAAAGCCGCGAGTCGTATTTTATAATGTCAACTGTTTTTGTTTTTTACACTTCTTTTCTATCTACTAAATAGGTTCAATAAAAAAGTTATCTGATTGGTATTCTTATGAATATGATAATTTAATTGTTTATGAACTGAACATCGTTTCAATAAGATATTAAAACAGTTATATTTTAGCATATCTTTCCATTGAAGGCTTTGGAAAAAAATCATGTTTTTCAATAAATATTCTCTTAAGATTAGTTATCTGGTTGTAACTTGACTGATCATCAATAAATCACTGTAAAACGATAATGTTATTTCATATATGAACCTATTTGTGATGAGCTCGTTTGGTTCAATACTTTATAATAGATATGAAAGGAAAATATAGTCAATTGTCAGTATATATTTTACTCTTGCAAATGCCATATTATTAAAAAAGGTTCCCAAGGACCACAAAGCTTTGTGACTAAAGGTTTGTGACTACAGAGGTTTGTGACTATACAAGTTTGTGACTATACAGATTTATGACCATACAGGTTTGTGACTACACAGACTTGGGACCAAGTGTTAGGGGTCGTACACAAATCACACAATGCTATATGAGTTAATATGTCTCAATGAGTTTTTTGGCATTGGATTTGGGTTGGCGAGATGAATTATTCAATGTGAGTTGGTATTCCAGTTCCGCCATAGCCCCTCGGAGGGGCAAATAACACGGCCAAGAATTAATAGTGGATGAAAGTTGCTTTTGAGGCGATATTGGGGCTTAATTTGATTTTATCTGACTTTTGATTTCACCTATAGGTTACTTGGAGAAAGGGTTGATTTGCTCCTAAAATTTTAAGAGAACTGTATTATATTCAATGCCGTGCAAATACTTTTCTTTGGAGGTCAACTCTCACCCGGACCTGATGGATCTCTCTCAAACAAAATTTGATAGTTTGAAATCGAGTATATTGAAGAGTAAATAGGTCTAACTAGCGTTTGTAATTTATTTTACGGTTGACCAGAAATCGATGACCTCAATACCCCTTCCACGTGTTTAAAATCTGTCAATAAGGCTTAATTACTGTATAGAAAACATTATTATAACGTTTTCTTGCATATCAATATCTTTGCAGTAGCCGTTGAAGACTTTTGAAAGGCTTTTAGAAAAGAAATCATGTATTCAGTGTTTTGTTATTTATCGATTTATTTTGGTACAAAATAATATTGACATAGATATATTTATATATGTATATACAGATTGAATAAAATTTGAAATTGTGAATCTTTATTTTCTGGTTATTTTACAAAAGAATACAATTTTTTCTCATAATTGACGATTGGAAATGACTGTATAGAAGAAAAAATATAATTTTTTAAAAGAAACTATCAACCCGTTACCTGGAGGCTTGCAATTGCACGTAGATATCAGATCTTATTTTGTTCATTACGATATTGGCCAACTTTCTGTGATAGTCTATTGGCTATTTCCAAATATTTCTGCTTTTGTTTCCCCGAATTTTGAACCTCAGCGTTGGCTAGAACTAAACTTTGAAATGCAATATCATTTTTTATACAGTCTAAAAATTTCAAATGGTTGGGTTTGGACTTTGAATTAGTGATTTAAGGCTATCGTGGAACCCTTCACAAGCATTAGTGGTCTTGGGCGCACACAATTCTCCATCACGAAAATGATTCCATAGAGAAGGAGGAAACTTTGTTTCTCTGTATTCCCCGAGTATAATCTTCTGTCCTCGAATGTAGGTGTGCTCAAAATAAACTAGTAGCTCCTGTATCGGGTCATCATAATCGTCCTCTTCATTATTTTGGTGCAACAAACGGCCTAGTTCTTGAAATATAACCAATACGTCGTCTTCAGGGACAAATGAGAGAACTGGAAGGCATTTGATAAGAACGTTCAATTCGGGCTGGGAATCAAATCTTTTCTTCAGGCCTATTTTTGCCACCTTCCTCATAATGGATTGAGATAGATGAAAAAAACATCCCGATATTTTTGTTTGGTGGAATTCAGTCCGAAAAGCGCTCATTGCAGCGATTTCGAAATCCAAGACTACTTTCCGGGGAAAGTATCCATCTAAAAGTTCTTTGACGTTTTGAAGCATTCTCCTATACGTTTGGATCGTTTTATTTGTTGACGCCTCTGGTTTCTCACCATTTCCTCAAGAGCTGCTTTTTGGGGCATCCTTTGCAAAACGTCGTCTGATACCTCCGAGAGTCCTCCAGCAATAATTGCTTTAGTTTGCGAGTGGTTATCTGGATTTCCAGCATTTTCTCTAATTCTTGACTTTACAGCCCTCATCTCTGATTGCAACGGATCTCCATCATGTGAGTGGTTGGTAGGAGGAGTAAGAATTTGGGTGTTGAAAGTCTTCATCATGGCTCCACATTTGAACCGATTGACCATTCGGCATCTCCATGTGATGCTTCTATCCGGGTTATTCCTTTTGATGATGTAATCAAAACCTTCGTATAGAAGAACTTCATTTCCCCTAGAAGATTTGGAAAATTGAAGCTCCATTATCCTCCAGAAGACTATAAACGAAACTCGAGTGAGTTTATAAGGGTAAAATAATCTGTTATTTTAATATATTATAATTCGAATAGCAAAGTTAGTAACTAAAAAAAAAAAAAAGAAGTAAAAATTCATCCACAACGACCCCTAACACTTGGTCCCAAGTCTATGTAGTCACAAACCTGTCTAGTCACAAACCTGTATGATCATAAACCTGTACAGTCACAAACCTGTATAGTCACAAACCTGTGTTGTCACAAACCTGTATAGTCACAAACCTGTAGTCACGAAGCTGTAGTCACAAAGCTTTGTGGTCATAATCCTTTGGGAACCAAATATTCAACAAAAACTGACAAGAAAAACCTTAAAATTATATGGGTTTTTTGTTTGCTTACTTGTAATGCAGATTCACAGGGTTGAGTCCTCAATCTCCTTATGTAGGATAGTGCAGTGAGTCTCTTGGGAAACATACAAATTTGAACTCGACAGGAACACTTTTTAAAAGTGAACATCAGTGTAATGATAGAACTGTGAAGGTTGAGGGATCACAAAAAGCCATAAAAGGTTGAGAATCACAACATTGATATAATTGTTTATAACACAGTTGTAAAGCAAATCGTTTTTCATTCTTTAAAAATTATAACAATTTATTTAGAGCTGAGATTTGACAGAAAATATCTACCGCCAGTATCGGTAGTAGTAGGTTGTGTCCAATCGGTATCCGATATATTCCAAAAAAATCATCTACATTTCCCATACATCAAGACTCAGATAAAAATCTACCGATTGACACAAATCATTCAGTCTGTGACGGGTTTCCATAGCATACAAAATTTAAAATGATGTATTATATCGATACTTCCAACTCTGAATCTCCCTAAACATTTTGATTGTAAGGGCGAATGACGAATTTTATCATTAAACCAATTCAAAGAAATGAAGAAAAAAAATATTTTTCAAAATTTATTCAAAGATAATTATTAATTGAAACAAAGAAATAAATGTATCCAACAAATAATATAGAATTCAACAAGTCCAAAATTATCACTAATAACACAGACTAATTCAGAGTCATACTGTCAGAGAGAGACACATTAACGTAATCCCGACATCGTTCATGTAGAACCGTCTTGGTCCTATGCTGGATCACATCTTCCACACTGATTTCATTTTTTATTAAACGCATCTGAAATAACAAGAAAATAACAATTAATTTCAATTTGAAGCTTCATTAGATTTTTTACAGCATTCGTACTTTTAGGCGAAGACCCCGCTTCACATCCGACTCTGAGGCTTCGTCTAATTTCTTTTGAGTGATTTCCACGCAGTTGGATATGAGCCTACGTCTGGAGTCAAAGGTTTTATTAACCTTAAAAAAGAAAACGCAATTTGAAGAGTAATTCAATAAATCTATTGGTAATTTATGACAAATTGTTTCCAATCAGTATTCTTAGATTTTTCAATCAACGGATTAAAATGGTATCATTATTAAGAGGATTCTGACAAAAATTATAGATACGGGGAGGGATCGCTATAGATTTTCGAGAAATCAAGATTTAAAAAATCTACCGATCGACATAATCATACAATTGGTAACAGTATTCCATATTTTTCAATTTTTTTCAATTATCGGTAGAAAAAAAATATATAAAAATCCAAATCACAGTAACTTGCCAAAATAGTTTTCAAATTATTTAAGAAACTTTTTAAGAATTACATGTAAATAAAAAAGCTAAGCTGTTTTGTCCTTCGTAACAAATCAAAATAATATTTTGCGCAACCTCGTCCAAAATATATATTTATTTTATATGATCCATACTTCGTCATACTTAATTGGTCTTTTTACTTTCATCCCAGATATCAAAATTATATGCGTGCTAAGGCGTGTTCAACTCTCAATGTTGGGGCATAGGTTCGAATCCCGAGAGGGGATGGTCATTTTGGGTCTACCTCATTAATAAGATCCTAGGTTCGATAGACTAATTTTAATGCTATAATGCTTATTTATATCCTGTTGGATGCAATTCTATCGAACCATATAGGCAAAAAAAATAATAATATTTATTATATAAAACAGTTCTCAAAGGCATATAAAAAAATATATATTAGATGATTCTAGTCAATAAACTTGAAACAAAAAAGGCACCATAAATAGAACACTAAAAAATGTTCGATCTTTTGAAATTTAAAGCCTATTTTTTCGATTACTATGAAAGATATTGAATTATAAAAACTGATTTGAAATACATTGACATACTATACCAAATATATTAATCAAATGTGTGTTCATTCTTACTTTGCTCGAAGATAACTGGGTGTGAACCATTAGAAATGATGGAAATCCTTATTCTTGAAAAAGGTCATTAAGGCCAAACCTTTTGATTGACATTTTTGGAATCTACGTAAAAATGGTATTCAAATTAGGAATTTCAGCTATATTCATATCTTTTCCTTTGTTATCAGTTATTTCACTAAAACATAGGCTAAATATTATATAATACTTATTTAAAAAAAAGTATGGTATTGCTTTTATCCTCTCGAAATGAAAACATGAGCTGACAGTCCCTCGTTTACTATTGCCGTTATTTACTGATATGATTACTCATGTATACAAAAATTAAGTATATATAAACGATACTAATCCGTATAAAATACACATATAAACATTGTAATGTTAAATTTAGCATCAAAGTTGAATACACAATAAAATTCTCCATATTCAACAACTAATGGATAAAAACAAAATCAACAAAACTCCAGTAGGTAAAATAATACAAATTCAACATAAGCAAATGAATCCTAAAGCTTTCTTATAAATATTCAATATTTTTTCTTCCAAATACGGTCAATTTGTTATCTTGGGGTTTAACGCGGCCTCGAGATTCCAAAAAAAACTATTCATCGATGGAATCTATAGGGAAAAAGTCGCGACTGAGCTAATTTTATGTAATAAGTAAATCCTCTGAATATTTATATCGACACTGAATAACCTAATCGACTTTGTTCGGACATAATCGTGACAGGGATCTTATATATTTGTACATTGCCTTTTTTATAAAAAATCCAATTTACCCAAAAATTCTTCAGGAACCCCTTTTTGAGCTCTGCCGATAAGTGGTTCCGCTACAGGCTAGCAACTTCCTCCCTATTTGTGAGCAAATCACAGGAGGATCCGAGGAAAAGAAGATGGTATTCTGCAATAATGGAACAGAGACATCGAGTCATTTGTTCGCAGACTGTGTCAAAGTGGCTCCACTGGTGGAGCTGACTCAGAGGCGATGTAAACAATGCGTTCGATGTAAAGCTCTCTCGAGCAGATTGGCTCATCTTTCCACTCCCGAGCGTCCCAATCATGGAAAATAGAGGAGCTAATGTTGCAATCCAGCGAATTATTTATGCAGCGAGAACTAGCTCTTCAAAACTCCCATGTGGGATTGAAGGTCTTTTAGACCGGAAGTTTCCCTCTGGAGGAGCTGAATAACGACGGAGGCAAAAGCGAACACTAAATATAAACCCAAGACATCTCTTAAAGTTGTATTTTTTATAGTTCATATCTAGGAATGTTCTGATTTACCCGAAATTTTTTTATTGTTTTATGATCATTCTTTTTTTTATCTTATTACTAATTAAATGTGCAAAAAAAAATATTTTTTAAATACGTTTAGCCATGTTACATTTTTAACGTTTACCTCATTTTAGGCATCTATTTTTATTTGTATGTATTTAAAACTCTGGACTAAAAAAAAAAAAAAAAAAAAAGTAGCAAAATTTGAATAAGTGTTGTGATCAATAGTTTTTTATTAATAAAAATGCAACGTGATCGTTTGATAGCTTATAAAAATCTTAATATTAGAGATCATATTGGTATAAACAAAAACTTTTAATCATTAGTATTTTTAATTTTGAGAAACTTATTTTATTATAGTTACAAAAATGTTTGGTTTTTTGGAAATGATATCAAATTGTAATGAAGAAGAAAAAATAATTTATCTTTGAAATAAATCATATGAGATTAAATAATAAGTATATAAATATTTTAATGATTATCTAGATCATAAACATAACAAAACTATATCAAAACCTAGAAGC
>CP045894.1:30288823-30300669 GCA_013387185.1 Caligus rogercresseyi | reverse complement strand
TCGAAGGAGCCATGGAGAGACAAATCACGGAGGAAGTTGCACGGGGGGAGGAAGAAGAGGAGGGAGATTTGGTTCAACTGCCTGCGAGGAAAAAACCACATCTCTACCTTTGCCCTGTATTTCTATGGCAAAAAATACTGAATCAATAACTTCTGGGGGGACTAGCGAGAACGTTTTACTTCCCAAACCAAGATAATACCACTAAGAGATGATTGGGTACAGGTTATGCGAAAGAAGCCGACATTCCATGCAGAATCTCCTACAACTATTGCTCTGCCTAAAAATTCAAATAAGAGAGTTTTTACAAGCCCAGATGAAGACAAATCAAAGAGAGTCAGAGATGTCGATCCTGCAGAGGTTGGCTCACCAGCGCAGAATAATTTCATGAAACCCTAGGGAACTTTATTTTCTTTAAAATAAGTAATGACATTAACAATACTAAGTTATAATGTTAACTCTATGGCATCTCCAAAGAGAGCCGTGGACGTTTTCAATTACTTAAAATCTATTAAATTCCCCGACGTGGTAGCTCTTGTGGATTCCCGACTAAAAAATAACAGATCCATCCGCCGATTAATTCCTGCATCACACGCCACATTCTTATCTCCAGCACAGACAAATTCTTCACATCCTTCAAGGGGGGTTGTTCTCCTGGTCAAAAAAGCCTTGAGACCCCAACTTATTCAAGAGGATCCACGAGGGAATTTTGTTTCCGTCAAGGTTACTTTTGGTGCGGAAAATGTAGTTATTTTTGCAATCTACGGGCCAAACAGGAATATGGACGGCTGTTTCTCTAACATGTTATCTGACTGTATCGGTGAAAACATAATGATTACAGGAGATTTAAACGTAACAAGAAAGTCTGGAAGAGACTCCGTAAATTATGACGGTTCAAAGAACCACAAAAATAAAGAAGACCTTGAAAAAATAATTTCAAAATATCTCCTCCAGGACGCAGGCCTTTTCCTCGACCCTGATAATCCTGGCATGACGTTCTCTAAAAAAAATGTAATTGGCAAACAAATAGAGGGGAGATTAGACTATATTCTCACTTCCCCAAACATTTCGAAGCTTGTCAAAGATTTCACTATTCTTCCGCCATACATATCAGATCATTGCCCAATCATGGTTCACATGGAAAACCCTAATGCCAAAAAGATATCATATTGGAAGCTTAATGTATCTCTTCTTCAGGACGAAAATACCTGTAAAGACATAAAGGAAATGATAGAAGACAGCAACTCTATACTTGAATCCAATTGGTCCACCCCTTGCATGACGCTCAAAAGGATTGAAACGAGAGCTAGACAGATATTTATTGAGAGGGGAAGAAAAGAAGCTGCTCAACGACGAGCCTTATTAGAGCGTCTCAAAGCCTTGCAAACGACCAACCCAAACTGTGTAGATATAAAGTCAGAACTACAGGAAATTATAGACCACCAAAACTTCGGGGCAGCCATCAGGGCAAAATCTGAACTTATTCAAAGGAATATAAAATGTTCACTGCCCCATATCGTCTCCGAAAGGAACTTCCAAAGCCTCAAACAAATATCTACCCTGAGAACAAGAAAGGGGCAAATTACAAATCTCCCAAGTAAAATCGACGAAGAGATAAGGAACTTCTACTCTACTCTATATAAATGCAAGGACTGCAGGAGGGAAGGAACATGCACGTTCTGTCAGAAATGGCGGAGACAAGGCGATAAAATCTCGGTTGAGGACATCGGTGGTACATACGGCCATCAACCTCCAAAAGCCGAACTTAATAGCCTAGAAGCCCCTATTTCTAAGAAGGAGATATTTTCACATATCGGGAATTACAAGAAAAAATACAAGTCCCCCGGCACGTCAGGTCTTCCTTACGAATTCTATAAAAAATTCGCCGATAGGCTTGCCCCAATCTTAGAAGCATGTTACAATGAAATACGGGCCATGGGGAGAGTTCCTCGATTCATGGCAGAAGGACTTTTAATTTTATTGCCAAAAAAGGGCAAGGACAAGCTGGAAATAACAAATTATCGCCCAATCACATTACTAAATACATCGTATAAAATCTTCACCGGAATCCTAAACGAAAGGCTTGTCAAAGTCCTTCCAAATATTATCGGACCATCTCAAAAAGGATTCATGAAAGGAAGAAGAGCTGAAGACATTCCACGCTCAATCCAGGACAAGATTGATCGCTTTGTGAACGACGACTTAGAGTTTGCGGCGTTGTTTGTGGATTTTAATAAAGCCTTTGATTCTATATCTCACAAGTACATTTTTTCAGAATTACTTCGACGAGGCTTCTCGATCAACTTTATTAATATGATCGGAACAATTTTAAGATATAATTCGGCCAGAGTGGCTTCGGCAGCTAATAGGTCCTCTTTCAAGATCACTCAGGGATGTAAACAGGGGGATCCCATTTCTCCTACCCTTTTTCTTATAGCGATTGATGGTCTCCAAAGAATGATCGACGATAACATGCAAATTGGTCGGAAAGCATTAGTCCAGCTCTACGCAGATGACCTCACCTTGCTTTTCTGGGGAACATCCAAAGACCTGAAGTTGGCAATGAAAGGAACCTTCGATCTATTAAAGCTATTTTCAGGTATCTCGGGCCTATCAGTAAATAAAAGCAAAACTGAAGTCCTCACATCCAAGGAGTCGGAGCTGAAAGAGATCTTCCCGTCCCTGAGCTATTCAGATAGTGCAACTCTTCTTGGGATCGTGGTTTCAAAAGAAGGATCGACTAAGGCAAATATACAAAACTCAAAAAACATCTTATCTTCGGTATTGAAATCTTTATCGCTTTATGAAAATCTAAGTATAAACATCGTGGACAAAATAGCGATATGGAACAACATCATTGTTCCACGTATAGTACATTTACTTAGATATATTCCGTACTCTGATTCATTAAAAACAAAAATTGAATACGCTCTGCATGGTTTCCTTTGGGAAAGGAAAAGAGCCTACATCTCAGAAATTCGTCTCTCTGCACCAACCTCGTCATGGGGCTTGGGCCTGAAACGAGTGGAGAGGGTTTGGAAGACCTTGAATTTGAGCTGGCTGAAGAGACTACATGGCAGTGGAGATGAATGGGCGCTCCTTCTTAAGAGAGATTTTGAATCTACGACCGGTCGGCCATTTAAGGAAAGAATCAATATGGGACCAAGTGAGCTCTTTGGAGCGTTATCCTGCTCTGGAAACCACTGGAAGAATATGGCATGTTCCTGGAAGTCCATTATGAAAGTAGTTCTCCCTCTACTTGGCTCTTCCGAACCCATAAACTTCAACCCGAGGCTAAAAACAAGGGAGGAATTCTTTTCCTTGGGCCGATATTCTACGGTATACCAAGTCCTGAGAGATAAGGAGGGGTTGGCGAATCCTAAAACATTTTTACAATACAGAAGGGTACAAAAGTTAGCCCAAAGGCCATATACAAACACAACTGACCCTCCAACACCTTTCTTCATCGCCATCGGATGTATTTCTCTTCAAAAAATTAATAGATCGTTAAATATAATCTCTTCATATGAATCTCCAGAGCGGCTTGTCCGGCGACGTTTCGAGCGGTTGGGACTTTCTCCAAGCACAGCCGTTCTCTACGGATCCAGAAACCTCTTCAGGAACCCCTTTTTGAGCTCTGCCGATAAGTGGTTCCGCTACAGGCTGGCAACTTCCTCCCTATTTGTGAGCAAATCACAGGAGGATCCGAGGAAAAGAAGATGTGTATTCTGCAATAATGGAACAGAGACATCGAGTCATTTGTTCGCAGACTGTGTCAAAGTGGCTCCACTGGTGGAGCTGACTCAGAGGCGAGTAAACAATGCGTTCGATGTAAAGCTCTCTCGAGCAGATTGGCTCATCTTCTCCACTCCCGAGCGTCCCAATCACTGGAAAATAGAGGAGCTAATATGTTGCATCCAGCGAATTATTTATGCAGCGAGAACTAGTTCTTCAAAACTCCCATGTGGGATTGAAGGTCTTTTAGACCGGAAGCTTTCCCTCCTGGAGGAGCTGAATAACGACGGAGGCAAAAGCGAACACTAAATATAAACCCAAGACATCTCTTAAAGTTGTATTTTTTTAAATAGTTAATATCTAGGAATGTTCTTGATTTACCCGATTTTTTTATGTTTTATGATCATTCTCCTTTTTTTATATCTTATTACTAATTAAATGTGCAAAAAAAATTTTTTAAATACGTTTAGCTATGTTACATTTTTAACGTTTACCTCAGTTTTAGTGCATATTTTTTATTTGTATGTATTTTAAACTCTGGACTAATAAAAAAAAAAAAAAAAAAAAAAACGCTCCACTGAAAAAATACCTCCTTCCTTCGGCGGAGGTAAACAATACCTCCTTCGCTGAGGTAATAATAGGATAAGAAGGTATTAAATTTACTTTGGTGAATCCAAGATGCAACTTTTATTTTTAACAAGTTTTCTGGCACGAGAAACCTATTGGTTAGCTTCGTTGTCATTATAGGAATCTACTTTCTTCCGAAAAAATGAATTTTCAAATATCAAGGGCAAACTACTATAATATCACATTTCAAAATTCTCACTAAGATTGAAATTTACTCTTAATTATATGAAGTAAATATAATTTTCACATCCATTATTTTCATTAATGTAATTATCACATCATGTATTCGTATAATATCATGTTTCCTAACGTAATGGTAATATATATTTTTTGTCTGTTTCAGGTTAGTTCTCTTTTATGTTCATTACTACTCTATCATAAAATTATTAACAATTTATGAAGCTTATTAGAAGATTATTGTTTCAGTTTCTATGAAAAAAGTCTTATATTTATTTGACTCATACAGCTGTCTTGCTATACACAGAGGGTTTGCAGAGAATAACAGCATATTTTTATATCAAAAAGTTAATCATTTAGAATGATTCAAAATCTTAGTTCGGGTTCGTTTTTTGAGAAGTGAACAAAATAATGACAAAATCATAGTATTCCAAGACGTCATCGAAGGTGGGAAGGGATTTTATTTGCTTTTTTTGCATTAATGGTTCGACAGAATCTCAGCTTCCGACTTGATATAAATAAGCATTATATCATTACATAATTAGTTTATCAAACCTAGGATCTTATCATGAGGTATACCAAAAATTGGCCGTCCCCTCGCGGATCTGAACATGCACCTCCAATTGATAGTTTGAACACACTTTTACGCACATGGCTTCGCACTCTCCTATTTTAAAATTGGTTTATGGATTTTATCAAAAATCCATATATTCTTTTGGTCAGATAAAAGATATCAAACCTTTTTACTTCGTTTCCTCTTTGACATAATTTGATCTCATTAGCAAGTAAACCGCATACATGTATGCCCCATAGAGATATAAATATATATAGAGCTGATTCCCTTCAACAGCAGAGAAACATCGTTCAGCTTTATTCTGTGTCCACTATATACAAGTAATTTGATCTACGTCATCGTAAGCTGATCGTAGAGATAGATTCTATCTCTATGCTCAGCTTACGATGGCGTAGATCAAATTAATTTGTTTATAGTAGACACACAGAATACAGCTGAAAGGAATACACTCTTTATATCTTTTATCTCTATGGTATGCTCCTGTCTCTATTTTTTTCACAACTGAGTTGGGAGTAGACGTTTACTCAATAGCACTTAACTCCATAAACTTATTTCTTCAATTGATTCTAATTCTTTCTTATTCTAAGAACTATTTATTAAATAAGTGGCTCTTTAATATTTATTAAATAAATACGATAATTCTTGAATATAAAATCCATTGATGATATATTTTCTTATACTTATGGACTTTCGTCGATGTTTTTTTTTGATGCATTACAAAAAAAATTAGGAAGTATATAATTAAGAATGTTTTTATTTATATTCTTGTAAACTCAACGATAGATATCATTTTGGTTTATCATTTTCCCTTCTTTTTCGAAATCATATCGACGGAATGAGGATCTCGTGATTTTCTTAAAATGATAAAGCATAAATAATATTCATTCCCTAATCGAGCAAGAGGAGTTACTTATTTATTGATAATGATAATTTATTGAAATGGTGCAAGCCAATAAGTATCATGAATCGAGCTCATTTAATGCTATTATTTCTGAGAATAAGAAATCATTTATAAACAAATCCGAGTTCATGCTCACATCTCAACAGCCAAAAGGGATCTGTCTATTATTCACTCTACTTTTTCTTTTGACTAATCACGTTCTAGAAAAATGTCCCAAATTATTGATGTTGACCGCGTAGGAATGAAACAAAATGATAATTAAAACTAGTTTTATACATAACATAAATATACGAGACTCAGTCAATACTCCTTTTGAGGGATAACAACAGATTCTTCTCTCAAACACCGCAATTCACAATGTTTTTTATTTATTTTCAACATCCAATGGTGATCCATTTAACCCTTGTGTGGTGTATCGGGTCTGTGGGACCCGTTTTCATTTTTGTCTCAAAGAAAAGTAATACGAATTTATTCTTATTTCAAACTCAGATTCATTGGCCTGGCTCATTTCTGTGAGAACATATATCACAACACGTTTTCAGTGACCACACACCATACCCACCCCCCCTACACATTTACATACATAGAGGGTGTTCGGGTCTGCTGGACCCGGGTCAATGAAAGTGGAAATTTTAGTTCTTGTGCACCATCCCCCCAACCTACAGAACCATCATCTGCAAAGCCTGAAGTAAGTGTGATGCTATTGCGTTGATCTGGCACTCATATCTTGTGTGTGAGGAGAGGGAGTTAGAAAAATTTATGATTATTTTCATTATTCTAGGTTACAGCCAGCAACAACAAAAGAAGTGATGTTTTATTTATAAATATGACCTAATAAGGTAAATACTATTATTTTACCATTTATTTTGTTTATATTGCTTTGTAATTGAGATAAGGAAAAGATCATTTGAGTATTTTACATAAATAGTTTTATTGTGTTTAGCTGAGAACCCCAAAACGCAGCGGGTCCACCAGACCCACGAACAGTGGCTGAGTTACAAAAATATGACAACCACACAAGGGTAACGACAGATTAATTAAACAAAACATATATTGAGTATTAGAAATTGCTTTATTCCATTAATATAGATGGAATGTGAAGAATCCATTCAAGGGATTAGGCAATGACGTCATGGATGTAGCCCTTGACGTAAGATATCATTAGTATTATAAGGATGAATTTATTCTCGCTCAATTTATGTTCACTCCTGACCAGCTGCGAGTGAAGTGATGCTTTATTGCATATGGTTTTTATTTCGTATTCCCTTTCCCTTTTATTTCCAACCAATCACGTTAAAAAAAAACCACTTCTTTCTTATTCTTAACGGCACGTCCTCGATCAATAATTAATTTAATTAACCTAAACTTCATGACTTATTTTCAAATAACTTCATAGATAAACACCACCCAGAGCAATGTTTTTTTATGTTACTCCATTGATTTATGTTGTTCTGTTTATTTGTTGCCTTAATTTTTCTTGACTCAGCATATGTGAGAGCTGAAAGGAAGATAATGATCTCCTAATAACATGCTTCTTCTTTGTGTTCTTTCTCTTCAACATGCATATGTGATGAAGGACAACAATACGGCAAAAACAGCTTGATTAGAAGATAGTACACTCTAAATCCTGTGATCTAACAAAACACCAAGTCACTTTTTAATGATAAGTGTTAATTGTAAATATACTTTGCTAGTACATATTGTATGGTTACAATGCATGTAGTTTGAACCCAGAGCTAAATGGTAATGCACCAACCATGATAATGTAATGTGTATAAGTACGATTGGTAGCGCTGAATATTGGGGTATTTTGATTGGGGAAAGTGGATATAATAACTAAAGCGAAAGAGAGATTTAATACATAAGCAGCTTGACTCGAAGAGAAAAAATAAATTACACTGCTTTACTATTGTTGGCTCCTTTTTCATTAAAGTTTTTGTTGCTACGAACTCTTTTATCACCCCGAATAATACAGATGTCTTAATGTGTGAATATATTTTTGTACTTTTTGTATTTGTATATAGATATACATCGTCTGTAACCATCTAATTTTAATCCGTTTCGAGCAACCATACTATAAATAAATTTAAAAAGAAACTGTGACGAAATATTAACATAAATTTGAAAAAAGCAAAACTCTTAATTTTTTTTTTTGGGAAGAACATGAACGACTATATATTCACTTGAAGTAGAAGATTCCTAGCTAAGTGTCAATGGCCAGCAATGTAAGTGTAATATCTAATAGTAGCTACATAGAGAAAACGATTAATGTTCGTACATCATCCAGTACTTGTAAAAACCAATAAGGTCTAGTATAATATAGATGCTTAAACTGTGTAGATAAGTTGAGGCACAGCATGAGTTTCAAGTCCCATTGAATATGCGATCATTATATGTTTAAAAGATACACCACTTAGACAAAAATGAGCTTGAAACAGGTGTTTTAGAATCAATATCTTCTAAAACATCGAACATATTAGTATATTTCACGTAGTTATGAATCTAAGGGATATCCAAATGACGATAACAAATTCGATCAATATTGAAAAATAGAAGAGACTAAGAAAAAAACATTCATGGAGTCTTAATGCATTTTGGAAGTTTGTATAAACATAGAAGGATTTAATAGTTGGCTATTTCAACCCAACCAATATTGAGGGTTCGAGTCCTTTACGCGGAAGATCTTTTTAAATTATTTTTCCAAAATCATAAGGCCGTAGTTGATTTATTTGTACTAATTATGGATTTCTTAAAACATATATTACAATTTGACTTTATCAATAAATATTATAAAGTAGATCCTTACAATTGCTATGCAAAAAACATCTTATTATAATCCTTTTAATTGACCTCATAGCTATCAATATATCAATTTGAAAAACATTATATATTGAAAAAAGTGGTTATACAACAAAGGTAAAGTATTTTTTAATAAAACATGATTTATCACACTTTATTATAATATACGAAAGTTTAAACACCAAAATATAATTTAATTACATTTAACAAGGCATGAAGAAAAAAAGCCATGTTGCCAAAGTGATGTTATTCATGGAGTAAAGTACACAAGGCCCTACACAACGACTGAACAACAGCTGTCAGCCCCACCGTATACACACCTCTTCTTATGGTACACACCACCGCATGTTACTTAACTTCAATGCTTGGCTTCCCCTGAAATTGCCTTTGCTATGGGTGATGAATTATGGGGTCTTATGTTTGTTAAGAGGAAAAAAAGAGAAAATAAAGAAACAAAAAACTTTCACAAACCTCAGCGGAAGCCATTAGACTCATTTGCTCAGACTCATCATCACCTTATTCACTGATTAGAAAATTCAAGAGTCAATTGTTGTTTTATTATTACTATTACTGCCACTACTTCTCTTACATGAATGAATACAAGAACCCACAAAATACATTTTCCTCAGCAACACAAAAAATCCGTGCTGTGCTTGAGTTTTATTCGAAAATACAAAATATTCTAGAAATAAAGGGAGGCGCAAATGAAACTTGGCAATCGTAAAAATCTATTGGTGGCTGGAAACCGTAGCCAGGATGAGGAAATAAAAATATTGATACTAACGAACCCGTACAGGTCTTCTTTCTCTACAAGGACCAGGTTCATAATGTCTATGGCCCTTGATCCCAGAATCCTTTGTGTATGTGTCAATGATCTGAATAAATATTAATCATCATGTCCCGGATCATTGGAACAAAAAAATCGCATTTTTAAGGCAAAAATGTGGTCCTTCTCGAGAAGTCCCTCTAGTGCTTCGAACACACTTAAGAAAGCTGATCGTAGCCATCAAAATTTTAATACGACTTCAGGAGGATAATCTTCTATCCCTCCCGCCTCAAATCGGCATAATTTTGTGTTCCTGACTATCTTTTCCGAGCACCGAGATGGAATTTTCCCGCGCAGAGCAAAATTGATGTCTCTCTTCATTGGCCTCCACCACGAGCACTGATTGTCTGTGCATGTCCTAAACTTCCACAAATATTGCCTATATCACTCTTGTTTCTTATGTTCATAGAATCCAATCCGGAGTTAATTTGGCTATTTTATGTATTTTAAATGTGACTGGATAATATTTCTCCCCACCCGGTAAGTGATACTACAGGCAACAAGTGGCTGTGCTTTACCAACAAACAAAAACAAGAACTCCCTAAAAAAACACCCTTGACATTATGAAAGATTCAATGCTTAGCCATGGATTCCTGCCGACAATGCGAGCATTTCGTTCCCTATATCTTTATATTTCATTATAAAAGGGAAAGCGCACGAGGATTCTTCTAGAGAGACCGGACATATTGGACTAACGCACATCTTTACCCCTGTTTAACCGATTCTGTGAAGACAAAGACGAAAACCCAATCCAACTATTTCGTTCGTATCCCCGAACGAGGATAAGATCGACTAGGAGTGACGAATTTGGAAATACCTTTAGAAGCCAATTCTAATAGCCTTTTTTTTTTACAAGAATTCGATTTATTTTGTAATAAAGCTGATCTCTTAGTGAACTTGCTACCGGCTCCTACAATATTAAGTTCCCGTGTGGTTGGTCCGATCTAGGAGCTAAACAGACAATCAAACTGTAATATGTATATACAACTTCACGACAATAAATGACAGATATACATCCAAACACTTTTTCTATGAAATATTTGATTTGGTTTCCAATATTGTAAGATTGATTGTGCCCCATAAATGAATAAAAACAACTAACTTCTGGCTAGTAAACTTGCCACATAGTCAAGTGGTGAGTGAACAACTAAGTTTAATATTCATCCTACAATCATACTTTGAATACCTACCATACTTCTTTTAAGCACCAAGGACATTGTAACGGAGTTCATTTAATTCATGTAGGTTAGGTACTGGTGTACCTTTCTGTACGCAATAGCTTTTTTAAAGAATGAATGTTTATTATCTTTTTAGATATGGTAGAATAATTAATTGAATTACATGTTGATACTGTAAACTCCCTAATTGTGGATTGTTGGGACTTAAATTAAACTTTTTCTCAAAATTTTTGCTGAATTATCTCTCCTTTCCCTCTGCTTAACCATTAAATGATATATTATTTTGTCCTGCCTTCAACCCATATTCTATGAGTAATTATTTTTAACTAAAAGAGTAGTTTATACATTATAATTATAGACCTATAAATATATACATCATATATATATCCTTATATCGGAACAACCGGACACTTTTTTTTCTCCGTACCCTGGCCGGGACTTAAATTTTCTAGCCACCGGGACCAAACTTGAATATATTTGTTCCTTCGTCATTCTGACAGGGTCAACGTTTTTTTTAGAAATAATTTTTCATATTACTTTTTGAAAATTTAAAATTACACTATTAACAGGATTTTGCCCCTGGGCTTAAATTCTAAATTGAGTCCATTTTTTACGTAGATTCCCAAAATGCCACTCAAAATATCGTCTGAAAAGGTTTGGACTTTATGGTCGTTTTTTTTGAAAATCAGATTTTCAGCATTTCTAATGGTTCAGCCCCAGTTTATCTTCGTGCAAGTAAATAACACCAAATGTCATAGTATTTATTTTTCTACTATATCTCTGCATTTCAAATCAGTTTTTATAATTTATATATCTTTCGTACTATTCGAAATAATCGCTTTATTTCAAAAAGTTGACCATATTTTAGTGTTTCTATTCAGCGCTATTTTTTTTTTTTGTTTCGCGTCTATTGACTTATCTCAATATGCATATATTTTTGGGATAATGTCCTACATTCAGAACAGTTTTTATAATTTCGATATCTGGCATGAAAGTAAAGAAAATATCATTTAGTAGGACGAAGCAAACAAA
>CP045894.1:30259726-30288723 GCA_013387185.1 Caligus rogercresseyi | reverse complement strand
ATCAAAATGTATAAAATAATTTATCCTAGTTATCTTTTTATTTTAAGCTTGTTGGATTTATCTTGAATTATCTTTGGTCTGGGTACTAAATTAACTCACAAATTAAATTATTGTTATGTCCTTTTTATTATTTGATATTGTTGATTTATACTTTTGATAAATTGTAATTAATGTATATTTGTTTTAAGCTTTGTTATTATATTATTCAGCGTCTTTTTTATCCTTTAACTTTTGTTTAGAGACCTAATATTAAACAAAAATGTTTATTTATGTATTTTATAGATGTAATTTTCTAACCAATTCAGTTTCTTAATAATAATAAAGCTACTTGGAAATAAGGAAAAATATGTATATTTTCTTGCCCAAGACTATCTTACAAAAGAAACTATAAATAACAATAATATAGAAGCCACCGTGTTTTCATCAGGTCTCCCTTTAAAAGCCATTATCCTTGAAACAAAGCATGTTGAAACACAAGCCCGGCTTGGGATTTTGCCCTTCGCAAGCATATGATGCCTTCGATCTCATTAGCTTTAGTCAATAAATGTTGCAAATATCCATGAAATATACGAGGCTCTTGAATGATTAAGTGCAGTTGAGCAATTAAGCGAATGATGCATCATCCAACATTGCAAATATATACACACAATGCTATCCGGCTTCTTTCTTCTTTAAGTTTGTACGACTCATTGAGCATTTTTGTGTGTGAAAATGCAAAATATTAATATATTGCGGTTGATGGTCGTTTGGATTCATTTTATTCTTCTTCAAAGATACTTCATGACTAAATTGGTTAGAATATATCTTTAAAGTTTATAATGTAAATATCTACAGCTACCAACATGTGATATAGAAACATTTTACAGTCATTGGTGTTATGTAGTGTGTAATATGATTTTGTAAGGAATATTTTATTTTCCGTCTCATTTCACGCGGAAAGAAGATGGGGAAAATTGCAACTCGATGTCAGCCTTCTATTGAATGTTGACAGATAAATAAATTCATACTGTTGTTGTTTCCCTTAATCATAGCAAAGAAGCCTCTTTCGTGAGTCTCTTCAAAGGCGGCCACTGATATGTGGGATTATGAGCGAAATGACACGCTTTAGAGCCGGAGAAGATCTACGAAGGCATTTTTTTCAATTGAGAGAGCTCCCAATGAATCAGAAACTAGATCATTTATGGTTAAAGTCAAATCTCAATTTACAATTGATCTTGGCGTCACCATTTAATATCTCACAGCGGTATGTAATATCACAAAGAAACAAAGGGGCCAGAAAGTTGAACTGAAAATTGCGGGCACGCAGAAAATTCATCATATTCACACCCGCAGTGTATATGTATTTCTATGTATAAAGACAACAGCCTTGAGAATGTATAAACTATACAGACCATAGATTTAAATGCACTCTCAGAAGCTTATTCAAGATGGAAGGCATCATGTCTCTATGACAACCAGATGTTGTTTACAAGTCAGTCTCGAATAAGTTTAAATGTTGTTACTGGTTCGTGTGAGAATAATAACTCCGGATTCATGATAAAACCTTTGCCTTTTATTATCTTTATGTGGTTGGTCGAACTTCAATATAACGATAGAAGATCTAAAATGCATTATTAGGACTTATTGTTGTGTTGGGATACCTTTAAGAGAATATATAATAAGTATATTAATATCCCAGAGTCGTCGCCAATGAGATTGCACTGGCAGAACTAATAAGTAGAACGACACGTGTGAGAGGGTCATGACTAGAAGACTCCTTTATTCACACAGAAGGAAAAGGAGGAAATATGTACAAGGAAAAGGAAATAGAGAGACAGAGTATACATGACGTCAGGTGTCTTCCAACGTGACGTCAGGGACATAACACTTAGAAATTGCCAAACAGCCACTGTTCACCTTCTTTTAAGTATTTTGAATACTTCAATGATATACAGGGCCAACTCACTCGGCCAGTCATCATAATCAAAATGAAAAGCTGTTGTTTTTTCTTACCCTCGGTAGTTTCAATATAGCTTTAAATCTTGTGTAGAATATAAATAACTTAGCCCCACCCCCTTCAACCTCTACATTTTTATAATTTGACGTGCAGATAAAATTAAAATGATCATTGCCCATTATGAATTTTGAATGTATCCATGTTGAAACAAGCATCTATCAAAAAAAATAGTTTATAGAAATAACTTTCTTAAAACCCCAGGAAATATTAAAAAAATATGTGGGTATTGTTGTCGACATTCATTTCTTGTAAAAAGCAAAATACACTACAAACTACCTTGTTTTCCAATATCCATTTTTCATCCACATGAATGCAATTCAATAGATACCTATGAGCCAAACAGATTTTGTATCTTTTTAGGAATTAAGGAATCCTTTACAGCAAAAAAACGTACTTGAAACTTTTATTTGATATATATATGTTGAAAAAGACTATTAGGCTCATAAATGTAATTATTTTGGGTATAAATTTCTACAAAGAAACGAACACAATCCTTTGAATAAGATGAAAAGAATTATTAATTAGTTGTATTGTAACTTTTAGCTTATAATTTTTTTTGCAAGTATAATGCTCTATATGTGCGGAACTTTTGTTGAACTAAAATATATTTATACTTGTAAGATTATTGATTCATTTTGGTACATACAAAATTTTAGATATATAATACAAACTTTTTTATTCTCGTATATACTTAGGCATATATTATAAAAAAAAACCTTTTTGTTACTGACTTTTTATTATTTGTGTTTTATATATATAAATATATATATATATATATATATATCATAACCGTTTAGGTATGTATATATGTTTTTTCGCAACTGACTTCCCTCTATACAAAACTTTTTTTCAAGGATTTTTTAAATAAAAACTTAAACTATTGTTCTTGTTTCCTTTTTACTGTTGCATATTGTTTTATTAGGCTATATATTGTAGTGTATCATCATGTCAAATGTAAAAACTTTAACCATTATTAAGACTTTTAAGCCAACGACAGATCATTTTATACATAAGCTTTTTACACTTGTACATGGGAGGCCGGTCTTAATGAATTATCATCAAGACCCAGCAAATTTTATATGCCAAACTAAGCTTCAATAACCATGACATTTGTGGCATTTCCAATATGTAACCTACATTTTTCGTCTTTTTACATAAAAGTTTTCATTCATTGGAAAGTGTTTTGATTACTTTTTTAACTATATTTATGCTCTTATTTGTTATTATATTTCTGTTCTATCTGTCTAGTCGAATGTTCTTTCTCTTATGACGATATAAATGTTATAGAATTAAAAAAAGTATAGCCTAATCCTCAAAAAAAGAAATGTTAATTATATATTCTTACAGAATTTATAATGATTTTTTAAACCTGCTGATTTGCTAAAAATATTCAACATCTTATCTATTTATATAAAACCATTATAAATATATAATTTTAACAAGTTTTAAACTGTATCACTTTTTTATTTATTTTGTAGGCCTTTTATGAACTGTATAATAATTCAAACCAGGGGACAGACTATTATAACTTTTCTCAACTAAATCCAATAGTCAATTAGACACAAAGAAAATATAACAAAAGTCAAGAGCCATCCTATCCAATGGCAATGCGAAAGCTTCTGTAATATATAGATTTGAATAGCAGGGTAGGCAATAATTGGGCCTGGCTTTTCTCACGTGCAATTGGTTTTGGTAAGCCAAATAAGGAGTAGAAAAATATTCCCGATTTATATAGAATCCAACCGTCAAAATATGAATCCCTTAAGTACAATATTTAATGATTAGAGGTCGGTGTCTTTTATTGATGGCTTTTAGGTCTAAACTCAGACCACGCTCTGCCCAAGGATCCTTGTTATACGCCGTATTAAGATCTTTTCGGTTTCGATACCGCTGAAATCCACATATCTGATTTTCAGCTTTTATATTTAAAGAAACGAAAATGGGAGTGATTAATAATATTTAATGGACTATGACTAGGCCCCTCTTATTATATGCATTATCTCAATGTAAAAGAACAACTGCTAGATCTAACAATCACCCTACACCTAAAGAAGTGACTAACGCCTCATCTTTTATTTCAATCATTCTGAATGTAGATGCAGATATGTATATCTACATATAGTCACGGATCCTTAACGACTGGAGTAATTGAAAAGCATGTTATTTCATTGCGTCTATCCATATTGATGATGGATATAACTGATTGAAATGGGCTGAAATTGCGATAGATCCAAGATCTTTCATCAAAGTGCCCTTTTATTTCATGCCCATTATTATTATCCGAAAAAGGTATGCACTATAATGATCCTTCATATGATTTCTTTATTTATAATATGATATGAAATATGACCTTTTAATAGGACTACGATGTTTAAGACTCTAATGACCAAACTGAATGGCTCCAGGAAGTCCTCGATTGATGGAATGCATATTTCTGAATAGAAGGATGCATATGTATTTTAAGACTGTATATCTATTAATCCTTAATTGCATAAAAACAATAAGTTTTTCAGTTTTTACAAATTATCCAACTATGCATTTCTGAAAATAGCTTCAATTGGAGGAACTGATCGTTTTGTAAATACTTATTATCATTCATCAGGAAAAAAAAGATCCGTATTGTCTGGCTCTTTGAAAAAGTACGTTTTATTCATACTATTTTTCATCAACAGCTCATTCACATTCAAAAGTGAAAACTATTCATTCATTTCTAAATAACATTCAACATCCAAGAATAACATATTCTTCTCTATAATTAAAAAATAATAGGGAACCATTTCTTTCGTGCAGTCGTTGTGTTGGTTTCCTTCGTGATACATTGCTCTCATGAGAGGGGGGGGGGGGGAGGGTAGTTCTTAGTCAATCGTGTTGTCTTAATGAGATGTTTTTATGATGAGGAAGCGAGAAGTAGTAAAGAAGGGCTTTGTAATGTTTGTCTAGGGAGTTTGCTCATAGGGTTACAAAGTGCTGAGAGACCCTTTTTCCCTCTTTCTTTCTCATTCATCATATGTAGATGGATTGTCAGCAGAGGAGTCTATTATAACATATGGTTCGGTAGCCTGAGAGTTATTATTTCATGTGTAAGCAATGGTATTGGATAACAAAATAAGGTTTTTCTCGCTCACATGACCAATGAACATAATTTTGCAGTCGGATTCACGGTTTTCATTTGTTTTCTAGGTCAAAAAGTCAGAATGGTGATCCAATTTTTACAGATATCAATACAATTTACCATATATATATTATATATATATATATCTATATATTATATATATATACATATATTATTTTGTTGAATAAAATCCATACTTTTCAACGGTTTTATAATTTTAATTTAAAGAGTATGTTGCTGTTGTATATAAATGACACAGTAAATTAATTACAAAATATCATTGCTGTTTTATAAGCATGAAGCGTTTAAACTTCATATTTCGGTCAATTGAATCATATGTTTTAGGTTTATAACTTAAATGAACAAGCCTTAAAGTAAAGTCTTCCTTCCCCATAGGAACAGTAATATATTGGTTGGCAAATTACATATATATATATGCTTTTTAATCAAAGTATTTTCTATGCAATTTAAATATGATATCTCTGTGTGAGTTGGCCTTCATCCAAAAATAAATCCTTTTAGATTGATTTTTTTAGCTCGATGAGTCACGATCGCTTCTCTCTTATTAAAGAGTTCATTAAGTACATAAGAAACATGTCAATAATATGTCGTTCTTAATGCCCTCAGTCTCGTAATAGTATTGACAAACATTAAGAGAGAAAGGGGTTCGCATGATAAGAGTCTCTGCAATCTTAAAAGAAAAGACAGGCACGAGATCCTGGTTAGGGACTCGTTGAAGACATGACGATACTTAGGTTTAGGGATCAGAGAAAAGAGAGAATAATAAAATTGAAGGGAGTTCGAAGGCCGTGTGCGTTAAGGCGTATCAACTCTCAATTCTGTTTGGGGCGCAGGTTCGAATCCCCTCGAGAGGGGATGGTCATTTTTGGTCTGCTACCTCATTGACAAATCCTAGGTTCGATAGACTTATTTTAATGCTATAATGCTTATTTGTGTCCACAAGGATACTGCAATTCTATCGAACCATATAGGCAAAAAAAATGAACTTAAGTCCTATAATTAAGTATTCTTGTGATGTCACAGATTTATATTTAAGTTTCCATGTTCTATACACCATCTACATAGCTACTATTTAAATGAAAGGGTTGATATATTAGTATATTATTCATGGATTAAATATGCCGATGAAACGTTTCTTATAACTTAGTTTTTTTTTTTTGCCTATATGGTTCGGCAGAAATTGTAGTATCCGACTGGATATAAATAAGCATTATAGCGTGTGAATTACGTATCGAACCTAGGATCTTATCATGAGGTAGACTGACCATCCCCTCTCGGGATTTGAACCTGCGCCCCCAACATTGAGAGTTGAACACGCCTTAACACGCACGGCTATCGCACCCCTTTTTATTCTTATTCTTTGTAGAAACAAGAAATTGTCATCGATCCTCACAAAATTTAAAGCTATAAGTCCTATACTGCCAGTATAGCTCACCCCCTAATTGGCAGTTTTAGAGTTCATATATGAGATATTAGCCCAATAAGTTGAGAAAATAAGAGTCTTAACCCACGTTTTTAGGGGGCTTTATTTTTGTTTCTTTGATATTCCAAATAAAAAAAGACTCTCAAAGAGTGTTTTTTGACCGATTACAGACCTTTCATATTATTTTGTAGGAAATATTTGAGAATGAAAGCGGAATAAGAGTCACAAACGCATATAAAGTATCAAGGTTTGCTTAGTTTTTGTAGTGTTGTTGGAATTTTATATAATTTGATTCGATCTTGTATTGGAAACATCATGAAAATATAAAAGTATAATAATATGTCTTTACAATTTTACTTTTTAAAATATTCGAATGACGTTGTTAGGCCATTTGTTTCAGTTAATATATTATGTGGACTCGATAACAACGTTCATTTTTACGTGTTTTATATAGATACATTAGCTGAACAAGCTACAATTAAAGAAGGAAATAATTTATTCCATATATGAAATACAATACCTACACAATAAGTAATTTTGATTTTCTATGTGTTCCCATACATTTTTATGTAGACTCTGCGTTCCAAGCGCATCTTCAATGATTATTTAAGACAATTTTTTGTACTGTTTCTTCTGGGATATCGATCTCTTTTTTCAATTTACGTACAGCAGACTTCAATAACTTATTTATATTAAATAGATAAAAAACTATTTAAAACATTTTTTTATAAATTATTAACGCATGGTTAGTTTTATTAATCTTTTAAAAGCTTAAGTGAAAGTCATATTTTACTCTAGAGTTGTGTAAGTGTATTAATACACACGTTATACACATTAAATGCGTATAGAAAATAATATAAAGATATGAACACTCTAATAGGTACCTATATTACAACAGTATTCTTGGGATTCATCTATAAAACCAATGCAAAATATTAAAGTCTAACCATAATAACCGATATATCTTAAACATATGAGAGGGAACAATTTTTCTAAATCAATGTAAGCAATAATTGACTCGTAACTTAATAATGTTTCTTCATTCTCTATTACTTACATTCACCTTAAGACCCTATGAAGGATGGTGGAAGTTGAGCTTCGTATGTACATATACATGTGTTTGGTATTTCTTTATAATCGATATCGACTTTATCGATTGCTTCCAAGGAAAGAAATTTTTCTTCATTTAATCATTGCTGCCGATATTGTTAATTTTTGGGCACGCCTTTTTTAAGCTCCTGCAAAATAAAATAATAGGCTTCGATGTTGGGTGTTTCCTTTATAATAATACCCATGTCACATATATATATATTCGGAATATAAAACCATTTGACGGAATACAATACAAAAAATATTGGTAGTTTAATATGCACATTAGCCTATCGTATCTTGGAATGTTATTTCAGATGTAACTTTTAAATAGGTGTAATATGTGGCATTCAGATTTAAGTAACAAAAATAATACCAATACATTATGGACCCCTAAATTTTGCTATTATTTATATAAGTAAGGATTTTATATTCTGGCTATGCATTTTCATTTTTATAAATTATATCAAATTATGCATAAAATTTAAGTTTTAAATTGTTTTAAACTGTATATATAATTTAATACGTTTGTTTTATATGCAAGTGCTTGTGGAACTCTATATTATAATTTTGTATAATAGATTTTTTTAATACTTTTTTTACCTAATTGTCTCTTTCAATTGAATTCTTAAGGTAATTTTAATAAGATCTGGAATAATAGGATAAAATTAAAAGTGTGTTTTGACAATTACTTTTTTCATACTTCAATTTCACAACAAAAAAATGTTTAACTGGTATTACCACAAAAAGCACAATGATCAATATATAATTGGGGATATATATAATATATAAACTATAAGAATAGTACAAGTCTAATTTGTGATCCTTTGGAAGATAGAGGTAACTGATAAATATTAAGTTATCTTAACAAATTTATTTGCGGTTGAAGTTTGGACTTTTTTACTGTTTGATTATAAGATTTAATTGTTGTCGTTATACGAAGTCAATTTGGCTTGAACTTTTTGACTAATCTCATTAGCCACCTTCGTTTTCTTCTCCCTTTAGCGTATTCATATTATCTTGCAGAGGAAAGCCTTTTTAATATTATTTTGAATCGTAACATATGACTTCGAAGTACTTTTGAAATTTGCTGTCTCATCTACCTATATATAATACTATAAAAAATGAACCACACCTTGTTTCTTATGCCTAAAAAATAGAAAGAAAGTTTTATATCGTGTTTTTCAAGATAAACCATTGAAAGAATAGAAATAAACAATACAGATTTAGATAAAGTACAACTTCATATGTCATAACTTGCTAATCGTTGCTTTATAGTATAAGTAAGATTTGTATTCATAGCCTTCCAAATGCAATTTTATTTTATCAGTGGGATATAAATGAGCTAAAATATTAGCTCCTAGATAGTCCTCACCTCACCGGAACTTAATCCGATATCAGCTGGTAGAAGTCTACCTAGGAGCCGTTAATTTATTAAAATAAAAACAAGTACATACATATATACAAGTAATTATAAATATTCAAAAGATTTTCCTCCAAAGATGTGTTTCTTCTTAAGGACAGCTAATTTATGTATTGTGCACTCACAGATGAGTTGACTTAGTGTTTCTTCAGTGGTGCCACATAATCTATAAAGAGAATCACTGACTTTAACAATTTGTAGAGATGTCGTTGCAGCCTATATTACCACTTGCCATGACTACGATCTTCGATATTAGATGCTATTTGTGTATATATCCCCCCTCCTCCTACTATCGTGTGGTTTGGTGATAATTGCGTCGATTGATGCCCAGTTTTTTCGCCATTCATACATGTAGTGATTCTTAGAGCACACTTGACCTGGCAAACAGAAGTAGGAACATCAATTTGTACACCGCACAATTTTTTAATGTGATTATTTTAAACTAATCCTTTTATGATTACATTACGTAGGGAAGCAGATGTAATGTTTTGAAACTTTTAATCATATTTTCATAGTAATATTTTTTTCTTAGTGTAGGCCAGTAAAAATATAGGTTATATTTTAACTTAGATAAAAGTAAT
The DNA here is from genome assembly GCA_013387185.1 of Caligus rogercresseyi. Classification (NCBI taxonomy): domain Eukaryota; kingdom Metazoa; phylum Arthropoda; class Copepoda; order Siphonostomatoida; family Caligidae; genus Caligus; species Caligus rogercresseyi. The sequence continues at coordinate 30,279,078 of CP045894.1, read as the reverse complement.
TAACTGATATAATACTTTTATAACTTGGAAACTGTCAAATAGAGGGATTAATGTAATACCATTCAAAAATCCAAATATATATCTAATTTTCTTAACATCATATACTTACAAAAATTACTTAAAGCATTTTATATTAATATATGACAGAAACTCATCATACAGGACCATCTATACTTATATTTTCGTTTTGTTTTCTTTTGCTATCAATCTATATATTCATTCACCAATCTCTGTCCGTCTGTATGTCCGCACGCTATCTCCTCCCACATTTATGGTCAGATTTGAACTTTTTATTTTATTTTTATTATCAACTTTATTGATATTTTGTGTAATTAAATATAAATGTATATAATCAACATTTTAGAACTTTGAAGGTACTTATAGAATCCTTGTTCAAGGCGGACCTAATAAAACTATTTGCAAAGTGATGGGACCAGAAATGAAGGGGAAAAAATTAAGACCTTGTCTGATTTGAACCACCTACTTTTCAAAGTAAAGAGAGGAAAAAAGAAAAAGAAAAGGAAGAGGAGGAGTTAGAGAAATAGAAAAGAAAAAAGCATCTCAAGTGACTTAAACATATTCTTTGTAAAAAGTCCTTTATGAGGAATGCTTGTACAAAACGAAAATTATTTTCTCTCTCCTCTCTTATATTCTTTAAGGTCTGTTTCACTCACAAACTAGCTCCAAAATCTACCCATACCCGAAGGGCGAACATAGGCGCCCAAATAGCGAGTTAATCTAATTTTAATGAACATGTATTCCCTGTGGCGTTATTTTGACCAATTATCCATCCTATGGCTATATCACTGTTTGTATTTTCTAGGGTTTCTTTACAGACAAAGAGTTCTGCAGTTATTGATTTTCTTATATTTAAACTACCTATGGCCGACAGGCTATCAGAAAGTATCAGTATCCTTTTTTTCGTATGTTTTTTTCATCTGGGAGGTTGCATGTAAGCTGCCTGAGAGCTTCTACTTCTGCTTGATACAACGTGTTTGTATCGGCTAGTTTTTGTTTATATTATTTAACTACGATGTCGTATTTTGGCATGGTCCAGACGGAATCTCTATTGTCCTTTTATTTTGATCTGTAAGTATATCCAACTAGATTGTTATCTTTTGTTTTCCATGTCTTAGCCACTTTGTACCTCAGTTCGTTCGAACAAACCGAGTTAGATCAGCCTGCGGTAGGAATCTATTTTTCTCTAAAATAAGTATCAAGATTTGGAATATGCCCTTAGGTGAGCGGTCGTGGCAATTGAGTGGAACATCATCTTTGGGGTTTAGCCTCGTAAGATAGGCTCATTTCATGACGTACAGGTGTAGTGGAATCATTCAACATAACACTTCCATATTGGCCGTCGGAGTAGTCCGTAAAACATTAGTTATTTGTATAAATTAGTCAGAGCTAAAATATAATCAGATATTCAAAATAAAGATATTGCAACATACACAAATAATCAAATGAATTAAATAATAATTCAAAAGATCTTATGATTAAAAATGATGCTTGACGCTTTTGAAATTATGTGCCAGAAATCCCAAACATTTTCTTTTATTCGTAAAAAATACCACAACATTTATTAGCCTTTATAGTTTGATTGAGTTGATTCTACCATGATATAAAATAATTAAATCATAAAAATACTCAATTGGACCAACTATTTCATTGTAGACCATACAACACAATTCATTTCAAGGCATATTTTCTTATACAATAAAATATCATACCTTTCATATTATATAAAAATACCGTTTTAAATATATGTATATGGACAATTCTTGTAAAATCATTTGATCTAAATATGTAAATTTGAAATACGTTTTGTTCTCATTTGTAAATTTATTTACTTTTGATGTAGACCAATCAAAATAAACATTTTTCTTAAATTTAAACCATAATTATGATAAAAGTTAATGGCCGATAACCCCCAAAAAACTGCAAGTTGAGAGCAATCGAATATGAAATATGTTTATTTTGCTTCATCGCAGTATACACGTTTTCGTTATTCTGCAGTTTTGCCATGACGAGGTCCGTAGTAATTCGAAAAATAAGTTGTAGAGCTCCATATTTGTTCAGTCTATGTATTTTTTTTCAAATTATAGGCTTTGTCTCTAGCATATGTGAAGGAACAATATTGCTGTAATTCTTTATTAACTCATATTACAAACCAAAATGCTTTCTCCAATGTTCAAATAAAAAGTACTTCCCCAAACAATCAGAAATGAATTAAGAACAAAGAACACAACATATGTACAACTCTATCACTGCTTCTGAATGCTCATAATTAGTAAGCAAATAGACAAGACTTGTATAAGTCATTATGACGCAAAACTGTGGGACACCAAGGTAGTACATTGTGGGGTTTGCGTGATAGAGTCTTATTGATTTACATAAACCTTGGCTCTAGAAAGAAGGATATATATATATTATAAAATATGGCAGGATACACAATAGCCTGAGCAGAACCGGTTTTTATAAGAGAAAGAAAATATAGCTCATACTTTAAAATTCATGGCCACTTGACTCCCTTGACAAGTACCGCATTTCTATTGCATAAAATGGCAAGTCCTTGATGCAATTACCAATTCAAGGAGCGAATTCATAAACATATATTCATTGTCGTGGACAAACAGTTTTATTACTACTAATAATATACGTAAAGTAAAAAAGAACCATAAATGATAATTCCCCAATATGATTAATTTCATTAAATATATGATTATGAAATAATCGGTTGTTCACAGGATACCAATATGAAAACTCTGTACTATTATGCACCAAATTATCAAGGTAGTCTTGCTCAAGAATCTATGTTGTATTCCATATATTTTTTACTCTAGCTTTTTTTAACTCGAAATTTTGTAAAACCATTGAATAAAATATTTAAATGTTGCTATTGTTTGAGCAGCCCGAATCTAAATTTCAAGTTTTAAGGAATAAAAGGTCATTTCTTGCAATGACGTCATTGTGAGAAATAAACATAAAGGTATATTATGATATAAGCATGAAATGCATAACTGGAATATATATTATAAAGTAGAATTTTCCTTTTTCTAATCCTGACTATGAATAACATTGCATCCGATAGGATAAAAATAAGCATTATCGCATTAAAATTAAACTATCGAACCAAAAACTCTATCAATGAGGTTGACCAAAAATGACTATCTCCTCTCAGGATTCGAGCCTGCGCCCCCAACATGAGACAATCGTTTTAGATGGCTTTTACGTCATCAAACAACTGTTTAAATAAACATTTTTCTTCTCTTTTGAGAATCCAGTTACGATATTTACCCGTATTGGTTAGATTTATTCATACAAAAAAAGGAACATAAAATCTATTATTGATCACATCTTGACCTCTAATGAATCCTTGAAGTTTAAAGCTGAACCATCTTTGCAAATGGTGGTATATCGAATGACAATATTTCAAAAATTAATAAATTATAAGCCATAAACAGTACTGTTTTGTGGCTGCAAGTTTCATGTTGCTGTCCGAAATTTAATATGTTGCAAATAAAACCGATCGTTCCCCCCCAAAAATATTGTATATGAAAGTTATGCTTGAAATAACAGTAAATATATATGTTATTATACAATCCAAGTCAAATTTGATCAACCTTAATTTTAAAAGGACACGACCCCTTAATATATAATTGTACCAAATAATACCAATTATTATGTACGGGAGAATTTGTTCAAAAATTGTTTTATATAATGATGTAAGAAGTCATCAACAACAGTGGATATCACCTTATATTAACCTTTCAATTCATATATATATACCCTATAAATCAAATAAACATTATAGTTTATAATAAAATATCTAATAAAAGGCGTTACATAAAAAAATCACATGAGCTTATTATTTAAATGTTTCAATTATTATTTTCAAAAAATTTAAATTTCTTTGACTTTGAAGAGAAAAACTGATAACGTTCCCGGCACTTATTCATGAATCATCGGTGACGGATGGAATCTTGAGGGTGAGGCGGAATATCGGGCGACAGCAGACACCATCATGGAACGAAGGTTTTTTTTTAAGTCTTCCCTTTTTGACATACATCTCGCATGTAGGCTTTACAGTTTGACGAAAGAAACTCAATTGTCTTGCACTTCAAAGTTTGAGGTTGCCAATGTTTTATCAAAAAGCCAAAAAGCATATTGTAACATAAACATATTTATAATTGCATAATTGTCCTTTGGCCTAGGCCGGATTTAAGTGACTGTAGGAGTACTCATGTATCGAAGCCAGGAAGTGCATTGGATAATGACTAATGAAGTTAGGTTTCTGTACATATCACAAAAGTTGTTTACGAACTAAAAATGTGTTTTTACAACGCCGTCTTCCAAATATGTATTTGATATAATTAACAAATAATACACATAGTCACTGTTCACAAAATTCCACTAAATACTTTTTTTACTGCATCTTGAGTGAGGCCAAGGAAGTACATACGAAATAAAACCCATGGGAACTATTTTAAATCAATGGCATAAGCCTTAGTTCTTATCCAGGATTTTCGGAGAAATATTATAACTATTTTTTATACTTGGGTATTCCTTTATTTTTATTTTATGTTGTGCACAATTTTATTTTGTCCTGGATTGATAAAAACTGTTGAAAGATGGGTTTAAAAACTATTTGTGCTATTATAAACAAGGCTTCGCCATACTTAAAAAATAATGTTCAAGGAAGTGATTAAACTTATTCATTGAGTAAGTTATATCATTACATTTCTTAGATATTCTACATATATATATATATATATTTATTTATGTATATTACTATATATATAGTATATATCAAACTTAATGTACCTTCTAAACCTATTACAGCATGACCTTATCCTTCAAATTTAAATATTTATCTCTGGCCAATTTACTACTTTCTATCATTTAAGGTATTTTTTGAGTTCAGAAATCAAGGAAAATAATCCTTTTCTTTTCGGCTTACCAGGTTGAAGGACCTGATTCTTAACATAAATATCGATATTTACATTATGGTTCATTAGTTATTTCGAATTCGAAATTTATGACTCATTTTAAATAGTTAAAACGAAGATATGTTCATTTTATTGTTTTATATATTTCATTTTATTTGGTATTGTCTGAACAAGATTGCCTCTCCCTACCTTACCTTTCCCTCTTTTTCTTGACAAAGCATGCTAGCTAGAGCTACAGCCATTTATATATAAAAGAGAAGGCATTACGTAAGGACGTTTTTTTATCCTCATACCTAGAACCTTACATACAATGAATCATGTTAATTTACCTAACAACAACAACGCATCATCACATAATTGACTTTCAAGCCATTTATCAAAGGCATTTGAACATGAGGGTATTCCTTGTGATTCTTTTTGGACGTGAAAAGCTCAATCAATGAGCCTTTAGCTGACGCCCATGTATATTGTGCTTTGTGTGCTGAACAAACGACTATCATTTCCAGCGCCAATCATTTGGAAAAAGTTTTTTTCCATGAAGTAGTTTTGATTATATACTATTTATTTAGTATTATAATATAATTTATTTATTATACTATAATATATATTGATTAGATACAAAGTATGTATTCTTGTTTATGTTATATTGTCTGTGCGTTTATAGAAAAATTTGTGATGGTGAAAAGTTGCTGACTACCAATGTGGTAACTATAAGCGATTTGTTATAAGTTCATATATTTAATTTAGAAAAAAAAACTATTTATTTGATTCAAAAGGCTTTGGGTTAAATGACATTATCAAAAAAATTATGTCAAAAGAAGTGCCCCAGAAACTGAATGTTCTTTGTCCAGAAAAGCGTCTTTGTAGAAGTAAAATGTATACATTGTATTGCTATTGAAAAGTACACACATTACAATTTGTTGTAATATTTTGTTCTACGAGTCTACGATATTTTTTTAAATTTGGAAACTGAACTGTTTAATTAAGTCGCTTAAAGATGAATAATAATTTCTTTTAATGATCATATAGCAATCTGTATTATTGTTTTTTAATAGTTGTTTGAATGCAAGTTGCTTAAAAAATAATATTAAGAATGATAATGAAAAATATCTTTAAAAGGAAAAATATTTAGATGGATGATCTTACATTTTTAATACTAGGAGTTCGAACTATCCAATAGGATTTATTACATAAAAATAGCCTGAATGTCGTAATGATTACTTTGATACAATTAGATACAATTCAATCAAAAAATATATATAAATACATGCATATATGCATTGTCGTATGAGCTTCTTAAATTTATACTTTATTACATTATCTTTTTAATGTCATAATTACCGGTCACTAAACTATTATTTTATGATAGAAAGACAATCTTTGTGATTATTTGATTACATCAAAGAAATTTCAAAATCAAGGGGTAGAAAAAGTTGTCAAAGAAATATTAATTTATTTAGTATTTCTAATCTAAAAATACTACTATTCACAAACTTAAATATAACAGATAAAAGGGTGTGCGATAGATGTGTGCGTTAATGCTTGTTCAACTCTCAATGTTGGGGGCGCAGGTTCACACCTTCCGAGAGGCGAATGTCGATAAAAGTCAACTTTTATGACACTTAAATTAGGAATGAGTATATTATTTCACATTCTCAATAACATTCCAAAATCTATAGTGTACATTAAAATTATTAGCTTCACAAACGTCTCCAGGAGTTTACAATCTATACCTAGACAATATTGCATCCTATCTTTCTAGTGTGTTAGAGAATAAAAGTTATGAATCACGGATAATTGTTTTTTGAAGTTCACTCTGAATTCCTATATTCTTCAGTGGTAGATTGTCTGTAAAACTAAGCATGCCTCATTGAATTCTCATATGACATTTATCATAAAGTCATAAAGATCTTACTCCTAAATAAATAATAAGGATATGCCGAACATATAGGTCAGGGAGTGTTGTCGAGTGTACAAATATCTGTTATTTTTTTAAATGGTTCAAATAATTTTATTCTGTTACTGCGAAGAAGAATGCGTATAGATAAAAATACACTAAAAACATACAGATAAGATACGAAATCAAATCAATCTGGACAGTAACGTAAAAAACATCAATGAATAGTTTTTAAACCATAAACGACTAATGTAGAAAGCTGTTATTAAAAAAAAAATGGCAGGTGATTTGCCTTCATATGAATTAAGTTCCATTATTAAAACTATTACTTGATTTAAAAAGAAAAAAACGAATCATCAAAATCCGGTCATATCTAAAGTTTATTAAAATTACTATTGACAAAACAAATTTCATGTCATAACGCAACATTTGAAAGCAATTTTCGAGGGGGGGTCCACCCCAAATTAATTTATCTACGATAATTTCATAAATAAAGAAGTAACTTTTTCGGGGGGTGTACGTTTGATATCTCAATTCTTGGTTCCGATAATAGCACTAGTTCGAGCTCAACTAGGTTATTAAAGTATATAATTATTTATTTTTATAAATAACTTTTAATTCCTCACAAAAAAATTATTGTTCAATGAACAAGTATTCGCATTTAATACTTATATAGCTTCCTCTCAACCTTATTTGTATGAATGCATCTATGTCCATTTATAATATGTGATTATTAAGAAATAAAGTGAAAGGTCCGAATAATATATAAAGTCGATATATCCAAATTAACGGAAACTATGGATATCATTTATAATCACCGAAAGTTTTTTAGATATTCACACTACAGTAGATAATATAGAACAATTTCTTAATCCATAGATTTATGATACAAATACTATTATAAAGTCTATACTTAAACTTTCAAACTATTATAAGTTTCAAGAACTTATTGAATAAACAACGATGTTTAGACTCATTATAGTGAATGAGGATATGTATTTTTACAGGCTTCTACCCGACTCAAAACACTGTGACAAGAAAACTATGCCCTAATAATTCGTGGTAAATAACTGTTGAAAACAATATATAAGGAAAAAGATGGCGAGTTCGATAGAGTACTTTTATTATTATGTATGAAAATGGGCCGAAACAATGTGATGCTAATAATATTGGATTAAATAAATGTTGAAAATATCGGTATTTTTTTTTTTGTGTTTCTTATATCTACTTTTTAGTGTCTTGTTATTTTTACACTATATGGATTTGTAGCTAATAAATAAATATTTGACCAAAAAAATATCATATATTAAAAAAAAATGTTTGACATCATAGTAATCCTTTGAACCTAGGGATAAAAATGGTATAACAAATTCTCAGTTGACGTCCTTCCTCTAAATACTATCAACCAATGATAAATAAAATTTAAATGTTTTTACAAAGGCTTAATAAGGGGACTTATCGTACTCAATCACACTAAAATATTTTCCAAGTCATACATCTTCATCCATCTGAAGCCCCCCCCCCTTCTTCCCTCCTCCCTTCAATCACAATGCCATTTAGATAAGGCCCAAACACTTCACTCTCACGCCAAATTCCAAAGAAAGATCATGTCTTACCCATTAATGTGTATATGTAACTCTTTTAAAGAGCTGTATAAAAACTTATTTTCATTTAGAGTCAATGATACTGCAGCAAATACGAGGTTTGTTGTAGAATAAATTGGATTTAGTATATCAATCATCATTGATAAAACAATCGATATTTTATTTGTACGTAAATAATCTTTAGCCAACGAATATTCTATTTTTTATAATTTTATATTTATGACTTAAATATAATCTAAATAGCTTGGCATTTGTTGTTTAATTGTATAGCTTTGAAGAATGTATTTAAAAATAATACTAGTCAAAGTTTTATTTTTGCAATAGAAATGCAACTGCATAAAGTATCATTGGAAGCTTCCAGATAACTAAGATCCATTTGGTAGTCTTCTTGGAACCGTCACCTTTTCGTATTGAAGAAGATATTCAACCGATGTCATAACTTCTTATGATTATTTTTATTTTTTTGAGTTTTTGTTGTTTTTATGATTCAGTTTTGGTCTTATAACTATCAAATACCATTAAACATTTTAATGTAAAACTGTTTACAATCACATATGATATCAAAATAAACTACAAATCTAATAAATAATTAGCGAGAAATGAAAATATACACACTATTCAATTTAAATTCCTTAAACACCCTTAAAAGTGTTTTAAAACCCCACATAACAACTCAAACAAAGCCTCATTTATTTCCAATCGCACCCTGTAATGCATCTCTGTGCAAGTCACGACCGAGCCCCACCTCTTCTTATTATTTTTAAAACCATGTGTGTTGTTGTTAGACGGTTACTTCATATCCTTTAAAGTTATCCCAAGGAGTTACTTACTTATGCATACAGTATGTATGTGTCTGAAAAGAGTAAAGTTTATCTTTAATATTGTTGTTACTATGCTTTATACAGTTACAGAATATACATAAATATATGTGTATATATGTAAAGGGTCTTCCCCCCTTAGGAATATAGCTATGATAGCTTTGTAGTTATGTCACCTTTGAAGGGGGGGGGGGGGATTCATCGGGTTCCAACTATAAAAATAAGAGATTTGTTTGTAATCATAAAAAGTTTCTTTGCTGTAGCGTAGGACACGGTATTTGTTAATGTTAATCATGGTGCTCATACCCTTGTTTATTTATTTAAATGCAATAATGTTTTAATGAAGTGATAGCATTCAGTCGTAAGATGACAAGACCAAACCTGAAGTGATAATAAGTCTTTATAGTAAATTAATGACTCTTCAATCCAAACTGGGCAGTTATTCAATTATATTTATATAAAGAGCGTGTATACTCATGACAGACCCATATACCTTCCTTTATATTTAATATGAAAAATCCATGATATATTCTATGAATTTGTACGAACAATGAAGAAACTATTTAAGAAGGTGTTGATTAGAATAGTTTGAGCAGTCCAAATCTAAATATCTAGGTTTTAAGGGATAGAAAAGAGATAAATGAAAATATATTATTTGACGTCATTGAAAGAACAAGAGGTAAATACTTTTTTACAAAAAATCGTTGACATTTATTATAGATTTATCTTCTTCTATTTCTGTGTCTCAATTCATCCTTTGGAGAGTTATTTTTCATGGTTTATTCGTCATCAAACAATTATTGAAAAACAAACATTTTTTTTTATATGCAATGATATTATACCTAGATATAGGTCGGAGATACTCATAGAATAAACAAGGGAACAGAAATAAAAGTTTTTCTTCACTATTTTTAAGGACGTCATTCGTTCACAGTAATTTTCCTGCATAAATAATTTTGCGAAAAATAACAAATATTAACATAACAATATGAATGATTGCTTACATAAGAGTCTTTTTCTTAGCTTTTTTTCGCCATGAATTATATAACACAATCACATTCAATATTTATAAAGCTTATTTGATTTACTTAATTATGTTATTTGATTTTTTTAAAGATAGTAAAATAAAAATGTAAAGAAAAAAGTACAAAAAAGTTGAGAAGCGTATTTTTATTTGCACTAAAGGAAAATCCCCTCGCAAAACGAAGGAGGAACGTGGACGTCCGTCGGAAGGGCCATCATTTTTTAGTTGCCTCTTCCTCCAACAACAAAGATAAAAATAATTTCTAAAGGATATAAATTATTATTTAGCGTTATTATATATATATATATATTATATATATATATATATATAATATATATTATATAGATAGTATATATATATATATATATATATATATATATAACTGATGCATAAATATTATGCTTAGATTTGAACAAAATAATAGTTCTCTAGCAATAAGATTGTTTTACATTGATTGTTTTTACTTGATACTATGTGTAATTTTTTGTGTACATTCTACCCTAAAGCACTACATTGAAAATTCAATGTTTATTTATGTTTTGATTGCATATTTTCTATGGGGTTTATTCTTTATTTAAATTTATCTACTCAATAAACGAACAAGAGAAAAAACCACTGCTTTAGTGTGAACATTGCTTGGTGTGACATTATTTATAAGTGAAGCTCATTATATGGTATTCCAAAGCTGTTAATTTATTATTTAAATACATAATTTTGTTCATGTATCTGGTGTATAAATAACACAAGATCCTATCTCCAAGAGTCATTTTTGCAGCAATATCATGATCCTAGATCGGTCCTAAAGTAATGCGAGATAATGAGGGAGTGCGATAGATGAGTGTGTTTAAGACGTGGCTCAACTCACAATGTTGAGGACGCAGTGTCGAATCCCGAGAGGGGAAGGTCATTTTTGGTCAACTTCATTGATAAGATCCTAGGTTCAATAGACTAATGTACACGCTAGTATGCTTGTTTATATCCAATCGGATTCCAATTATAGAAACCATATAGGCAAATAAATTAAAAATATGCTAAGGGGGGTGCAATAGCCGTGTAACTTAGTACGTAGTGTTTAAACTCCCAATGTTGGGGCCGCAGGTTGGTAATACTCCCGAGAGGGGATGGTCATTTTGGTCTACCATATTGATAAGATCCTAGGTTCGATCGACTAATTTTAATGCTATAATGCTTATTATATCCAATTGAAGGAACTTTATGAACCATAGGCAAAAAAAATGCTAAAATGCTTATTCATATCCCAAATCATTTTGCAAACCACTTAGCAAAAAACTTAATTACTAATATTCCTTAAATATAATCTGATCAAAACCTTCAAAATGTGTGATAATTCATAACACATTTCCTTTATTCAATATTTAGTTTTGTAATGAATTCCCATAACGATAATTCGGATTGCTTTATCGATAAAGACAGTAGCCTTTAGTCAGCGAGAGTCCAAGCGTTCCCTTGCAGCTACAACTTCATTTAGTTGTGAGACGCATATGTAAAATCTCTCCTCCTTGTTTATGACACAAAAATATTATATAAGGATATGTAAGTAAAATTTAGGAAAAACAAAGCCATTATGACCATACTACTTCCTAGAAAACATATATATAAACATACATGATATACATACTGAATATTTCATAACAAAACAGAGTGTGTTTTTTGAGAAAAATAATGAACATTTTATAAATATATGCAGATAGATATCATACACAAAAGACACATAAAACAAAAACTTCAGAGGAGGAGGTTGCCTCAAAACATCAAGTTGGCATGCATTTGAAGATTCCTTGACTTTCATAAATAGCTGCTGTAAATTTGACAGAAAAATTTAAATTAACAGTATTTTATAGAACTTTTTTCTATAAAAAAAACTTAAAAAAATAAGTATTCTTGCACATTAAACCAAATTAAAGGGATTTTAAAAGTCAAATATGAAAAATAAGAACTATATTTTCTTATTATTAAGTAGGCATCAAGTAGCACACAAAGCATTACTTAAGCATAGTAAAAATAGGGCACTTGATTTATTTTGCTGAAACAATAACTATTGCACGAATTATTGAGTTACGGTGCTATAAATAAAGTTTCATTTAATTTATTTGAAAGATTTTGGTTGGTTGTTTTAACAATACCTAAGTATGATTATTTTAAAAGCATTCAAATGATTCCTCATATTATTAAGCATAATTTGAAAAAAAAATATAATTTATATTGGGTCAATCGTTATGTTGGAATTTATTTTAAACTTGATATATAATATAATTAAAAAAATCGACACATATAATAAATTACATGCAATGATGTACTTTAATTTGTTTTTAAAATCATGACCTAGAGCAGTGGTGCCATGGTGACGGCCCGCGGGCCGGAACCGGCCCGAATCGACATTACATTCGACAAGTTACGTCAGCGGTTGATAAGTGTTTTTTATAAATAAATATTTTATAAAGAAATTTAAATCTACATTTTTTAATCCCAAATGGTTAAAGTGTTTTGGTCTTGTCAGGCCAAAAATGTACTCGTTTTTTGGCCCCCTGAAGGTCCCATTTGACAACAATCTGGCCCCGTAACCGATTTCACCCTGTCCCTCCCTGCTCTAGAGAGTTGTTACTTTGATTTGAAAACGGTATCTTTAGATTTGTAAGTGACGGCAGTAGTCGAAAAGGACTTTTGAAGAATCCAACTTTCACCTTACACTATCTAATAGATACTAACAAAAACATTGTAGCAAAGAACAATAGTAGTGTTCCTAAGAAAGGGAATAGCCTTGTTTTTATACTGTATGGTAGAAAAACAGAGCACTTTGTTTTCCGTTCCCTTATTAATGTCATTTGTCTCAAAGATGGCTATTGTTTCCATGGATCTTGTTTCAGGGCTCTGTTTTTCCCACACTTCGGTGAAGCATATTTTTAATATTCTTTAAGGTTTTTATTGTACTACAATATTTTAAAGTATGTATTAATTGTTGTTTCAAAAATTTATGGACGTTGAGATACTACAATTATACCAGTACAAAATTCCTTTTTTGAGTAAAAAAAGTCTCAAACTTAAGTTTCTTCTAAGAAATAACATGTCGAATTATAAAATATAGTCGAAATAAATCAGATGTTGCGTAATAATTTATACATTCTTGTAATTTATAACAATTAAGAGTTTTAATTTGTGATGTTAATAAAAAAAAAATGTATATCCTACCCCTAACATTAATTTTTAACCGGAACATCTTTCATGCACTTCCCTACTCTTTATTTTTTATTGATTCAAAACGGGCGGTTTTTATGATTGTATAAATAAACACATAATATTATTGTCAAAACATAATCATTAATCGAAAAAAACACTTGTCATTTTTTCTTGAAAAAATCTATTTTATATATTGACCGCAAATTGCCTTTCAATGGTCTGATTGTCAATTACGTGTTAAAGCATTGTGACCAGAATCTCACAAATATTCGCTCAATATTAACTTCTAATGCTTCAATCCTCGCTATATTATCCATATAAATTTTGCTTTTTCATAGCATCCAAGAAAAAATACAAATTGCATGATCTTGGTGGACCATTCTCTGGTTAAAAAGTGAAATTAGTTGCTCACCAAAGTGATACCCCAATAAGTCCATCGTTACACGAATTATGAGGCAAGTGGTACCATATTGTTTGAACTAAATACTCTGGAGACCTTGTGCTCAATTAGTGGTACCAAAAAGTCTACTAACATGGCACGATAACTTCGCCGGTAGTGTTTATTGGAAAATACTGACCATGATTCCACCAGTCCACAAGCATCCAAGCATTATTGCTTGGAGGAATAGATGCTCTTGAAACACGTCGGGTTGCTTTTCCTCGCAAAACGAATTACTTATTTACGTAGCCATTGATTCAGTATGGGCCTCATCACTGAAAGGCGCAGAAGAATATGATTTTCTTGGTACTTCAATAGTCTGTTCTGCACATTACGCAAAAGAAAGTCCGACGCCTTCATTTCTTACCCGAGTTTTGTTATATATACCGTTGAACCCAAATTCTTCTTCAAAATGAGCCTAGTTGTTGCATACGACAAGCCAAGTTGCTGAGAGCAGTAGTGAATCGATTTTCACGATATTCAGCTACTGCCGCAATGTTTTCAATACTGCGAGCTGTACATGGTTTTTAGACGACAGGACGTCCTAGCAGGTTGTTACCCCTTCAAGTTTCGATTATTTTGTAAATTATGGATTTTCGATTATATGGACTATAAGTTGGTTGTAATTTAAAAAAGGTTTAATTCACAGAAATCTAATTTTCATAATACAATTGAACAATTTGTACATGTTGTTGTGGTGTATATCTTTTGTATAAATTGTAAAACAATATTGAGTACACATTAGATGGACAGAACTCGTGTGCGTGTGTTAAAATCCCTCCTTTGGAATTTTTTATTATTTAAAAAATAATTTTATTTCAGTTTATTCTTTTTTAGACTTTACATAAACATCACAATTAAAACAGTATGTAAACAAGTATTCTTTTTAATCTAAGAACCAAATTTAAAAAAGGATATTTTAATATTATTTGTGATTTATTTGGAATTATTTTAACGAATTTTATTTAAAAGCAAAAACGTTCAATTATGAAATTTTACGAAAATGAATACATATATTTATAATTGATTGTCATTTTCATAAAGAATGAGATAAAAATAAAAATAAAATTAAGTTACATAATAGTTATATAATCTTAATAAAAGTGTTTTTTCTTGCAAATTTATGAATAAAACTTTTTTGATTCATTGGAATTGCAGCCGTGGAGCTATCAATATTGTATAAATTTTAAGTTTCTAACTTCAAGGTGCTTTTAAGTATTTATACTAAAAAAACTGATTGAATATGTACATTAAAACACATTATTTTTTAGGAAGGCAGACCTCCTATAAGTTTTTTTTGTGTCGAAGGATGTTTTTGTTTATTTTAAAGTGCATTGTTTTTATGTTTGTGACTTGCTTTTTCAAAATATTCATGAAGGGCTTTGCATATCTGTATGTAATATACAAACTTTTTCAGGCCATGATTCTGAGAAAATAGTTTGGGAATATCACTTAGGCTAAATATTTTTGTCAGTTTTTATTTTACAAACAACAATAGAATTAAAAACACTTTTGATGAATATTCTATGCAGAAGTTATCTTTTACTTGCTACTTTTTTAATACATTTTTTATATTAAAATGGAGAATGAAATACAATGATTCCACTAATGAGATTCTACAATAGAATGCCTTAAATAATCTTGATTATTTTAAATAACATAACAACAACAATAATATAAAAGTCTTATAATATTATATATATTCCCAAAATGTTAATATACAAAAATATATAACAATAGAAGGAATATGACAGACGAGAAAAACACTTTCTATTGAGAAGTCAATATTGAATACCTTGTAATATATATATATATAGATATAGATATATATGATATATATAGATATATATATATATATATATTATATATATATATATATATATATATATATATATCATATCAGATACTCGTATATAAATAATATATATATAATATTTCATTGATGTATAAGACAGTAAGCGGGTCCCTACACCCCGTGCATATACTTAACTACCTATGTATTGTGATATTTACACATAGAAGTGAACAAATAATGGTTTCTAATCTGATTTCTCTGTTTAAAAAAAAAGTAAAGCTGAAGACTTTAAGCCTATGGAAACGACTCTATACATCGAGGGCACAGGCTTTAATACTGAGAGGGAATATCAACTTTTCAAGAAAAAGGACTCCATTCCCATCAAATCAGGCTATTGAATTTGCTCTATCAAACTCCAAACCTACATAGCGAGTTGTTTGGCGAAAAAAGAAATGGTAAAACCATCTATTTTTCGATCTGTGATGCTCTCAGCTACCGCCCGATACACCGCACTCTCCCTCAGGAGTCTCTTCCCACACCGAAGACTCATGTTCCTCGCGGGGAACGTCATCAATTTTATCCATCCAAATCAAACGAATATTTAAAATTATGCAAAAAAATTATTGAAATACTTTAAATAGATACCCTTTGATTTTATTTATTATTTTACCTCGCGTTTAATTTTTTGTTTTAAACTTTAATGTTTATTTTACTTATATATTGTTTTTTTATAACACCTAAACAATAAAGGAGAAAAGAAGAAAAAAATGTCAACCTTATTAAAAAGATTGTAGGCTCTATGGACTAAATATAAGGTAGAATGCTATTCCATATCCCCACAGATCCATTCCATCGTACCAAAATGTCACTAAAGCGTTGTTCTGTCATTGCTACATGTAAAAAACAATATAAAAAGATTATTTTACTCCTAAGGAAGATAACTAGAGTACAAATATATTTTTCTAAAAGGCAACAACAGTATGCATGTTCAAAGAATTCATATATGCTAAAATATGTATGCAATGTTCATATATGTAAGTAGACAAATATTTTTAACTTGGTGCATTGGTTGCTCAATCATTAAATGGATTTTCTTTGCAGCTACTTAGCCAGCACAAATAGGTTTGACTCAAGCCGTCATATGCAGTATTTTTATTGCTTTAATTATTACGAAAGAGGTACATATTTTTACTTATTAAAGCGTTTGAATGGTGAGATATACAATTTTCAATTTTTGTAGTTCAAATTGACTTTGTTCATATCATAATAGATACATTTATTTGGTTAATCAAGTGAATAATTTCAGCTTTACCTTATATATTATATATATATATATATATATCTAGTTATTATATCTAACCTATATATATATATCAGTTAAGTTAAAAGTAAGGTAGAACGCTTTTAACCCCAGAAAAGTAAAACAACATACACCGCCAAGCACCCCTCATGAGCATGACGTCACAATGGCAAAAGCGGGTCTATTTTATAAGTAAAATATTCGAAATGAATCGAATTTAGCCTTTAATTAGATCATATAGGAATTAATTTCACAACTCTATCAGAAAATGGAAAAAAATTAAATTTATGAATACTCATGATTAAATTTGCTGAATTTTCTAAATATTTCATAAAGCAAACTTTTCAATCATTATATGATAACACATAAAACCAACAATTAATTATAAAAAAATAAAATACTGTTTATAATCATATATTACATAAATGTTATTACAAAGACATATTTAGAAAAAAGTATGTAATTTATTGGAGCATACCACCTGTTTTTTTATTTTTAGCCTCTCTCTTAAACTTTTTCTAAGACTAGCTTTTGCTCTTGAAAGCGATTTTTTAATGGTCTTTATTTAAAATTATAATAGATAAATTATATATAAAATACAATTTTAAAATAATAGTAGATTTTTAAATATTTTATTTAGAGAAATGTAGAATTTTAGCAAATTTATTAATCGCTTCAAATGGACCCGACGGCACCTTGACAATGATTTTGAAACTGTTTTTTGACAAGGTTGTCGTTCCTATCAACCCTTCCATTTACTAAAATTATTTGAATTTTTTTGTTCACATTTCCTCATAGCCTCTAATTATTTTTTTTGGTTTTTAAAATTAATTAAAGCCATTTTTTTTGTAAAGTACGATACTCTAATGATAATTTGACTAGGGATTGAATACTTATTGTATAAAATAAAGTGATTCTATTTTTTCTGCAAGACGTGAAGTCACACGAAGAATTTTCGGAACCTAAGTCTTTATATTATGAAACGGTGGGGTGTTGATTATTATATTTCTATATATATAAAGAGTTTTAATACATTATTTTTACACATTTGCTTAGGGTTTTTTGGAAATGTCTCATTTTTTATTTACTTACATAATAAACGACTGGTTTGGAAAAAAAATTAAATAAGCGAATATATCGTATTGATAACACAGGGAAACGACCAAAGATTTCGGTGTTCAGAGTTCGAATATCACATTGATTTTTGCTTTATCAAGACAACTTTTTAATACTGACAATGACTTTCAGCTATACATATGAAAATATAAAATATTTGTACTTGACTCAAAGTTTTCTTTATAATTTATCAAAAAAATAGCTTCATTCTCTATGGCTAACATGGCAACACACAAATGTATGAAGTAATCCATGTAGTATGATCGTGTTTCTTACTTTAGTTTGTACAATTTTTTGTACGGTCATAGTTTTGTTCTTCCCATAGCATGAGTTTGAATAAAAAACAGTGGATTTAACTTCATATTTACAACATTTTCAAGTGAAATTATTCAATTTCCAACATGAAGATATACATATTTATAATTTTTGTTAAATGTTATACTTTTGGCATACATGTTTTTGTAATTGTATCTCCACTTATGTAATATACCTTTAATTACAAACTAATAGTGAGGAGTAACTGCTTAACATAAACAATGTGTATCTCTTGAAATGTTTTTGTGTATTATTATGTATATGTAGGTAATCTGTTTATAATTTATATACAAACAAATTGTACGGTCGTTTATATTACAAAGGACTTAAATAACCAATTAATGCGTACTAGAAATTGAAGAACTAAAATATGTATTATAGTATTTCATTTTTTATTATATAATTATATACTTCAAAAAGTTTTTTTATAGTTCACGAACTATAAAAAGCTATATTTTTTTTGTAGTTATGAACAACAATTATTTGTTGTTTAATAAATTATTTGTTTCCAATGTCCATCATCTATTAAAGAAAGGTCAGTAAATGTCTGATTGGTTATTTATGTTTTCATTATGATTACATTACTTTATAATTAATCCTATTACTTATAAAATGGATGACTATCGGTCAAAAAACTTATTTTTGTTTTTTAAAACTATAAATCTCGAAAGACAATCCAATATATGATTTTTTTTTAATGCCTTTGTGGTTCGATAGAATTGCATCCGACTAATATAAATAAGCATTTTAGCATTAAATTCGTCTATCGACCTAGGATTTTATCCATGAGGTAGACCAAATGACCATCCCCTCTCGGTATTCGAACCTGCGCCCCAACATTGAGAGTCGAATACGACGTCTTAAACGCACACGGCTATTGCAACTCCTTTTATCCCTTTT
>CP045894.1:30215145-30251855 GCA_013387185.1 Caligus rogercresseyi | reverse complement strand
AAATGTGTGTAATCGTCTTTATTTCCCCAAGAAACATCCTAGCACTTTGGCTAGTCAGGGATGTCAGGAATTTAAAAAAAAATTATACAATGTATAAATATATATATAAAACTATATAAATCGAACAAATACTAAAATATAAATATATAATTAAAAACAAAAGGTTTCTTCGAAGAAAAAAAAACCCTTAAATTTAAAACAAAAATAAATAAAATATTAAAAAAAACACTATTGTCTGCTATATAGGGGCACATTTTTCCAAAGACTTGGCAACTACATAGGCTTCCCTCATGGTTTTGGCGTTGCGAAGCTTAGGACTACTATTCCAAATAGCTGCAGCACTGGTGACAAATGTGGCCACCGACTTAGGGAGAGGAGATCGGATGAGGCCGGCAGTCCGAGAACGAGTCGATCTGACCCCACCTTGGGCACCGAATAAGATCTTGCCTACCGGGTTTCGGTCGCCATTGCTACCATCCCGGCTTGCAAAGCATTTCCAGGTTTCCATAGCCACAGCCCGAACTGATATCCCATTAAGGGATGGAAGTCCGGCTTTGTGGAGCAGATCATCGATCCGCATGTGAACGCTAGCCCTTACGCCAAGTAAAGACCTAGCTGCGTTGTTTATGGAAACCTGGATCGATCTTGCAGCCTTCGGTGGACCAGTTACGTCGGTTTTTAGTCGAGGTACATTGGTCACTGCGGCAGCGTAGCTGACTCGACCCAGCATAAGACCTTTGGCCAACTGTTGCAAATATACTCCGCGTGGGAGGTGGAACGAAAGACGACTAATCAGCGCCGCACACTGTTTTGCTGACCGCACCACATTGGCCTCATGGGGACTGGTGGAGAAAGCAGCGTCGAACGTGACTCCAAGGAGCTCAATTGTCCTGGATGGCCTCACATCTACTCGATCTATTGGTATGGTAAATGTTTTGACCTCAGAAGCCTTGGCACTACCACCAATGAGGAGCTGCGTCTTGGAGGCGTTCATTTTGAGACCATTCCCCGTCGCAAAACGATAGAACGCTTCTGCCCTTTCTGTTAGAAGTCTCCCGATGGTGGTGAGGTCGTTGGCCACAGCCCAAATGCAGGTGTCATCTGCGTATCCAGAGTTGTCTTCGTCATGGATGCCCAGACAGGCAGGCATATCTGCAACTAGGGTCAAGTAGAGCAGAGGGCCTAAGATGCTTCCCTGGCGAACACCAAACTTGACCGGTAGAAGGGAGGACTTCGCACCATTCCAGTCGACACATTGTCTACCTCCAGACATATAGGAGGAAAACCATTGTAATGGAGTTCCCCTGACCCCAAGTGCTTCAAGTTTGGGTAGCAGTTGATTTTTGTCGACAGTATCGAAGGCAGAAGACAGATCGAAGGCAAGAATACCAACAACCTTTCCATCCTGCTTACCACGAAGCCACTGCGCATGCGCTGAGGCAAGTGCCGCGTTCGTGGACCTCCCTTGCCGAAAGCCGAACTGGGTAGTGGGTAGCGCGTTCAGCTTAGCCAGGTGCTGCTCTAAATCTCTTTTTACCAATGTCTCGATAACCTTAGATATGGCTGGAAGGATAGAGACAGGACGGTAAGAGGCTGGATCAGTGGATAACTTCCCTTTACCCTTGAAAACTGGGAAGACAATGCCCGTCTTGAAAGCGATGGGAACGATGCCAGAGGAAAGGGATACATTAACTACATGCGAAATAGGAGAAGCTAAGATATTAGAACCCTTTTTGAGGATGGATACTGGAATGCTATCCACTCCCATGGCCTCCGTGGGCTTCAATGAAGCAATAATCTTAGCTATCCTGCCAGCATTCGCAAAAGAGAAGTGGAATGACTCTGTCTTTTCAGGCCAGTCGGACATCGGGGGCGAGATATCCTCAAGACCCGCACGTAATTGGTCAATTTTATCAATATAAAACTGATTCATGGTCTCAGCGGCACCGGAATTACCCACAGTAGCAGTACCATTTACATTCAATGAGGCGGGAAGAGAGGCCTGGGACTTGCCAAGTATGTTGTTCGCCAGACCCCAGAGTGTCTTCGGCTTATTTTTCGCTGTGTGGATCTTGGCGAGGTTTGACTTGAGGTGATCGCGCTTAACAAGCGAAGAGACCCGATTGCGCAGGCGGCGGTACTCGTCTCCAGAGGCACGGTCCCGTGCGTTCATGAGGTCTAGTGTATCTTTTGCCAGATAAAGATCTCGACTTCGGTGGACCTTAATTGTTTTAATCGGAATGGCAACATCCATGGCAGCGGTGATACCCTTCTCCAGAAACTCAAATGCCTCGTCTGGGTCCTTGATGGTATATATGTCTTCCCATGGCCACATGTTCAGGGCTGCTTCCAGTTCGGGGATTCGAAGGGCCTTAAAGTTCCGTCTCTTAATCTCCATCAAGGAAGTTTTGGTTTTGTTGTATCGATGAAAGCGACCACAGGGCGGTGATCAGAGCTACAGTCACCCAAAACATTTACGTCTATCCTAACCCCAGAGTGATATACGTGGTCAAGGCAGGAGGTGCGGTGAGCTCCGTTGAAGAGACCGTCAGACTCCCAAGTGGCTGGGGTAGTTGCATAAGTGAGGCCAGAAGACTCTGTAGCCTCAATTAGGGAGTGGAGGAGTGGCCTCCGCGTATAGGATTTATCTGCTAGTCTGTGCATATCGAGATTGAAATCGCCCATTACAATGATTGAGCCACAGGAGTTTGCAGCTGCAGAAATTTGATTGGTGAGGTTGGCAAGCTGTTCCTTCTCCATTGAGATGCCACGGGCCTTAGTGTCGGAAGACGAGAACTGCCTATACATGCCCCCAACGACTAGTTTTGGTTGATGTAGCTCAATCCAGACTGACTGGGCAGGCGTAGACATGATATCCTTTCTTAGCCTGGCATCAGCACCAATTGCTAGGATGGACTTGATGAGAACAATAACACGTACTTTTTCGCCGGGAAGAACATTGGGTGTGTAAGAAGTGTAGCCATCAATGCTAAAGATGCTCGCAGCCTCAGGTGTGAACTCTGTCTCCGTTATGATGGCCAGATCAATAGAATTAGAGTTGAGGAGGTGGTGGAGGGCCAATTCTTTTGAGCCACGTGTAAGATTGGCCGCATTCCAGGTCATAATTTTTAACCCTGTAGCGTTGCAACAAGGGTGGCGAGTTGTTCCGCCATTCGACTTAGAACTTTGGCAAGTTCGAACTCGGGTTTTATAGTGGGCATTTGGGATGCGGGGGAGGTCTTGGACGTATCTCTTGTGGACGTGGCCATTGCATATGTCCGTCCTATGGTGGGAGGATGCAAAGGCGTTTTTTTGGTCTTGGCGAGTGCAAGCTGTGCACGGAGGCGTAAGTTTTCGGCCTTTTCGAGTTTGTATCGGAGTTCGGATATCTCCGTTTTCCTGGTACCTGTAGCCTTCTTCTCGTACGCCTTGGGTTTGGAGGAGGACTGGCGTTTCCCCCCGGTGTCTTTTCCCGACCTGGGAAAGATGTGCCAGGCAGAACATTCTGGCATCCTCTTTGTGATGCAAGAAGGATTGTTGCACAGAGGTAGGTGGGTACGGTCACAGTCAGTGACTGAGCACTTAACACCTTTATAGAGAGACTTGCAGACAGGAGGTCTCTTCGGTTCATCTTTCGTTCCTACACCGATGATATCGTTAGATGGAGGAGTGCTGGAACTAGGGACTGTAGAAGTCGTAACAGGTATCTCAGAGGAAGACGGCCTGGCTCAGATACAAGAAGAGCTATCACTCGTATAAGATCGTCTTTGATGAGCTTGCCGCATAATTTTTTGACGTCCTCTACCGATCCGTCTGTTTTCCTGATGGAAGGAAGGAGTTCATTTAGCCCATCCATACTTGAAGTCTAATTGCTCTCTTCTGTTTACGAGCCCGTGTTAAAAAAAAAAACAAAAAATATATACGTTCGAGCCTATACACCCTTGAGGCACATCCCTAGTGGTTGGCTTGGAATGACGTTTAAGGGTTTGTTTACGTGCTATTTTCCAGGTAGTTCCGGACAACTCCGCCGAGAAAGAAGGAATATCCCTGTTGAAGGACCTTTCAAGCTCCTGGAAGATGAGTGATTACACTGACGAGGGCCCCACGACTAAGTTGAGGCACGATTACTCTATCGAGAAGCGCCAACTTCCGGAGAAACGGAGAGTATATTTTCAGTCACTGAATCACGTTGTCTTATGTGTTGTGTAATGACAAAATGTATTAAAATAGTGTATATATGCCTCTAGTTACCTCCGCCGAAGGAGGTATTGTTTTCACTGGTGTTGGTTTGTTGGTTTGTTTGTTGGTTTGTCAGCAGGATAACTCAAAAATACTGAACGGATTCGGATGAAATTTTGTGGATTTGTTGAAAATGCCAAAAGGAACAAGTGATTAAATTTTGGCATCTCTGAGTGCAGAGTTAAGATGCAAAATGAGCTAGATACTAATAATATTTCAAGTTAGCCTACTCTGCCAATAGATGTCGCTGTGCTGTGAATCGGGTGCCGAGAGCGTCTTCCTCTCGGAATTTCCGTTGAGGGTAACCCTCCCCCATCCCTCTACGCCGCCCCAGTCGTGAAAAATCCGCCTCAGAAGGCTCATAAGGACCCCGTGACGGCGGAGGTTTGCACTCTCTGAGTGTATATATGCCTTTAGTTTTAATACTTGCTATTAAAGAATAATATTTACATTATTATTAAAAGCTAGTCTATTGAACCTAGGATCTTATCAATGATACCATCCCCTCTCGAAACTCGAACCTGCGCCCCAAGATTGAGAGTTGAACACGCCTTAACGAAGTCGGCTATCGCACTTCCTTAAATGATTCCCTAAAAATGTTGAATGCAACTAACTATCAAGACCTGGTAAGTTTTGATTCCATTCTGCTGCATTAAAATGCCTGAAGATTCATGTCTGTATGAAGCTTTATTTTGCTTGAAGTTTATATTTTCTTAAAGCCTCTATCAAGATGCATCCTTTTATTATCATTATCATTCATCTTTACTGTTGTTGTTGTTGAAAAAAAAGGATTTAATGCTATTATTGACATTGCATTCAACGAGGATAATTTTATAGCAATATGCATGAATGAAAAGGGGATTTTCATCGAATGTTATATATCATAAATTTTGATGACGTGCCTCGGAAGACATGAAAGGCTTAGTGTATCGATATCATATAAGTAGTTATCTTTATGGCTCTTATAAGAAATAACTTTTTGTGTGGATACGAAGGATGCTGATGTATATATTTTTGTTGGTTTAGCTAATAGAGATATAAAGATATAGAGAACTTATTGGATTCTTCAGAGAAATACGTCATTGTGTCAAGAACTCTATTCTGTCATAGAGATAAAATATATAGAGAGCTTATTCCTTTCATATGTATCAGTGTGTCCAATATAAACAAAGTATTTGTACTACGTCATTGTAAGCTGAGAATAGAGATAAATATATCTCTATGATCAGTTTACGATGACGTAGTATACATTACTTTGTTTATAGTGGACACACAGAATTCATCTGAACGATGTTTCTCTGCTGTAGAAGGAATCAGCTCTCTATATCTTTTTATCTCTATGACAGAATAGCTCTCTATATTTTTATATCTCTATGTATTCTGTGTGTTCAATAAAACAAAGTAATTTGTACTACGTCGTCTTAAGCTGATCATGGAGATAGAATATATCTGTATGATAAGCTTACGATGATGTAGTACAAATTACTTTGTTTATTTTGATCACACAAAATACAGCTGAACGTTGTTCTCTGCTATTGAAGGAATCAGCTCTCTATATCTTTATATCTCTATGGTTTAGCTGCTACACAGCTCTACCACACTGTAATTCAATCTGATATTAGCCGTTATAAACTGTCTTGGAGCTAACCTAGATTACAAAATATTTAAGTGATATATATTTTTTGTAATTTTTTTAAATTATTTCCTTTATAAAGAGACAAACGTTATTTGAAAAACTTTGGTTAAGTGAGGGAGGTCGTGCATATGCACAATTTTTAGACCATATCATTTAAAGGGGTAAAATTAACTATGAAAAATTATGACCTTATTAATGCACACAAACTTACCAATTACTATATATTTTTCAGTTCCTAATCATTTTTATATCTTTTTCTATGTCTTATCGTCCGAATGACGATCCATTATGATCAGATGTGATACAAAAATAAGCATTTATTATTTTTTAGAAAAGGCGTTTATTATTCAAATATAATAAGTTTTAATCGTTTATAAAAAACATAATTTTAATATGAAATATTGAATGGTTTTTTCAAATCCATCTGAAACAACAACCTTCGCCCATCTTTTCAGGCAAAAACGGATTCCTCGAGTGAAAGATTCTATTTTTTGCGAGGCGATCCCGTTATTCACTCATTTTGTATGCTGTCATTTGAGGTGAAGCGCTGTCATGTAAGTGTCGACTGCATCGACCGGAACAAATGATAATCTGAAGGGGCAATGTCTGGTGAATATGGCGGATGGGGTAGACTTCTCATTTCACTCCCTCTAATATGTTCGGACGGGTTGACCAACATGCGCCTAGCGTTGTCGTGCTGCAAAACCAGTTTCTCGTGTCTATTGCGCCATTCCAGTCGTTTTTCTTGATTTTCTTTTTTCAAACGCAATAGTTGAAGTCAGTAACGTAGGGAATTGATAGCTTCGGACGGTTTCAGCAACTCATAGTAGACTACACCCTGCATGTACCAATACAAATATGACTTTTGACCCGTGAATATTGCGTTTTGGCGTTGATGCAACTGGTTCACCTGGCTTCACCCATGCTTGTATGCGTTTA
This sequence comes from Caligus rogercresseyi, assembly GCA_013387185.1. Taxonomy (NCBI): domain Eukaryota; kingdom Metazoa; phylum Arthropoda; class Copepoda; order Siphonostomatoida; family Caligidae; genus Caligus; species Caligus rogercresseyi. The sequence goes on along the minus strand of CP045894.1, from coordinate 30,245,041 downwards.
GGATCCCGTATTAATCTATTGTTTATCGCCAGTGATGATACGATGCAAAAAACCTTTCTTTCTTGTCGTTGGAGTAGCATTTCGCACGTGACTAACCCCTTTCAATGTCCCTTTTCTTCAACTCGTATGCTACCCAATTTCCCGCCTTCTGAACCATTCCCAGCTCATGTTGACGTTTTCCAATTGTTAACCGATCAACACCCAATACTGCAGACAATTCTTCAAGTGTCTGAACTGGACCAATACAAGCCATTCTTCAAGTTATCATTTTGAAACTGTTTTGGGCACCATCACGTTCTTTTTCGTTGACATCCAAATCACCACTTTTGAAGCGTTGGAACCAATATCTGCTCCGATGGAGCATGGTCATCTTAAACATCCACTAGCAAACGGTATGTTTTCTTGCTGCACTTTTGTTCATAGTAGTGGAGAAGAATTCCTGCAAATGCTGTTTTTTAAAACAAATCCCGACATTTTCGATGCAATAAAAAACTTGTTGTTTGCACACCAAAACAAAATCTTATGCTACGCTGAACAGCTGACATACACATCTTTTAAATGCATGTAACGAAAGCCTAGAAAAGAATCAAGCCACACAAGTAATGCCATCTAAGGAAAAACGATTAAAACTTATTCCCATAATTCTCTCTCTGGAATCTACGACGGGAAAAAGTTCACGGCTCAGTTGAAGATATCTACTAGCTGTTTATCTTTTGATTTCCATTGCCTTAATTGCGGCAAGTTGTACAACGACGTTGAGCACGCATTTGTTGACTGTCCGCTTGCCATAGTCTTTAAAAAGTTTCTGACAATCACCCTAAGGGATTTAAGGCCAACAACTGCTAATCTCTTAGGTCTCCTTAAGAAAAAGGACTCAATTCCCATAAAAGTCAGGCTATTGATTTTGCTCTGTCAAACTCCAAAGCCTATATAGCGAGTTGTTTGACGAAAAAAGAAATGGTAAGACCTTCTATTCTTCGATCTGTGATGCTCTCTGCTGCCGCCCGATACACCGCCCTCTCCCTCAAGATCCCCTCCGACACCGAGGACTCAGGGTCCATGCGGGTAACGTCATCATCCATCCAAATCAAAATAATATTTTAAAATTATGCAAAAAAAATGAAATATTTTAAATAGATACTCATTTGATATTTTGTTTATTGTTTTACCTCTTGTTTAGATTTTTATTATAAATTATAATGTTTATTTTACTTGAATATTATTTTTAAATAATTTTATATATCTAAACAATAAAGGAAAAACCAACTTATTCCCATACACTATATATAGAGAACATTTTCGAGGAAGTAAGAAAAACCTTTTCTATGAGTATTTGGTGAGCATTTTTGTTTTGATGAATGAAATTGCTTTCATATTTCAATATTAATGAGGCATATTAATAAATAGAAAGATGTAATTTACGTCAGTATTACGTCATCGTTTTCATAAATTCATTCATGAACCTTAATGACAAAATAATTCAAAATGATTAATTATACCAATATGCAAAAAATGCATATTGCCATTAAAATGAGTTAGTTTAAAAACGTATTTATCTTTGTACTTTGAGTACAATATTGTCCTTCGTTCAGTGATAAATTGAGTTTACTTTGATATTTTAATTCATTTATTTTATTTTAAAAATACAGTGAACCCAAGCTTTTCAGGGAGTATGTGGAACGAAACCAACTGCAGAAAGTAAATTTCAATGAAGTAATACCCTTGTAATTATCCCCTAAGAGTATTACTGAACAATTTCAGTATGTTTATAATTAATATTTTTTAAAGGTTTGGTTATATATATTTAAATGCATGTATTGTTGTAAGAAATTGTTTGTAATCCCCCCTTTCAAATAGCTATAACCGAGTATCCGCGGTTGCTTAATAATAAATCAGTTCTAACTATATTGACTATCCCTTCCACTTTTTGCTATGTTTCTACGCTATAGAGGAGAGCAGGCTAGATTATACCGATCCAATGGAACAAAAGACATAACATAAGATTATATTATTGTCAGGCTTGAGGGCGTTCACAACCTTAGCGTTCGTACATTCCGATAAAAAATACGTTCAGGCGTTCTTCCGTTCAAATTTTAGCGTTCGTCCTTTTGTTTTAGCGTTCGTTGAAAAAATATCAATTATTTCCTATTATAAATTTGAAAAATTCCTGTATAACAAAACATTTTTATCCCAGAATCACTCGCAGTAATCCCAGTAATTTCAACTGAACTTCTTTTGTAAAAAAATCGTCCTCACTTTTTTTCTGAAGTGACATAAGAAACATTGATTGAACTTCGCAAAAAAACCACCACACTTTTGAAAACATTATAAATTGAACGGACGAACGCCAACAAAAAAATCCGTTCATTTATATTCCGTTAAGGCGTCGATATTGAACGTGCATTCACGAACGGTGTTCTTTTTCCGTTCAATCCATGACCTTGATTATTGTTATTTAAAAGACAAGACCAATTACTTGTATATAAACATAAACAAAATATAAACACAGGTGCCAGTGTAATATTAATATCAAGCCATCAAGGATAAAGGGTTCTTTCATATGAAGCCAAGTTTCACTAGAACATATATTATATTTTACAGTTCCTAAAAAAGTAATAATCAAGCGACATACTTATACCAAAAAAATATTCAAGCAATCTTTCGCAAACATCTACGATATATGAAGGACACGATACCCGAACCACAAACTGGTGGAGGTTCATCGTAATATATATTCTTAACATAGTGTTATTACATTTAACGGCCAATGATCCGATGTGGTTCCTGTATAAACGTAAATATCTTGTGAGCATACAATCTTAAGAATAATTAAATAAAGTTTAGAGTTTTATTATCCATTTTTTCTCTCCTCGTAATTATAAGAACCTCTTTTATCAACATTTTCGTCTGCTTTTTTAATAAGGTGTATTAAATAAATAACAGATATAAAATCTGTGATAATACGTCATCGACTATTATTTTTCAAGAAATTATATGAGTTTATATTATGTATTTTCTTACTAGATTGTAAATTTAAACTAAAATGTTTATTTATGCACCTGTGCAACTATCTAGTGAGTTTGTATATTATTTTACGTCTACGTTTTTATGACTTTTATTAAACTGTTATTGTAGAAGAGAAAAAAAACATATTTCCTATACATTCTGACTGCTAGAACTCTGGACCACCACAAACATTACCAACCAACACTTATCAAGGAGTTAAAATCATGCTCTTTTAAGACAGCAAATGGAAGGAAAATGAGTCTTCATAATTCTAGTATAACTATATTGACAATTAAAGATCATATAAGTATTAAAATACACTAAAATTGATGTGCGTTAGCAGGGATCACATTACAAACGCGAATACCCTTTTAGAAATATATATTTAGCGGATTTTATTTTTACATATTATATTTTGTAAATTAGGATCGATCAAAATATTCATTTATACATTTCGGCGTAGAGTTCGTTTCAGTCATCAAAAATACTTACATGGAAATATATTATTGAGGAACTCCAATAACAAGGAATATTTTCAATATATGACCCTCAGAGTACCCTGGCTATTTGATGTTCATAAAAACATAAAGTGAATATTGCTATAAGGAAGGAGTATATTATTGATATGTAATATTTTATGCATTACACAATATTATAAGGAAAGGTGGATTTAAATAAAATATTAAAAGGCCAGTGTAACACTTAAAGAAATATCTCTCATTTGAAAAGTACTAAAATTTGTCATACAAGTCTTAAATATATATATTGTTTATCCAACATAAAGAGATATTATTATTAATTGTCGTAAGGATTACAGAACTCCTGGCATTTGTAGAGATTCGTTGACTTTTACGATGACTTTGGAAACTACAAATTAAACATAAATTTGATCCTCGTCCTCTTATCAATAATATTTGAAAATCAGTTATATGCATCTAACACAAAAAAAAAATTCTCATATACGTGGGATTTAGACTAAGTGTCACTAAGTATTCAATAAAACAGTATGATTATCAACATTCTCCAATGCAGGAAATCATCCTGGTACGGAAAAAAAGTTGAAGAAAAGAACTTATATCTAGAAACAACATTTGCACTAAAATGTCTTGTCGTGGAGGTACAATAATCTTTTAGTGTACGCTGGAAGAGACAGTCCAACACACTCTTCAATTGGATACAATTATGGAGAAATTGGAAGAATAGAGAAAAAATCTTGATCTTCTGATAGGCTAAAACAAACATATACAAGGAGGTAAAAAAGGAATGTTTCTGCATTTGTTATGCCGCTATTGAGAAATAATATCCCTTAAAAACCTTCATTTATGGAATATTATATTACATGAATCGCTATTTTTAAGGAACTTCGCTGATATTCGAGGCATCGTCCAACAATTTATCTTAATGGACTACCTAAAACACAAAATCTATTTGATTATTGATTAAAATAAGTATAGTTACATCAAATAGTTTACCTATATTGAAATATTTGTACAAACATTTTCTTTAGATTTTTTGCTAAAGTTCTATTCATATTGCTAAAGTTCTATATATATATTATATATGGTAATAATAAAAATATAGATTCTGTCAATCGTTTTTGAGATCTCATTGTTAATATTTTATATCGAAGAAGCTCTACATACATACTTACAGTTCATCATTCTCAAACACTTCATCTGAAGCATTAACTATACTTATAATAACGGGAAATCCAAGAGGGATTCAACGAATAAGATAAGAATTATAGAGACACCCTTTTACCCTTTTTGTTTATAAAGATGATATTCGTTAAATGCCAAATGAAATCCGTCAATTGGATGTCAAGGATTTATCATCTATATACATATTGAGGCCGTACCTTAAAGTTTTCAATGCCATGCCTATTCAATGATTTGAGTGAACGATATGTACATGGTCTTGTAAATCCGAAAAAGAGATCTAACGGGTCTTTATTATAAAAGTATACCAATATACCGCTACTTTTGAAAAAAACTATGTAGGTGGACTTCCTCATGAAGTTTGAAGGACTTTATCATTAAGACATGCAAGAATGTTATAACTAAGAGATTTTTTGGGATAATATATTTTGTCTGCAGCATGGGATATGTTTGTAAGTCAAAAATAAATAATAGCAACAAATAAAATAGTAAAAAATATTCAGTTAGAGAACAATATTAAACATTATGATTAAATAATTTTTTTCCTATTAATATGCCTTTATTTTGTATCGTAAATCAGAAAATAAGTAACAACATCTTAATAATTATTTAAAACAGTTTTGAAATTTATAATAATTTCAGGACCTACACCTTAACACGGCATATGAAAAGATATAGGCACATCAAATCTTTTAGCTTAGCAATTTAACTGGGTTCTAATTCATTTTTAAAGATTTGTTTTTGTTTTTTAATACATATTTTTAACATCTTCCCTAACTTATTAGCGGTTCTTCCCCACATTGTTTTTTTCTGGTGTTTTTTACAGCAGAGAAATATGTTATATCAATTTGCATTATATTCGAATTTTTCACGAATTAGACTAATACTATCTATAATGAAAATATTTTGAATGTGTCCAAATAAATGACTATTTCGAAAACTTAATATCTCGTTTATTTTGTATGTATATAAAAACAAAAACTAGCTTGGAATTTATGAGATCATACCTACATTTTGCACCAAATTATATTTAACTAACATTTTTTTTTTTTTTTTTTTTTTTGCCTATATGTTCGATAGAATTGCATCCGATAGGATTAAATAAGGCATTATAGCATTTAATTAGTCTATCGAACCTAGGATCTTATCAATGAGGTAGACCAAAGACCATCCCCTCTCGGGACTCGACCTGCGCCCCAAACATTGAGAGTTGAACACCCTTACACGCACGGCTATCGAGCTCCCTTTTTTAATGGGTATTAGAGGTAAATCGAACGGCAAAAATAATTATAACATAAGTTTACTATCTATTATTGGGTTCGTTGAGGTGACAATTCTTGTTATTCATTTTGTTCAAACTTTCACAAGATGATCTCTATCACCAAGGAAAATCCCCTTTATATATTTATAAATATATATATAGATATATATATATATATAGATATATATACGTCCTTCCTTCTATAACATTTGTATGTTGTTGTAATTTTCTGATACACCATATTTATTTTCTAAGATTGAAATAATGTTGAACTAAACCCATCAAAACTTTTGTTCTTATGTTTGATGATATCAAAAGATGCTCAAATATAATATTGCAGTTGACGTCATAGCCACAAAACAGGTACAAAAAACTATAAACCTACCGTAGTAAACATACTTCTTTTCTGCACATTATGATGTCATTTGAACTTATTTAACATTTTATTTTTTGTAGTGATTTGCTTAACATCATCTACACTTGAGAAAGCTGCTCAAGTACAAGTATTTACGACTTTCTACTTTTTTCTAAACTCTTTTTATATTACTTGCGCTTTTTAAGACTAGTTATGGATGGCGGCTTTAAAGGATATTTTCTTGAAATTTAAAGATTGTTTATCCAAGAGATAGTGATCCGTAAAATATTTTGCACATACGAAGTGTGTTAAAAACTAAAACAAATAATATTTACTCTTGCTTACAATATTGAATATATATACATTATATAAATTATTTTATTGTAATATATAATTGCTTTGTCTAGATGGAACTAGAAGTCTCATAGGATATTGTTTTTCGTATTTAAAAAAATATCCTCGTCGTGTGGACAAAAAATATGCAAATTGCCTGTTTATGATATTTTTAGTTTTGTTTTTCTGCCATTGTACACATTTTAGAACTATAATTCCTATTTATGTATTGTTAGACAATTACTTGTGCATTGGTTGGGAACTGAAAAAAAAATGTGCAAAAACAAAGTTTGAGGATCTTAGCTGTACACCATATACTGACTAAAATTTATCGAAATTGCAATGCATATATTTTGACGAAAATCGTCAAAAAAAGCCTCAATCTGATGATAAAACTTACACAATTAGAAAATTGAGGGCGCAAGAGCAACTTATGCAAATTATTGTTTGATAAAACTACCATGATATGCAAACAAATTATATTTTTTCATCTTTATAACAATAAAGCTTTTTTATTATTTATCTTGTTAAGGAATGTTAATTATATTAAAACTTATTACAAAATAGATAATAAAATGTATAAAACACAAAAACAGATTATAAAAATTAAAAGAGATCTTTATATATAAGCTAAAATTACATCCACCAATTGCTTCACCACGTGTAGGGTAGTCCTCATCCCAGGAAGCGAATTCCATAGACTGGCGACCAAAGCAGAAGACGTCTGTGCTTTTACTTTAGGAGGACTTTGATCGGCTTGATCTGTTCCCTCCTGATGATGTGACGCACCGTGAGAAAAAAATGGATTTGCCAATGAGATTTCTCTCACCGGCTTCCATCCGAGCTGTTCCAGTACGCCAGGCTATTCAATTGCGGCCCGCGGGCAGATGCGGCCCGGACACGGCCAACATTTTGGGCCAACATCACTTGCGAATCGAGCTTTTCTCACGTGAAGCAATTAGAAAAGTTATCGGTGTTCCTAACAGACAACCAAATCACCATTGCCTTAGGATTGCATTGACATCTTTGGCCAAACATCAGAGATCTTTGCAAAACAAAAATCCACTTCTCTCACTCAGTCACCGGCAGCAGTGGCTAAAATACCCTGTTCTGTTTAGCAGCCAGCCTCATGAACAATGAGAAATGTTGAGTTAAATGTTCTATTTTTTGTTTGTTTAAATAAAGGAATGGAGCAGAGAGTTGTTTTGTGCATTTTTATAGGCCATTCAATTTTGAAAGCTAAAAGGTGATATAAAATATGCCTAATAAAAATAAATAAAACTAGGCATAGTAACCATCGGCCTAATAATACTAATAGTAATACTACTAATGTTAACTAAAACATAATAATAACTTATTTGAAAAAGTGGCCGCGTAATTTTGCGGCCCAGCTCAAGTTCTTGGATTCCAAATGTGGCCCACTTGGAAACTAATTGAATAGCCCTGCAGTACGCCTTCAAGGTTTATAAGGCTGTAGCCTATACTGCGATGCCATTCATTGAGGAAAGACCTTTAAATAATATATAATTCATAACGCCACATTTTTTTACTTATACTTTATATATGATCATAATGAACACAATTATATTATTCCATTATTATTATTATATTGAGCATAAACACAACATGGATGTTATTAAAAGACCATTTGATGTTGTCCTTGAGGAATGGTTTATGGTAGAGACAGACACACAAGTCACAAATATTTCCAGATCATAAAAGCTTGTGAATGTGTTTGTATGTTTTTAGGATCAGAATATTTATGGTGTATTCAGAATGACAATGGATGATAATAATAATAGTAATGATGGAATAATGCTAATTATAATAAGGATCAACCATATAATGAACTTAATTATTATTGCTTCTATTATGGTTAAATATGGCTGCATTTCCACTGAGGGATAAGTCATAATTGGTTTATTTTTTTGTGAATAATTTATTTCCATAATGGTTCCTAAGGAGGAATAATAAGCATTAACAACTCCCATTATTCTAAAATAGGTATAAGGAATATGATATCCTCTTTTTAATTAAGGAGTTGAATATATATTTATGATTGAGTCATATTGTGTATTAGTTAAATATAATGGGTTGTTTATAGGAGGGGTATAATAGTTTTTCTTTAGAGACCTTGTTAAAAGATTTAGGTATCTTTTTGGTTAGCTAACATTTATTCATGTAGCTGCCTTTGTAAAGAGTTTAATATTCTTCCTTTTATTCATTGCCTTGTTCATTATTACTCGATATTGTTCCCTCAAGGACGGAAAAGGATACAATATTGACCACCCAATGTCATTATATATATCATACTTGTTGACGTTCGCGAAAAATTGTCGTTCGTCGTTCGTTTTTTTTGTTTTTTTTTTTCGGTTAAAAACTTTTATTCGGTTGTCTGCAAAATTTTATACAGTGGTAAAATAAAATACACTAAAATTATTATACAGAAACAGAGTAAAACTATTCGGGGCAGTTTCGAAAATACATAAATGAACTGTAGTTCATGAAATTTAAAATCTTTGTCTTTTTTGGCACCAAAACGAACAACAAACGATAAAGAATTTTCCTTGTCGTTCGTCAAAAACTTTGTCGTTCATCGTTCGCGAACGGCAACAAATGAACAATAAATCAACAAGTCTGATATATATATATATATATAATGTTTATTCACAAATCTACAGATGCAATTCCATCGAACCAAAAAGGCAATCAAATTAGAATTAAACTATTTTTTTATTTCAGTAAGTTCAATTGACCACAAGAAGGTGCTAATTTCGGTGTTCCATTTACTCATTGCAAACGTTGTGTTCTTCATATTAACGATAGACCAAACGTCGTAGGCCTATCACCACAAACCAACCCCCATGGCTTAATTAATTGTTGCACAACTCTATAAATATTAAATGCCAAAAATATTAATATTCGTATTCTATGCCTGACTGATTCCATTAATATCTATAGGGAGGCGAATCCACTTATTTCATGAATAATTTTACTATTGGTGCGTAACGTAGGGACGGCTGAAATAAGTATAATAATTAAATAGTCATTATTTGGCCATATTTAGTCATTATTGTGTTAAGTTTAGTCATTATTTAGCCAAATATATCAGTTATAAATTCATGATTGGAATAGGAACTCTCAAATTTTATAATTGGAGATCCCAATATTTTTTTTTTCTGGTTCGATTTAAAGAAGGATCCGAGAGTTCAACGAATTGAGGTTGAGCCTTTGATCTATGATGGAATAATATAAAGTATTATGTTCGTCTTTGCCCTATACACCTTTCACCATGTTTTTTTATACTCATTCTACCTTTAAAAGCCATCTAGGTCAAAATGCCATAATTTATTAAAACTGCTAGTATATGCTATAGCTCTGATTAGATGTTGGTCCATGTATCTTGGAGCGTGTTTTCTTTTAAACAAAAAATATGCCAACAAGTGGCAAACTACAAAAACAATAAGTACAATCACTAGAGATTTCCTCGACAACGACTGCCGATATATAAGAAAGCTATGACAAGTTAACATATGAATTTGCACATGAAGGAAAATGGTCGATGGGAGTCTTTTTAGTTTACATATATTTATTCTCAAAGTTGATTAGACAACCAAAATAGAATGTAGGAACTATTGTTATATCTTGAGCTGTAAATCTTAATATCAAGGGGTTAAGTTAAAAAGGAAGAAAGAACAGCTTATGGCTATATATATATATATATAATATATAAGTTAAATGGTGTATTATTTAAAAAATTGAATTTATCAAAGAGGATTCTAGAGATTTCCTTTGTAATTGTAAAATTTTCTTTTTTCAATTTACGAGGCTTCCATGTAGGACAGTCACTTAAGGTTGATATAGCTATCAAATAACTCTTCAAGTTTTCCAAGTTTTTCTGCTCTGTTGAGTATCCAGTTATTGAGTAGGTCAATGGTTTGAATAAATTGAGATTCATTTCTTCAGGTTAATCAATTGTCTCAACGCAGTATAACATGGCTTTAAGAGTCATAGTTTAACGCCCCAAAAAGAGTTCAAATACCTTACTTGTCAAACTACACGGATTATACAACACAAAGACATGTGATAATGTGGCTAGACTGCATGTCTACGCAATTACCAGCTGACCCAGCTGCCTGTACAATATGATTTTTGGGTCTTAAAAGAACATTATTTTATTATACAACAAAGTTTATTTATACAATTGAGGAACGATCTTTCTCATATTTTATTAAGACGCCGAACTCATAAAGTACATATTGTGGTCTAAACTTCAAGAACCGAACATGAACATCTCTTTGTTAAAATGTAGATATCAATGTTAGATCATAAATTAGAAAATAAAATAGTATGCCTTCCAAAAAAATTTTTCATATATATATTTTATAACTTTTCCATTAGAAGGATATGTGTGTGTGTGTGTGTAATCGTCTTTATTTTTTCCCAAGAAACATCCTAACTCTTCGGCGAGTCAGGGATGTCAGGAATTCAAAAAAAAGTAATACAATGTAAAATATATATAAAACTATATAAATTGAACAAATACTAAAATATAAATATATTACTAAAAGCAAAAGGTTTTTTGAAGAAGGAAAGAAAAAACCTTAAATTTAAAATAAAAATAAATAATTATTAAAAACACTATCGTCTGCTATAAGGGTATTATATAGGGGCACATTTATACAAATATATGTGTTTTTATACAAATAATGAAAAGTGCAAAAAAGGATAAAATTTAAATTAATAGAAATAACACCAATATGGAAGTTTAATGCATCACAAAACGAACACATATATTACAATAATTCAAACATAATTTTAAAGCTTTCCAATTTATGGGTTTCAAATATAGCTGCTGGTCACTCCGAATTTTTTTCTTCTCTTTTTTCTTTCTATTGTCATATGCAATTTATTCCTTTAAATTTCAGCAGTTTCTTTCGATTTCTTTAAAAATATATTTTTCTTTATAGGATTTAATATATAATGCATGACATCAAATAATTATTTCTCTCTTTTTATACTATTTACCTTAAAATGAAAATATAAAGCCAGCGATAAATTGAAACTTCATCCCTTAATGCAAATAAAATAATATCCCTCCTCGGATGCCTTTCTCACTAGACAAACAATTTATCAACTTCTAGATAGACAAAGTCAACAATTACTAATTCTTTCTTTTAAATAATAATTTAATCCTTCCCGTCGTCTTCTTTGAGCTCTAAACTTGCGTGTAAAATAATGGTTCTGCAAACAAACTTTGTCTGAAGGTACATAATAGAAACCTTTTAAGTTATTTTTTCCATGTGAATCTAGGCCCATGATGGGTGTAACAAATGCTTTTTAGTGCTTAAACTTATCTGGCTAAAATGTATATTTTTATCAGACAGTTCAGGGTAATAAGACTTTTAGGTATATATTATGGGTATTACAATAATATGTTTTGGACTTAAAGACATTATTCAAATGGGTTAAAACATATGTATTTAAATTATGAATATTTTTGCCTTAAGGATCAAGTCGACCGAGGCGGGATCAAGTTTTTGCTTTGCAAGTCTCAAATCTTTTCTCTAAAATATTGAATCAAACTCCTAAGTCATTGCCCTCAAGTCTAAGCCATGTTCCAAGTCGAAACATACATGTCTAAGTAAAGTAACAAGTATAACACTTTAATTATCAGGGCCTTTAGAGTTATTTCAACGACAAAATATTGATAATATAAGGTTTTTAAAAAGCCATACAATTATTTTTTGTTGTATTTTAGGAGGAAGGCGATGTATAATCATGGTAAAATACCATTAAAAAAGGGGTTTGCATTTTTTGTCGTATTTTTTCTATGCTGAATAATAATATTTGCAAAAAACCAAATTGACAATTTTGTTACGACGGCACTATCAACACACTGATGGCCACCCGGAAAAGTGGCGGCAGAGCTATCAAGTTCATTTTATGAGAAAGAGAGAGAAAGAAAAGGCTAAAGCGTTTAATTTCAACCAGTAAATCATTAATAAGTCACTCAACCTTAGGGTTATTAATAAGTCCTCTTTTATAACATACAATTAGGTAAAAAAGTAGTTTTTTCATGTCACAAAATCATGAGTCATTGCTCTTCAAGTTCAAGTCGAGTGGCATGTTTTGTCACATTTATCAAATGGAGTCACAAGTCATCAAAACCATGACTCGAGTCCATGCATTTACTATTTGAATCCCTTTGGGGCGATGGAGCGTTAATGCCCTATAATAGGATTGCCTAAAATAAGAAAAATAATAGCATTTCCCCCCTAGAACTGTGCTCACCGAAAGGAGTTAAGGTCAAAATGCGTTCCAATTTCATGCCGGCATTGCTGGTCACAATTATGTGATGTGCAAGTTTCTATTTTGCTTGCAGTCCTTGTGTGCCTTTTTTAAAATATGTCAATTTACCAAGGGCACACAGGAGGGAGAAGCCTCTTGCATTTAAGAATGCATTTAGTAGGAATGGGTAGCATCATTACTCAAGGGGGCCAGTAAAAGAAGAAGAGGAATACAAAGATGGTAGGATTCAAGGTCTTCTTAAGTACATACATACATGTAGTTTTTGAAAATACAGAGCAGATATTTTGCAGTAAGTGCTCATGAGCTATTTTCTCTCTCAGATCTGTGCTTTGAAAAATATTTTTTTAAATATGCAATCCAAGGACTGATAAAATAAATAGATGCAAAAGTGACTGAATTATAAAAGTGAATAAAAATATCCCAAAATCATCTCATGGGAACCATTTTCTTGTTATTTATGACAAAATAAACTTATATATATATATATGTTATATTTAAGATAAGTAAATTGGGATTAAAGACGAAAACGTAAATCACAAAATCTTTCATTAAATTTATTTAATGCCTTTTTATTATGATGGGATCACGTAGTTATCCTCAATCATAAGAGGATTTTAAATTAAAGAAACAAAGAAAAATAAGCAGGCACATGAAATATATGAGGTGTTAGGAGGTACACATTTAATGTTTGTAAATTTATGATCTAATTTATTTGAAACTATTTATGGGCGTAAATGTTCAATTATAAAATATCTATAATTTAAAATAACAAAATTAAATATAAAAAATATGATCTGAAAAAACATAAAGTAATATAAAAACGGTAAATGTTAAAAAGAAAGACTAGATGGGAGCTGTCTTCCAGAAACTTATCTTGCCTCTTTCAGATTTGAGTGCTGGGGAGATATTCCACACTCTAGCTACTGCAGATGCAAATGTCTGTTGTGGCATAAGTCCAGAAATGTGAACAGCAGCTCTATTTCTGGTTATCATGGCGGTTTTTGGCTTGGCCTTCTTGCTACTCCCCAATGCAGCAATGCCTGTTGGACCAAATCACAAGCAGGGTCATTAATACTATTCTTTGCAATTAGTTTTACCATGGATGGTTAAAAACGATGCCTTGGGAGTCTTTTATTAGCCTTCAAACCTGAAACGTTCTCTCTCTCTACTCTACTCTCTCTTTCTCTCTCTCTCTCTCTCTCTCTCTCTGTATATGTATATATATATATACCAGGACATCAATACTATTTTACTTACTACTACTTCCAAAGAACTGGGGCCCAAGGATTCGATCTTCATTAATTGGAATTCATGATGTGAAAAATTTACTACACAATTACAATTTTTCAAATTGTGTCACTTTTATTGTTATTGCTTGAACTGTGGTATACTCTAGAATAACACCCTCCATGCTTTTTTAGACTGCCCAGTCATTCATATTTCAAACTGAAAGTTAAAGGCATGAGTAAATGTGATCCGAAATAAAAAAAGTTGCCATTCTGTTTAGGCTCCGAAGCAGAAGAAACATCCTGGAACCAAGGGCTCTAGCGACAGAGTAAACAATTTTAAATTATATGGCACGTCTGGCTAGCTGTTTAACAAGGGGAGAAGCGATAGGTGCTAGGGACCATCCCATCATCATGTTATCAGCCGTTGCTCGATATTCAGTTCTTTCCCTTCGGATATATTCGCCATTGTCCACGATTCCTGGACTATTGCTTCGAAAGACATTACATTTTACCCGTCAACCCCAAACAGATATTCTAAAAACATCTAAAAATTATAATAAAATAATTCAAATATATGTTTGATGAGAGCGATGTTTATTTAAGTTAACTACGTTTACATGATATTTAACTTTAGTGTTGAATTGTTCTTCTGTTGAAGTATACTTTTTTTGACTAAAAGGTCTATTATTGTTCATATACGCATTTACTGCAACTTTTTTGTGTAAGAACTAAAAAAAAACATCTATTGAAACATGCAAAACATAATACCATAAATTCAAAAATAAGTGTTGATGTGTCTGGCGTAAGTTGCTCACTGCACTTTGCAATACATGCATTCACCTTACTGAATTTGAACCAAATTATCACAAAGTAAAAAAATTAAACAAAGAAATATATTTTAATAGTCTTGTAAATTTAAAATATTAGACTCTAAATATATTTATTTTTTAATCTATTAGAGTAAACTTTGTTTTCCTTTGATTGTTCGAGAGGTATATCTTTGGTTAACTCGGAATCACCGTTGTGCCAGCCAAATCATTGAACATCTTTTTATTTTTCTACTAGCAGGTGTTGTCGATAAGCATTTTGTTTCAAATGCATACTTATTTATGCTCCACTTTCATGTACCTACATATATATATATATATATATATATATATATATATATATATATATATATATATATATATATATATATGCGATTAATTTACGACGTGTAGGAAGTGGTTTCTGATCACAAGTTGACCTTGAGGACTTATTTTTGGCATTATCAAAAACAAGACACTTCTTGGTCTCAGGTAAATGCATCGGCTTCCTCAATGCATGCAACTCTTCTTAATCCATGACATCCTAAGGTAATTAGAAGAGACAGAATTATAGGATGGAAATGATGTCTGTTTGGGATTTGTCAGGGTAGAATCGAAGAATATCCTATTTAAAATGTAACATATGAATTGCTAAGTTACATACTTTTTATAAGTAATATTATTCATTTTTGTAACCCGGTACTTCAGTATTTATTTGAAACTTCAATTATTATGAAATAAAATCATTTCGCAAATCATTAAAAAAGAAAATACCAAAGAGACATTACTTTGGTTCTTTGGGCAACATGTGGCTGTCCACTTTGAAGAAATATAAAAGCAATATTGAACTAGAATTGTTAATAAAAACTTTATATATGAAAGAGATTGTTCAGCCACCTCCTTCCATAAAGTTTTTTTTTGTTTCTGCATATATGAGCTTTTTATAGATATTGATATGAATATGAATTATAACATTAAATTATTCAAAAATAACCTTTCACTCCCGTGTGTCCAACCTTCGCCATCAACATTGAGAGTTGATTACGCTTACACACTGAGATGCTAACGCGTTCCATATTCTGGTATACTGTTGAGTAGTTCGGGTTTAAATTTGTTCACTTTATCAATACGCACGAGATGGCCAACTGATATGATCCCCTTTAAAACTGATATGTTAGATTTTGAATATTTAATCCAAAAAAGGAATAAATGCCATGTGAAATTATAATAAAACGATTAATCTAGTATTCTATTTTTGTTCTTTTGTTTAGGGGTCTGTAGTTCTGTTCATAATGGTTTATTTTATCTGTATGTGTAAGATTCACTCTCGTATTCAAAATTTGTAATTGATTTTAGCATGCCAGATTTTTTTATATACTTTGACAGTGTATTTCTGGTGTTTTTGACTTTATTTTAATATTTAAATTTTGAGCTATATTGATTAATCATACACACATCTTTCCATGGAACAACTTCTACATGTGTAAGAAATAATATTTGTACAAATAAAGGTCCGTCAATCACAAGAAAAAATATCTCGTAAAATTATATTAGAATTAAGATTGTGTTTCCTAAATGTAGTTATTCCTTTTCTTTAGTTGGGATTTTGTAAATCTAAAAGCTAAACAAAAAAAGGATGAGCGTTGTTAGTTCAGTGTTCAACTCTCAATATTGAGATCACAGGTTCCACTCCCGAGAGGGATAGGCCATGATGGATTAAGTTAATTAAAGAGATCCAAGGTTTGATAGACTAATCTTAACGCTAAAATACTTTTTCATTTCCATGCAGATACTTCTATTACATTGAACAGATTATACGAAAAAGTATTATATGAATAAAAGTTCAAGCAGTTTCTATTTATACTTTTTTTCATTAACAAAACCTTACGGCACTCCATTGATGATGTAATGCGTAATTATCATCAGGAATTTGTATTTCGTTTTGAACTGTTCTTGTAATGCCCCAATGTAATTTATATAAGGTATGTACTTAATTGCAAAAATGATGAATTTTATTATTTGTATGATCGTATAAAAAATAAACAAAACTCATATGTAATCAAAAGCAGCCATAATAATAAATTATTTTGCATTCCACGAACTTTAAATACAATAATGACAATGAAACAATTTTTCAGATGATTGTTTAACAGAGCTGCGACTACCGAATGTAAATCGGTATTCGATACTACCGACGGTAGATTTCAATATCGAACCGAGTATACGATATTCGGTAGAAACTACCGAATATCGTACCGATTGACAATCGGTACGGTATTTTTGAAAGTATGACTTTTGTAGCTTTCACATAGAGACATAAAGATATAGAGAGCTTGTTTCCTTCAATAGCAGAAAACATCGTTCAACTGTCGCTTTGCCCAAGCGTTCCCTGTGTGAAAAACTTGAACTTCGAAAAGAAATAAACAACTATAACTTATAGTATTATAGAGTAGATACATAAATATAAATTCAATATAAGCTTATGCTATGTATTGAATACTAGAGTACCTGAAAGTGCATTTTATATCGGACAATAAGAGACAGTAAATGAAGAAAGCATTCTATTTCCTAAAAAATCCAAGTACATATATAATTTATATAAGATTAGTATGTATTAAATTTCAAATAATCTATAATAAATTGTAACAAATTATGCACTTAATTGTCCTTTGTTGTAAATTACCCGATAATAAATGCATACGAAGAAGTTACACATCAGATTCATAAATACATTTATCTCTCTTTCTAATCTACCGTACCGAATATCGATCGATACTGTAGATATATAATAAAATGTACCGAATACCGATATCGATCGGTATAAGGTATATACCAAATACTGAACCGGCGGTAGACTTTTCTACCGAATCCCAGCTCTGCTATTTAAAGAAGTTTGAGCTGTTTTATAACAAATATATTTGTGATTTATTAAAATCTTATTTTTGCAATAATGCCATAAAACGAATCTGATCTCTTGCGATATTGCGGTCAGCGTATCGAACAATAAAAATCGTCCCACATGCCTTCTAATGAGCAAATAATCGTGGATGACGGAATAAAACCTTACCAACTTAACCAAAAGCTCGACTTGCAATTGATTTAATAAATTGTAAAATGAAGTAAGTACTTAAAGTAATTTAATAAACGATAATGAATCACTATTTTACTTCATGTGAAAACTCCAGATGCGAGGCAAGTGAATAAGTAGATCATGAATCAATCCTCTCTTTAATAATATTTGCCTTTAGTTAAAGTAAACTCTTACTCAAATGCAAAGAAACATAAACACTGTTATACTTTTTGGCCTTAACCTATTGATTATTTTCCATGCAGCTCTTTTGTATCCACAGTGCATTAAATCGTTTAAAGAAGAAAAATTATCCTCTCAGTATTCAGCCCTTCTTCTTCTTTCTTATCCATCATTTCAGCACAATCAAGAATAATAGTGGAAATAACATTTCCCTCTGCGCAAAGTCATGTATTTTCCTTTTACCACGAACTTATATAATAAGTGAATAGACTCAATAAAGAAAAGAAGAAAAGACTCGATCCATCTTCCGTTACGAAAATATTATTTTAAAAGTCCATGAAGCAAAGAAAAAGAAGGACAAAACTATGTTTGTCCCTTGAGGAGTCAAAGTCTAAGTATCTAGTCTTAATAAATAGGAAAAAAAAGGAAGGAATAATGCTAAAAAAGGTCGTATTAAGGGACTATTTTTGATGAAACAAGACATTTATTGCAGGATTCCCTATTTCATATTAACAATACCAAATATCTTCACCAAGTGTGATAACTATTATTGGTCGCTATACGTCATCATGGAGGTCTTCTAGTGTTATCTAAAGCTTTAAAGGAAAGTGTCGCATCAAGAGCTTTTTGTTCTTATTTTTGATTATTCTTGGCTTCCTTTCGTTTTATTTATCCACTAGAGGCGTTGATGTTGATGCAGTAAGTAAATAAATACGTATGAACTTTGGATTATGTCAAGTACCTTGTGATGTATTATTGACGTAAACTTAAACAATTGTTTTAATAAGATTGTCGTATATATTATTTTTATTGCTCCGCGGAACTCTGACCTCGATACTCCACATGAAACCTCACCTCCTAGATTATCTATAGAACATTGAAGTAAACTCAAAAATTTATAATGCAGTTGCCTAATGCATTGGAATATTAATTATCATTGTGAAATTAAGTTACAAAATAGTAGTAGTGAACAGAGGCACGGGAAGACATTTTTGGCAAGGGGGCTGTTGGTGGGGGACGAACTAAAATAGCCATAGCTTTATTTTCATATCAGTTTCGAAACTCCGCCACCAGGGGGTGCTGCCGCACCTCCCGCACCCCCAGTTCCCGCGCCACTGGTAGTGAATGCAATTATTTGAATGGATGTGATGAATGAGATTCAAAACAACCCGGTATGACGTCATATTTTTTATATCCCAAAGCGACATCTGCTGGACAAAAAGAAAAAAGAGACTCAATGAAAATCTTTCCAAGCTACTTGCCCCGATGCGCTACTTTACTTTAAAGCTTTAGTGTTATCTATTGAGTGTTTAGTTGTTATGAAGGTCAGTGATTTTTACGCATCTTTAAGGAACAATAATAATAAAACTCGTGAACTTGTTGATAACCTAATTATAAGTTTAGGTTGCTCATATTGTAAAGCATAATCCGAGCATTTACGACCCTCTTAAGACAACCTTAGTTGTTTGTTTAAGAAATATATACATATGTGTTTTTTTGAAGGCCCTTCTCTGGTTTTTATTAGTTAATTTTCTTTCCCCTTAGCACCTTGCTGTAGCAGTTGTTGGATTTATGTAATGCGTAGAAATAATGTATGTAGAAATTATGAAGAATGAAGATACTTTGTTTATATAAATGTGTGTGTGTGTGTGTGAGTGTGTGTATGTGTAAACGCTAAATAAAACTCAAAAATATGTTAATATGTAAGTGGGGGTTATATTCCGAAGTAAACGTGATATGAAAAATATGAACGTACGCCTTGAGAATATGAGTGTGCTTTTCCTCCATTTTGGGATGAAAGCGGGGGGACGCATGTGTGGGTTTTTATAGGTATGTATATTTTCCATTTCGCATATATTTCGTTCAGTGGGTATTTTACTATTATTAGATTTGTTCTTCTAAGACATAAATATATACACAAAAACCTACAGCATTTGGATTGAACCTGGACTATAATAAAACTGGAGTAAATGTATTTACTACAAATTATAGATTATGCTTCAGATTATTTTCTTCGTTTATCTCTTTAAAGGAGCCGCAATAATAAATAAATAAAGAATTATATACTAAAGTTTCTCTTCACTACTGGCTGTTGAGGAGTAACATCAATTCAAGAGAGAATAGTATCATCCTTAAAATTTAAATCGTATCTTCTAATACATATAATTTGCGAATCTTTTAATGGATTCCTCCCATATCACATATTATAAATATATAATATTGATATGTAAATATACGAGGTATGATCAAAAAGTATCCGACTTTTGGTTTTTTGTCAAACGAACACAGCTATGGGGGCGGGACTTGCTGTGTGGTTGGGAGCATGACTACTGCGCATGCTCATTTTTTCTACAGCTCCAATACAAGTCAGTCGGCGTCAGGCCATTCATGATTGAACAGGTGCAAATGAGTGTCGTCGGATTTTCTTTTCTTTAAAATGTCAGAAAAAGTCGAACAGCAAAAATTGATTGAATGGAACCAAAACTAATATTCACCTCGTCTACAAGTTCTCTGATCGTGATTCGGCGGTTCTGCATCACCAGTTCCTCACTTGATCAATGATGGCATCATTTTTCGATGTTGAGGGCCTCCCTGAGCGTGGTTCACTTTCAACTGACAAGCGGCCATCTTTGAAGCGGTTGTACCACTCCTTTATCTGTGTGGTGCCCATCGCTTCATTTCCAAAACACTTTTTAATCTTGCGAATTGTTTCCACTTGCGAATCACCAAGATTAAAACAAAATTTTATGCAATAACGCTGTTCGACTTTTTCTGACATTTTAAATAAAATAAAATCCGACGACACTCACTTGCACCTGTTCAATCATGAATGGCCTGACGCCGACTGACTTGTTTTGGAGCTGTAGAAAAAAATGAACATGCGCAGTAGTCATGCTCCCAACCACACAGCAAGTCCCGCCCCCATAGCTGTGTTCGTTTGACCAATAAAACCAAAAGTCGGATACTTTTGATCATACCTTGTATATATATATTATAATTTAAAAAAGTCAGTTAGATTATATAATTAAGTATCACTCCACTTCACAGGAGTAACGTCGATTCAGAGACATGATTTTTTTTTTTTTTTTTTTTAGTTGAAAAGAATTTATTGCTGTTTCACATTATACACATATGCATTACAATATAGAACAAAGATATAAACAGTACACACATATATAAAGCAAATGAACACGACCACAAGAGGGGTATATGTGTTACTACAGCAGGAGTTGATCTAAAGTATTATACAATATTAAAGTTATCATAATATAGATAGAAATGGACGATGATGATGCTTGGAACACAGGCCCAAATACATGAGTAGGCAAGTATGTGGAATTCACCACATACTTTGTACTGTGCAAACATTATTTATTTAAATTGAGTTCACAGAAAATAATTATGAAGGTCAGCATGTATTTAGAGATCACACGGTTTTGCTTAACTGATATTTATAAAGTAATGTTCTATATTTTTGCAAAAAGAAATGTTTTATTAGAAAGTATTGTTGTATTTATTAATAACAGTTAATATATGATGGAGTGAGAATAGGGGTCTATTTTCGGAAGAAAACGGATATTATAATCACTGTAATTGAAACAAACAATTAAGAAATAACTTCCTATTTCAGACACGTTTGAAATAAGTAAATGTAACTTCTAGTTTATGATCATTGTTCAAAATATTAATTGCTATTCATTACCTTGGACTCTTTTCATTTTTCCACGTTATTTATTCAAAAGACACATATTCCATCTAAGGCGTCCGAAATTAGGCATATATGATGGCTTTATTATACATTATTATTAAAGTGATTATAATATCGGTATGCGTCCGGAATTCGACCGGTATTCTCCCGCAAATGATTTTAATAGACGTGTGTAGTTATATAAAACAATACCAGTTGTCTACGATTTTTGAATTATTTTGAACTAAGTTAAAAACACATTCAAAAATTAATATTTAATTGAATTTTTTTTTACTAACAAATGAGTACAAAAACACATAAATTCTTACAACGAGTCTCACATGTTCTACCAATGATAAGTCAAAAGAAGAAGATAAATTATCAAAGGATCAAAGAGTACGAAGGACTGGGAAAGTGATTACTGTCCTTTGATCTTTTAATTACTTTTCACATGGGAAGATAAATATATTTGATGGAACAAAAAGGCCAGCAATTTTTATCTTGAGGGAGAAAATGACAGCCATGAGTCATTTAATGTATTTCTTATGTGCTATACAAGTTCATACATATATAGAGAATCGTTATGTCTTTGTGAATACTATGATTATAATAAGCGGCTGGAATCTTTATCAATATGCTAATAACTTTTATGAATAAAATAAAAGCATTTTAAAACGATATATGTGCCCTCTGGTGAGTGTTTGCAACAACTTACTTTTTATTTGTATTCCCCTCTATACACCTCTATAAGGTATTGGCTAGTATTAAATTTTACAGGAGACGTGTCGATTTATATATCGATAATAAGGGTAATTAGAGCAGGACCGTGTGTTGTTACTAATTATAGCAATAGAGACATCCATAAATTGGAGTAAATCATGACTCCAGACGAAGGCTAATTGATTATTCATTTCCTGTTCTTCTTTGTAGTCTCTTGGCCTAGAGCCCAGACGGGTATAACTGAGGAGTATAATATACATGTGGTGATGGAAAAATAGAGGAGCTTGTTTCCGGGTTACTTATGCTGGCATCGTGTGTGGCGTACGCTGTATAATTAGATCAAGAGAAAAATATTGTTCTTTAGATTTGCATCCCGTGGAGACATGTAAGCATATAATGTATGCGTAAGAATTAAAGTCATACCATTAATAAATTGAACATAGCACTACATGTGTACATATAATATATATTATGTATTTCAATAAGGAATCATAGTTATTATAAAACCTAAAGCAAGGGTCCCAATATCATGATATATAAGTTCCAATGATAAGCATCTGAAATAAATATTTTGATTGGTTACGCGGTGTCGTGTGGAGTGACTTAACCTGCAAGCAATTTGTCAGGTAAACCAGTACAGACTATGAAATATGAGCCGGTTAAATTATAAGCGTCCGGCATTTTTTTGCCTTTTGGGTTCGATTGCATATGTGCGGATATGCATAATTTTGGGTATTAAAAACTAGCTTTCAATGAGTGGATCAATATTGGCCTTCTCCTCTGGGGAGGCAAACCCCGCCTTAAGCATTAAAGTTGAACACGTTTACGCATTAGCAAACTACCTTCAATTTTTTGTATCTTTAATTATTTATTGATTACAGGTTTAGCTCCATATAGGACGGCGTGCAGGTTCGGACTCGGACCTGATTCGACTCTTAGGAGCCTTTGTAATATATAGAATGATCAAATTGTTTTTTCAAATAATTCATTAGCATTAGTAAAGGATAAAGAGCAAATAAAAAAGCTAATAATATTGTAGAAAACAAATAAATAAATAATTTAAAGATTTTAAAATACATATGTGAACCTTTGGTTCTAAATTATTTGTTGAAACAAAACTTGGAGAATTTTATTTATTTCACTGTAAATTTTACATAATGTACATAAATATATAAAAAACCAAAGCTAATTCGTTAAAAAGAAACATAAATAAACATTATAATAGGAGAATTTTATTTACAAACACTAAAATTATAATTATACAACTATCATGTTTGGGGCGCAGGTTCGAATCCCAGAGGGGATAGTTTTTAGTCTACCTCACTGATAAGATCCTAGGTTCGATAGACTAATTTTAAAGCTATAATGCTTATTTATATCCTGTTGGATGCAATTTATTGAACCATATTTTTTTCAAAATAACTGCAGTGCCTTCTAATCGTCCAATTGATGAACTTCATTAATTGGAGAGAATCAGAAGGAATAAATCAGGTCTCCAGGTCATGTTTCATTTTTTTTTTTTTTTTTTTTTTTTTTTAAGGTCTTTATTTAAAATTGTAGTACATAGAGTATACATAAAATACAATAATAAAATAGTAGGTAGAATTGCGTAAAAAATACATAAATAAACATTATAGTTTAAAATTAATCTACCTAAAAAGACCCAAACTCAATTAAACAGAAATAATACGCAATATAAAAACAAAACTATAAAACAAAAAAAATCATAAGGGGTTATAAAAACGGTGATATTGAAGGACTATCTTCTTCAACAAGGTGAGGTGACGGCTCGAAGAAGGTACCATGTATGAAACCAAGTCGATGGCATATTTCCACGAATCCGGCCTAACTCCGGGGATCTTTAACTCCAGTGCGGTATATCGAGCTGCGGCAGATAATAAAATTGGACGCAGGTCTTGCCTTGTCACTGGTTCCTTCCTCGACAGTTTTGAACCAATAAGGGCCTTCGCACTCGATAGTGCGAAGTGAACAGCCTGAAGAATTGGGTTAGTCCGTCGCTTTCTAGGAATACCAAATAAAATAGTACCTGTCACTTCGAAAGAAGAACAAACAGTGTTTAATTTTATGAATTCACTTAAAATAATTATTAAAGGGCATTTTACAAAAGCATGTATAATATTATTAAAAACGTTTCCGCAATTAATGCAAGGGGTATTAAAATATAAACATCTGGTTGAAATTTGGAATTGAGCTGTGAATTTAAAACAGTCATGAATACCAGAAAGAGAGTCTTTAATCCGTCCTAACCAATTAGTTGGCAGATTTAGTTCCTTAACCATTTTATGCAGGCATCATGGGCCTCTTCCTTATAGGAGGGAGGCTCAAGCTTTAGATGCCATGGACGAGGGGTAGTATATATAGAACAAGCTCTCTTTAAAGGAAAACGAAATTTACCACAGCTCAATGCCGAGTCTTCATGAATAACCAGATCATGAAAAGTAAAAATTCCTTTCTCCAAGGCTTCACGCTCTAATTTTTTTGGCTCCTCAGTTGATTTGAAGAAAGCCTTCTTACTCGCATTTTGAGTAATTATATCGACAGTTGAAGAGGAGTCACAAACCGGACCAAAATTCCAAATTACTCGCTGAACTGCCGCCCAACTAGGCGATATAGTTAAGAGTAGGTCGTTTGAAGATACGGAACTCATCATAAGAAGAGTGTACAATGAAGAATTTGACACAACAGACCTCCACTCGAGATCTGGTCTTTTAGTAAGGTCAATTAAAACTTTTACGAACACTTTCGGTAACACTTTGGTGAGAAGAACTAGGCCACCACCTAGAAGTGTCCTTGGTCTTTTAAGTGCTTCAATATAGGTCTTGTGAAAAAGAGTATTAATCCAAATTTTCTCCTCTTTGATGACTTTATCAGCTAAAATAGGTAAAAGAGATGCCTTGTATAAAATCGAAGGAACAATAAAATTATTATAATTATCGATTCTAGACCGAAGATTCAATTTTCTCCACGATAAAATTCTTTTTAAAACACACGTCCTCATTGAGTTCCAATTTTCAACTGTTTCGCCATTTTTATCATAATCAACTCCAAGAATTTTAATCTTTCCCTCCACTGGACAGTCGGCAACTCTAAAATCCTTTACCGGAGACCAGGAGCCAAGGGGTAAAATTGTGGTTTTGTTTCTGTTTAAAAGTAGACCTGAACGTTTGCCAAATTTAGTAAAATATGCTAAAATGACTTCAATCCTCTTTAAAAGTTGAGCCTCTGACTTGGCTTCTATATACAAAGTTACATCATCAGCGTATATATCAATAATATGCCGTGTGTTGCCGAATAAAACTCCAAAAACCCCATATTTCCTTTTAATAGAGAGAGCCAAGTCTTCTATTGCCATTACAAAAAGAAGGGGAGCCGCGGGGCATCCTTGTCGGCAGCTCTTATCGAGTCGTATAGGAGAACTTTCTATACCGTTAATAGAAATTGAGGAAGATCCATTGGCAAGGAGGGCCCTTATTGGATTGAAAAGATGTTTTGGAAGATTTTTCTTTGCCATTTTTAAAATATGGAGATGTGATACCGTGTCAAAGGCTTTTCGAAAGTCAATTGCTATAATGGCCCCAAACAATTGTCTGGAGGCAATACAGTCCATGGCACAACAAATGTTTCTAGCAATGTCACTAGCTTTTCTTCCCTTTAAGAATCCCTTTTGATGGTGGCCAATTTTCTTATTCAGAACAGGTTCTAAATTCACTGCCACGACGCCAGCTAGAATGCGGTAAGACTCATTTAAAATAGTTATGGGACGCCAGTGGCTAATATCAGTGCCATTGCCTTTCTTTGGGATTAAAACAATCTTTCCTTTAGTTATAAGACTTGGTAAAACACCTTTCTCCTCCATGGATTTACCTATGTTTACTAAAAAAGGGACAATTCCCTCATGAAAATGTGTGAACAATTTTCCACCAAAACCATCAGGGCCATAGGCCTTGTTGTTTTTAAATTTATCCTTTATATACTTAGTTAAAGACTCAATGGAGAACAGGGAAAAGGAAGGATTGTGGCGAAGTTTATGGGGAAAATTTGGTCGAGAGTCTTTAACAGTGGCCTGAAAGTCCTCACGAAAACAAGATAAAATCTCATGGATATTAGTGATGCACCTACCTTTATAAAAAATTCTACTCAATTTGGCATTTGGTCCTTGTCGATTATTATTTGTACTTTTAAAGCGATGTAGCGGTAAATTTTCTACTGCTTTTTTTCTCTCAAATTCTTCCTCTATAATATCAGATAGCCGATACGAATTTACACTGTCTGCAATATATTCTTTCCAGAATAGAGAACCATTTTTTAATATTTCAAATATATTTGCCTGAAATTCGCGAGCTCTCCTTCTATGACGCCCAACGAACTTCTTTGTTGATTGACGTACACAAAATAATAGGGCGAGAGCTGTCTTATTTGCACTAAAAGATTTATTATAAAAAAGGACTAGATTAGAATTCAACGAGCAAGAAAACTCAGGTTCATGTAAAATCCACTTAGGTAAATAAAACTTATTTGGTGAGGAAGCATGATGAAATAAAAGCTCAATGATTCGGTGGTCCGAAGATGGTTCTGGAAGATATTGAGCACTTTTTAACTTCGAGAATAGAAGAGGGGAGAGAAGAGCGTAGTCTATACGTGATGAACGATTCCCACTGCACCAAGAAATATTGTCCTTATTTTTCAAGACGTTCAGTGTGTCAACCAAGTTCAGACTGAGGATAAGATTATGAAGTATAGGACTATTTGCATATCTTTTTGGGAAATCTAGGTCGACATTTAGATCACCTAAAATCATAATAGGGTAACTACGAGCTTTATTCTCATTTATTATAGATTGAAAAAACGGAAATGACTTTTGATTAGGCCCATAGGCGTTAATTAAATAAAAATTAAAATCATCACAATTTATTAAAATTTGATGCCAATCACTGACACCGGTGTATTCTCTTGTGCAGGATGGAATATTAAATTTTTTGGAGATAAAAGTCAGTACACCTCTGGAATTTTCCGAACCAGTAAAAAAATTATAATAACTTTGTGGAAGACAAAAAGGACATGTATTTATACAAGAAGAAGATACTTTGGATTTGACATCTTGCAAACATAATAAGTCAGGCTTCATTAACAAAAGATGTTTCATCAACGCATGACGGGGATGACGAGATCTGCCACCCCTTATATTTAATGAAATTATTTTATTTATGTACCACTGTCCTCCAGTATCAGTGTGATTTAAGGACTTGGATGGGAAACATGAGGTAATCTTCAACTGAGACTCACTGTCCCTAAAGGAAGTCACATTTTTTGAAGAGATCATGAGGGGAATATAAACACATATTTATACACAGTAGAAACGAAAATTACTCTCGACAATTGGCTCTTTTACCCGTGTTCTTTACTCTCTCAGGGGATAAAATAGAATCAGAGCGATTTCTTTTACCAGCCGACTGAGAACGAGTCCTTGAGGACAAGATCTGCTGGATTTCGTGGCGCTGTTTCAATGGTTTTTTTGTCTTGTCAATTGGCTTTTCATTATGAAGGGAGGCATTCTCCTCAGCTAATGTAAGAGAAGGTGACGTTTCAGGTCCAAGAGGGATAGACTTATTGTTGTCCATATCCGACACAGTAACACTCGGTGGGTTAAGACGAGAAGAATTTACATTTATAGTGGGGGACCTCTCAGAGGCAGCAATTGATGAGACGACTGTTGATGAAGAAATCTCCTCATCCAGTTGGTTGAGGTCTGAGGATTTTACAATTTCAATAGGTGACCCACTAGAAACCCCCACAAGAGGTACATCAACCGCTATTGAAGAAATCTCCCTAGTGACCGGAGCCGAGTTAATGGTATCAAATGGAGTAGCCTCATCACTAGAGGCATCCAAAATCTCTAAAGCTAAATCATTTTTAACATTTCTCACCTCGCTAGTAACTTCAGTGGTATTAGAATCACCTGTTACAAGAATTGTAGGATGTGAGGAATTATTACTACTACTACTCTTATCGGATTCCTTTGAAGTTAAAACTATTTCCGCTTGAGGGACAGTTTTGGATACTACTACATTATTAGACTCGCCAATCACATTGTTGGTACGATCCTCTAACGTTTTAATTAAAGTTTTCTCATAATCAAAAGTTCTAACTCTCTGTTCATTACAATAGTATTTTAGATGGCCAAAATTAAAACACCGTTGACATTGGATTTTAGAACC
The DNA here is from genome assembly GCA_013387185.1 of Caligus rogercresseyi. Classification (NCBI taxonomy): domain Eukaryota; kingdom Metazoa; phylum Arthropoda; class Copepoda; order Siphonostomatoida; family Caligidae; genus Caligus; species Caligus rogercresseyi. Next base: position 30,216,187 of record CP045894.1, on the reverse strand, counting down.
AGAAAATTTTAGCCTTACAAGATTACCCTTGAAGGCTATAATCTGCGGTAGCGTTGAGGGGTCAGTTATTATCTCAATAACATAATCACTATCTCGCCAAATCTCTCTATAATTACTGTATTTTTCTTCCGCTGTTTTATTCACTGGGTTTTTTTTCGGGTAGTGATTTAACACTTCTCCCCATTTACCCATCCATTTCACCATACTCGCCTCATCAACTCTCTTAAAAGTATTAATAAGAGTGACAGTTACCTTCTTTTTTCCATCAACAACAACCTTATCAATCCCCTTCAATTTGAATACGGCATCGACAAGGACTCCTTCATGGTTCAAAACCTTCATAGTAAATGATCTCTTGAGATCATTCAACCTCGTTCTAACATCGACTGGACATCTTGTATAGAAACAAGCCTGACCCAATCCAAACCTAGGGTTAGCACCCGCAATTTCCTCTTCCCTAAAGCCATACAGCACAGCTAAGTCATACACATTAATATGCTTCAAGTTATCAGTCTTGAAACACTCTCCATTAGAATTTTCGCACGTTAGAACGAATGACTCCCATTTAAAGGATCCATTCAAATTCATGCGTATTTCTTCATCATTGTATTTTTTATTTTTGACTACATTGGCGTAATCTCTTCTCTTTAGATATGTCCTCCCCGAAATATTGTCAGGGGGATCACCCGGAGATAGATCAGACATATCAAGAGGAAAAAAAAAAAACCAAATATAAAGATGTAAAAAAAGACAGAAGAAGAAAAGAAGAAAAAAAGAAGAAAATAAACTTCTTAAGACGAAAGAGAGGAGAGAACTCTCTTTAAAAAAACAACAACAACCCGGGAGCCCAAGAGATCCTGGCCTCCAGTCCACTCCCGGAGCTAGAAAGACGGCTTTTCGTAGCTGGCAGAAGTCCTGAGTCCGTTAGGGAGCAGTAAATAACGAAATAAGATCACAGATGAGTCCAAAATCACTATAAAAGTGCACAAACACGACGACTAAACGCACACAGCAAAGTCACACGTCCGCACGCTTTAAGATA
>CP045894.1:30170934-30215045 GCA_013387185.1 Caligus rogercresseyi | reverse complement strand
AAAATCTTAAATGAAGAGGTACATGCAATGACTTTAGTTAAATTCCAAAGTCCAAAAAACTTTACATCCACATAAGAGAGAATAAATACAAAACGATGTTACATTGCATGACTTATTTATCAAACATGAATAAAGCACGGAAAAAGGACGATTGAGTTATCCATAACATTCTTACTAAGTTTTAGTTATTAAAAAGGGAAACTTCTTTCATCGACTTCTTAAAAATAATAAATTGGTATGGTGTAATAATATATCAAACATCAATTAATACATTAGCCATTCCGTGAATTAAAAAATAACATAATTAAAGGTATAAAATATACTTCTATATTTATAAAAATGTGAAATATTTAATTTGGAATTCGCATGGAATAATGATTTTTTTTTGTTATAAAAAATTATGTTATATTGATAGTTTTTCAGTATTTTAAATATGAACGGTTTTTTAAATTAATTTAATGTTATAAATGCAGGAATTTGGAAAAAAATGGACATCCAAATTGATATTTGCAAATTTGATATTCATGGTAAATATAAAAATAGAATTCAAAATGATTAAAGTGGCAAGTCTCTTGATTTTAACCATTAGTGCTATATATATATATATATATCAGATAGATGAACAGAGGTAACAGTTCCACTATCAGGAAGAAAGTGCAACCTCAGTATAAAAACGGGAGCTCTATATAATAAATATAAATGAAATCACGTTGACAAAGTATTTTTCCAACAACGGTGTTTAATGAGTTTATTTAAACCAATCTCAAATTCAATACAAATATAATGATATAATATGAAACACAGTCGTTGTGTAAAATACTTTTGTCAACGTGATTTCTTTATAGTTACGGATTATATATATATATAGAGATGAGAGAGAGAGAATGTCTAAGACCTAAATTCGATACTCTCAACCCACCGCCTCAAGGCATCAACAACAGACGAGGAGGCACACGAAAGGAAAATAAGAAAAAAGGTTTTAGGCCTCTCGGCCTCGATTTATTTTGTGTTCTTGAAGTTTGTTTGTACTCGTTTGTATTTATTTATATGGTTTGTCATTATAGTTTATTATTTACTTGGTGTGTGTTTTTTTTAAGTTATATTAGTACACGTTTTTATGAATAGAGGTTTGGTCTTTTATAGGTAATCTAATTTTAAACTATAATGTTTATTTATGTACCATATACACAATTTTACCATATTTTATTATTATTTTATATTTTATAGTAAATTATAATAAAGACCTTTAAAAAAAATCGATAAAATTTAGAGTTCTACCACTGGTTACGACGTGTCTATCATAATGAACAATAACTAATAGCAAATAGTGTGTATGTGACTATATTTACCAACCAAAAAGGACAAAATAGTAGAAAAAAGGGTTTGTCAATGATAATAAAAACACTTAGTTTTTTAATTTAGATTATTATAGTACAACAGCTTGAAACTTGAAATTGCGAATAAAAATAAAGTTTTAAGCAAAAACAGTCAAAACAAAAAAATGAAGACCAAATATTAAAATATAATTGATTGATATATACTCAAAAACAGCTTTTTGCTTTATTTATTATAAGAAACCCCGAAACCATGGATAAAACTCTTATTCCTTTTCAAATATCTAATTCTTGATTCAGCCTAACGATTGATGTCCACAAACCAACACTTCAAATCAAATGGATATTCAATAACTACTTTTTGTTTACAAATAGTACAACATTTACCTTTTGTTAATGAATATTTTTATTGTAGTTCTTGCAAATTCTCTAATAAACATCACTTAATAACTCAATTTTTTTTTTAATTGACTTATCGTCAACGTTAGGTTCCATTTATCGTCAGATATGATGGAACAATAGTGTCTTGTTGGGAGGGATTACTTTAAATAGATCAATATTTATGAAAAAGTTGACAATAGTTAAAACAGAGGATTTGTAAATGATTTGAATCAAGGCTCATTCGAAATGTCTTTGTTCGATGGATATTCTTAGATCTTAGAGTATGTTCAAACTTCAATATCCATGAGTGAAGTGACGCCATATTACATAATCAATATGTTCTTATTTCACGTCACTTTCTTTTTAATAAATCACATCGAGAAAAAAATGTTCCAGAGTGCTATCTTTATTTATTATCTACTACTTTGAATTTAGAAATGCGTATAAGATAGCATAAAATAGCGTACAGCTTAATAAGATTAGATCGGTATCAGCGAATGGTTTCAACTTATTTCAATCAAAATTCACCTCTTGAGGGGAAAAAATCAGCATTCTATCATTAAAATAACATTACAGGCTTTTTGAATTTCGATTTCTCGGATGTTTCTTATTATTTCATAATACTACTTTCAAATTGTATACTTGTATTTTCCGGTTCCTTTGTAAAAATAAGTATTCAAAGAATAATTTGTACTTCATTCTTACACAAATAAAAATCCTATTTAACTCATTTATATGTACTATTAAATATAATTGAATAGTTTAGTTGAGGCGCAAAAATATAATAATATGTGAAAAAAAGTTTATGTACCATTCGCTTAGTTATTAAATCCTTATTTCATTTGCAAAAGGCTGTTGTTGAAATACTCCAAGTCATACACATACATAAATATAATGAATATTTAGAGTAAATATTATCAAATGTTTGATAAGAGTTATTTTATGAACTAAATGAATCTTCAATAATTATATCATTATTATACGTAGAAACAAAAAGGCTTTTATTTACCGTGTCTATTTATCTATTACGCTCCCAAAAACGTTATAATTTTCAATATGGAATATCTTATTTTTATTTATTTTTACAAGGATTTCCAATGCGAACACCATATTGGAAATCTATTATCTAAGAGATAAATTATAATTTTCCCTTCACAAGCAGTAGAACTTATTTGCACTTATAAATATTGGGGTGTTCCGATTTCTTACACACATATTCATATTAAATAATACAAAGGTTTATTTAATGATTTGTGTCAAATGTTATTGTATGCACGACTTTTATGCATATCTTAAATATTTCAACCTATACAACAAACTATTGTTTTGATTTGATAGTCCACAGAATATGAATATTTTTTTGTCATTTTGTTATATTTTGTTTAGAGAAAAAAAATAATACATTCTTAAGTAAAAATTAGCATAGATCTTCAGATATTAGATGTCATGAAAATAATTATTATTCAAAATTAAATAATACAACATATACTAGATTTGAAATATTTACCATTTAATGAGTCAAAATGTCTTATGTTTACTTTGATGGCGTATATAAAAACTGTGTTTTTATAATATATAAACCTTGATTTGGGAGCTTCATCTCCCACGAAGAAAGATATTATGTTGTAATCTTCCAGTGGCTCTGGATGATTAAATTATTTCTCCATACATCTGAGGAGCTTCCTAAAAGACCAAATAATATGTCGCGAAGTATCGAGTTCCTCTTCATAGAGAAGCATTCATTTTACTCTTCACTCCAAACGGTGTGCCGTTGTTATTTTTCTATTATCGGTATTATATTAACGGAATAAATTTAGTGATGGAAGGCTTATATAAATTATTTTCGACTATTCAAGCATAATTTATGTATCAAAACTAAAAGAAATACAAGCGGCCAATATAATATGTAAATAGGAGCATATAAATTGTAAAATATTCATGAGACATCTGTGGGTTATAGGAAAAAAGTAGAGAAAATATATTATAGAAAATAATTAGTACTTGAAAAATAAATAATTTTAGAAGCGTCAAACTATCTACAGATTTTTAATCAGTTACACGATCCAATTACGTTATTTGGGATAACCTTAAATGCATGCATATCTGTTAAATCTTGGAGCAAAAGATAAAGCCTTAACATAAAAAGGCTACAAAATAGCAGAAGTTGTAAGGCTCTTATAACTTTAAGATAACCCCCTTAAGAATAAAAGGTATTTGAGTTGAAATGGTCAAAGTTCTATTGTTTTAATGCTACCCTGGAGATTTATTAAGATTTCTTACATCGACATCCTAGAGTCAAAGAAAATACTTGGGTAATGGCCTCCATCAATTTCAATAAATTTTGGAAAAAAATATTGAAATTGAATAATTTGTCTTTTCATAATTGTTATTTAATCATTCAAATAAATTTCATTATGTAAGCTTTAATTTTAGACGTAAATAGTTATTCATGTATTTAACTGCTCCTGATTTAATCTATTTTTTTGTTTTTATAATATTCCATACAAAAATTAATGAATGGAAGGATAAAAGTGTTTAAAGAAATAATTAAAAACTTATTTTCTTTTAATTAAATTTTCATTTATTTATTACATTCAGAAAATACGATATGCATTAATAAAAAATATGCCTATTTGAAGGAAGACGTACGTGAGGAAAGTATAAAATAATTGCATTAAAAAATGATTTAAGGGTATTCAAAAATTAATTTTTATTTCATGTTTTAAAACCCAATTTTCCTATTTTATTTTTATACTATTGAACAAAATTTTGACCTAATAACGTCACAGTGGTTAGAAAAAAACAAAGTGTCTATTTAGCCACGAAGGAGGTCTTCTATCAAATTTTCGAATATAAAAAGTTTTAGAACCCCTATAAAACATGACTGTATCGACCTCAAAAATGACGTCACAGTTCACAAAAGATCAGAAACGGTATAATCAGATATAATCGTGATTCCTAACACCTGATATTGATATACATGTACATTTTCGAATTTAAAAAATATATATTGATGCGTCCATGGATAGGAGGCACATAAATGTATCGTTTCTGACTTTTTGTGTCATTTGAAGGCCATTTGACTTACATTATAAGGAGACTCTACATTATTTCATTTTGTGAAGAAAATTAATTGGAGGGCTTATTCATAGCCAATGAGACACTCCAGCTTGTTCATTTACCTTCAGTAATGTAATCAGCGAGGCAATTTGTGCATGACTTCCCGAAGAACACTTTTTGATCAAATTTCGAATCAATCAGTCGTGGGATGCGATCAAGCGTAGAGGAAAAATAAACTAAAATATATCGTTTATACTAATATATTGTATCTTTTGTGACCTGTGACGTCATTTTTGAGGTCAATACAGCCATGTTTTATGAGAGGCCTAAAACTTTTATCTTATCAAAAAAGCTGATGAAAGGCCCCCTTCATGACTAAATAACACTTGGTTTATTTTTGAACCACTGTGATGTCATTCGGTCGGGGCATTGTTCAAGACCCCTTGGAAGGACAGTCCCTGGATTATGATAACAGATAGAGGACAAACAATCATATATGTAAGCTTAAAAAGACGTGTTTAATTCTCAATATTGAGAGCGCAAGTCGCCGCCCGAGAGGGACAGGTCAATTTTGCTAATCGCCTTCAAAATATGTTAGGTTTGATAGATTAATTTGAATGCTAGTATGCTTCATCGGGTCCACATCAATACAATTTTATCAACAAAATATTTTATATATTAGACATCTCTAATGATATTTGTTATTTTGACTGGTCAAAGATATATATTTAGTATTTAACCCAAGGGAGAGGGAAAAATCTATTATAATTCATGAACATCATTTTATAAAAAAAGGGGAAACACCCTATAACATATATACATAAATTGAAACATTGGTTGTCTATTCCAAAGAAAAAGGATTTGCAAAAGGGAGGGACGAAGTAGACATGCTGCCGTATACATTCTGTTTGTCTATCAATTTGCAACCATGCCACGGCCGGGGCACGCAATGCTCCAACACCTTTATTATGTATTTATATATAGGATTATAATGATTGGTTAGCATGCAAAAAGGGAATGAGGTTTTTTCTTGAGCCCATGGAAGGACATTTTTTTTCTTTAAGGCAAAGAAAGGCACGAAACGAAGGAAAGAAGCAAGAAAATAAGGTATTGTATGCGAAGCCAGAAAGAAAAGAAAAGCTTTACAGAGGATTTTAGAAAGCCCTCCCAAAAGACTGATCGATGTTTTATTTTTCTTGCAAGTTCAATGTTCTGCAACAATATTTTTATTTTGTACTTGCTTTGAAAATATTTTTTAAGGATAATAAATGCATAAAAAGGATATTCATACATTGTTTTAACAGTAAAACCTTTTGGGTAAGGAATATGCTTTTTGTGGATATATTTGGAATAATTTCAAAAAATGAACATTTGACATGCTTTTTGGTTATTCACATTTATAAAGTCAATTACTAACCTTAAAAATAATGCAAATATATAAAAATTCTTATTATAATTCCTTTACCTTCAAATTCAATTTTTTCAAGAGTTTTTTGTACACAGTATAACTTCATTTCAACATTTTTTTTTCGTATCAAAACTTACAACTCAATTATTTTGTACATAAAAACTTCTTAACTTTTTTCATCATATTTCTAAACCCAAATATTGGCACTTTGGAACAAAATAAATCTTCTTGATGTGAGTAAAAATACAAAAGGACGAATTATCTAAAAGATGATATGAAATACATATTCTCATAAAATGATTTTGTGTGTCCTCACCATTTGCTAACAATCCAATAAGAAATGACTTGATGTGTCCCTTGCTTCTCCACTAAAGAAACAAGCCCTGGGTGTTTTTATATTTATTTCTTAATTAAAATGATTCATACTGAAAGGAAAAAATTTAATTTATTATTAATTTCTTTTTCGATTGCAAAAAAATGCATTTGAACTGATTGAATAATATTAATTCGAAAAATAAAGCTGGTGGTTTAAAAATATTATATGAGTAGTGATATTTTGTCTATATAGTTATATAAAATTGCATCCGATTGGATATAAATAAGTATTATAGCGCTTAAAATTAGTCTATCGAACAAAGGGTCTTATATTGATTATTTAATGAAATTGTTGAGTTAGAATGTTGAAAAAATGAATGTTTTTTATTTTCAATTCGATAACTATAATTTTGTTTTCGGTTTAAAACATTTTATTCGGTTAACTGTGAAACTTTTATACATTGAAAAAATAAAATACGCTAAAATTATATACAGAAACAGAGTAAAACTTTTCAGGGCAGTTGCGAAAATACATAAATGAACATTGTAAATGTATTATACTATTGATTACATTCTACATAAAATATATTTCAAAAATAATTTATATTTTTCTTTAATTACGATGCTACATTCTTTTGACTTCTGCAGCAAAATGGTCCAAGTACAAGTTTCGCATAGTTCCATTCCAATTTCGGAATTGAAGAGAAAAGAAATATTACTTCTGTGGAGAGGAACATGAAGCTTCTAAACATTTTGTTTGGTCTTGTAGGAAACTACTCAAGACGTATCAATAAATAATCAAGATCATCCAGAGACACTTGAGGACTACAACCTCTCAGAACGAATTCATATCACTCTATGAAGAATGTTAGGCCTACAATTTTAACGTTATTATTATACACAGTTAGTATATACCATATAGCAAAAAGGACATTTTAACTAATTCCCTGATTAATATTAGAACAAAGGTTCGGAAAAATTAAAAATATCTTTGAAAATAATATATTTTTTGCAATTTTATTTTTTGTTATATATTTTCAAATCTGTGTTACACTTGTAATATGTATAAACATAAATTTACAATATTATAGTATTTTATTTGGTTTATTAAATTGTCTTTGAAAAACTTTTTTTGTTGATTTCAAAGAGCTTTTAATGGCATAAGTTGAAGTAATATGTTAAATGACTGTGGTACAAAAATAGCCCCATATAGTAAGGCTTTAAGTTTTTATAAATTTCATGAAATACAATAGAATTAGTTGCAGTGGTCCTTTTTTCTTAACTTGAAACACGTCAATGAACAATAAATTTATTTTATGTTTTCAAAGTACTATTTACGTATTTAAAAAAACGACGCTCTTGGAATCTTAAGTTTTAAGCTCCAAATACTATTGAAAATAGTATTAAAAAAAGACAAACTCGTTGACGATACACAATTATTCTGGATTTTCGAATAAAAATGACAAAACTCATAATCAGTGGTTTGTTGGCTATGAATATGTAAACCATTCATTTGTATATTTATTATAGCCTAAAAAATGCATGCAAGCGGAAATTGACAGATATTGTGTAATAAAGTCAAATTTAAAAAAATAATATATATATATATATATATTCATTCCCCAATTTTAAGGACTGGCGATAAGTTAATTAACCTTTTTGAAAGCGTAGCAATAACCAACTACGATTATTTGCTACACTTTGGAGATAATCGAAGACGGCAACCTCTAAATATACTATCATTATATAAATATTTACGCCTTTCAATGCAAAATGATGTTATTTGGAACGAGTTTTCTTTTTTTTGGTAATTTATAACTGTCTTACAATAAATAAGGGCATAAAATACATAAACAAATGAAAGTAAAGAACAGGACGACATCATGGAGTATATGTGAACGAATATGTTATTTTAAATGTTTATTTATGATCTTTTGAGTATCACACCCCTCTTGCTATTTTATTTATTATTGAATATATTATGATTTTATCATTTATAAATAAATGAACCATTATTAAACAAAAAATGTTATATTTGATGTTGTTGATTTAACTAAATTGGAGCATACATTGGTTATAAATCGACTTGATTGCAAAAAATTATATATATTAAGATGTCATTTTTTTGCCTATATGGTTCGATAGAATTGCATCCGACTGGATATAAATAAGCATTAAAGTATTAAGATGCCATTTTTGACCATGTTATTATCACCATATATAATTAAGATGCAGTGTCAAATGACAAACCAACGTTCACCCAGACATAGATTCTCCCCCTCTATATTATTATTTCATAGGGAGACACTCTCAATGGATTTAAGAAGAAGGAAAGCTGTGACGTCAGAACCTTCGTCATTATAAATCAATATATAAATTTTGAAGACAGAATAAAAAAGTAGTACTAATAAGAATATTATTTCCGAGTTCTTCACCCCTCTTATTTTTTTATTCTTATATATCACAAGCGCACGCCAGTGAAGTAACAAGAAGAAAAAGAGAAGAAGGAAGCTTGGCCTAGAAATTATTATATTATTTTTTAAATGTCCATGATGGCTGGTTGAAGGCGTGCGATGATACGGGCAGGCCTTTAACCTGTGAGTTGCCAGACTCTTTACTACTCCTTTTTTTCGCCTTCTTTTTCTTTCTTCTTTATGTCATTTAGTTGGAGTTTGTCTTCCTTACAAGGCAGGTCTCTCCGAATAACCATCATTTTGTCATATAAATACTGTCAACTAATCTATTGCATAACGTCCGTTTACATATATTCACAAAGTGTGCTGCCATATGTTTCATATAAGAATTATTATAAGTGTTATTAGCCTTCAAAAAGGGTTCTTTGGTAAGTGTTATTTTATTTTTTCCAATTATGCGGTGAAAGTGTTGTTGCTATTTTGCTTGTGTGTTTGGGTAGTTTTCTTCGATGCATAACCATTTTGTGTTGTTGTTGAAAGATAAGCTTATATTTACTTTCTCTCTATCCATCTCTTCCTTTTCCTCATAACGGTATATTCTACATCGTGATATTTTTTGCAGATATTAACAGAGGGCTTCTCTTGACACTTTCACCTTTAAATGTCTTTTTCCTATATAATTTATAGATGTATATAATTTATATATAACGCATGATCGGCATGTGAGGTTTTGTAGCTCTTCTACCTCACTGTGAGTCTTGGAAGACCGTTGCTCTCTCTCTCTCTCTCTTTCTCTCCCGTGTGGTGTTTTGAGATCATTTTATGTCTTTTAATATATATCTTCCTTGGGGGTGGGGTTGAATATTCAACTATGTATGCATGTATATATTGTACAATGGTATTATGTGATACACTCATTCTTTTAGGCTACATATAAGGTAGTATTATGTCAAACGTCTTTAAAATTATTTTCCAATATTTGAATACCGTATTCATTCGTGAATAAAGCATTTTCTAAGTTGAAAGCTTCGTTACGATTAAAATAAAAGAGATCTTACATATGCCTAACGTATCCAATTTTGGTACATGAGCTGATGTTTGAAATAAATTATAGCTTTTGATAAAAGTAGTCGTCTATGTGATAGTGAAATTGTAAAATACTCCATTCCTAGTCGCAATAATACACAATAAAAAAGATTTGCTTGGTAAGAGATTGATCGAATTAATTTTGGCGCATTAGTGACCAAATTGTTAGATTAAACGAATGATTAAATTAATCTACAAATCGATTTTTCGATCCTAAAGGGATATGTTCTTGAATTAACGATTTAGATAATTAAGACTCTGCTTCAATACATGACAGACAATTTGTGCATCAATGAAGTATTAATTATGGAACGTTATTGAACATAATAAAACAATAATCTTTGTCAAATAATACATGCTGTTAATAAAAGGGTCCATATTATTTAACGCAAAAAAATAAAATACAAAACATAAGCAATTACATTTTCTTCTGAAAAAGTGCAGACTCTGAATTGAAAATGTTATTTTGGAATAAATAGTATATAAATCGAAATTCAATACTTTTGTATATTATATTATTGTCATTTATTTTGAACACAATGCTTGTGAATATCTATGATTATACATGTACCTTTGCTATCTTTAACAGTTTAAAAAAATCATACTTCTCTATATCTGGACTTTATATATATATATATATTTATATATACTATATACAGGGCGGAGTAGCCACCGGAGTACCGGGACTATTCCCGATGGGCAGCTGGCCTCAAGAAACATAAACGGCCGTTGACAGCCTCCCAATGGCATATTGGGGCCTGTATAAGGCCGGCGAAGGCATAATTGTCTGGTGGATAAATTCTTCCCACTCCGTTCCTGTATATATATAAATATAATTCACGTCTAAATTTAGCTGTCTCGTCTATAGCTTAATACCCCTCTAGAATATTTAAAATAGTATACTTCAAATTATGTCCATTTATAATGTTTACGTAACTGTCTTATCTTTATTTGCAAATACTAATATAATTCTGTAAAAAATCCACTTCCTTTATTAAAAAAACAAAGTTACATTCTTTCATTTCAGCCGTTTACATTTCATTATATTGTAGCCAAAAAATTATTTCAACGTATAGTTTGTGCATAGATGAATATATAAATGTATGTCTATCAGAATGACTTCCTCCTTGCATTTCATATTATCTACGGCATGTGATTTATTAAAATACTGCGTTGGAAACGGTGTTTTTATATAGTATTGCACTTTCTATTAGAAGTGTTAGTTGAAAATATAAATATGCATTGATTTAATTTTCTACCTTATATATATCTAATAACTTATTACAGATCTAATTATTTAAATCTTTAATTGCAATATGAATATTATAAAAACTGCATAATTAATACGTCATACATGTCATCCAACACCCATCAAATACATCACTTTAACTAATGTCAAAAAACTATTTATTAGCGGCGTTTGGGTAGTTCCATACTTTATTTATTTATCTATCCATATTGATTCTTGTTTTATTTTGCATGTAAAGTTATCGTGCTTATTAGTGTCTGTTTATTACCTCCGCCGAAGGAGGTATTGTTTTCACTGGCGTTGGTTTATTTGTGGTTTGTTTGTCAGCACGATAACTCAAAAAATACGGAACGGATTCCGATGAAACTTTGTGGAGTTGTTGGAAATGCCAAAAGGAACAAGTGATTAAATTTTGGCACCTCTGAGTGCAGAATTAAGATGCAAATGAGCTAAATACTAATAAATATTTCAAGTTAGCCTACTCTGCCAATAGATGTCGCTGTGCTGTGAAATCGGGGCCGGGAGCGTCTTCCTCTCGGAATTTCGTCGAGGGGAACCCTCCCCCGTCCCCTACGCCGCCCCAGTCGTGAAAAATCCGCCTCGAAAGGCTCATAAGGACCTGCGACAGCGGAGGTTTGCACTCTCTGAGTGTATATATGCCTCTAGTTGTTTGAATATCCTCTACAATAGAACATTTAATCTTGTATCTTCTTTTTTTTCTCTTTTTCCTCGTTCTATATCTTAAACTCTAATATTTTTAACGAACAACAAATAATTAGCAAACTGCTGCTATCTGTATGAAGATCTTATTATAAAAGGAAAATAAAATTCGTCTTTCATGGACTGTTAATTAAATTACTTGTATCTTTAAGGGCTGAAATAAGAGGCAATTGATTAAAATCAAGGAGTAGCGTTTTAACAAATGAAATGGCTAATAAAGAACAATAAAGTATAAGGCTGTCAATTAGGCTTGAGAGTGCCCTGGGATTGATTAGGATCAAAGCAAAATTCATAATATTTTGGAATTCAGTGTTGTGTGACTGAGTTCCGTAGTGGAAGTTATGGCAATAAAAGGTGTTGTTGTTTGATTGCAAGGATTATGGTTTTGTTACTCTTATTAAAAAAAATTGAGTTGATGGTATTTGAAATATCGTTAATAAGACATTAGAATAACACTTTATAATTATAAGCTCATATTTAATAGAAAATTTATATAAGTTCATGTAGTCTATTTATAATTATAAGCTTCATAATTGCCTTTAATTTATTTAAATGTCGCAAAATATCATCGAAGAACATATATATATATATATAATGATTTCTTATTTCTGTATTATTTAGCTTTTAAAATAGTCAACACAATTTAATCATAACCTCACTCATTTTGCATAGATTTGTATGATATTAGTCCATAGAATTGCATCTTCAAAAGCAATGGTCAAGATTTATATGTCCGTAATAATAGAGCCGAGAAAATCTAAAGTATATTTATGTTAATAATGTTTGAAAGTAAAAACATACATATCTTTCAAATTACTCATTTGTCCCTACCCATTCAATACCAACACAATCGAAATGCCAATTATAATGAAAATCAAAGATATCTGATAACGTTGTAGATCCTCAGAAACTTTATACAATGTTTTTACTTTCTTGTTCTGGACCAAAGAAAATTCAGAAGAAACTAGAGGCATATATACACTCAGAGAGTGCAAACCTCCGCCGTCACGGGGTCCTTATGAGCCTTCCGAGGCGGATTTTTCACGACTTGGGTGGCGTAGAGGGACGGGGGAGGGTTCCCCTCGACGGAAATTCCGAGAGGAAGACGCTCCCAGCACCCGATTTCACAGCACAGCGACATCTATTGGCAGAGTAGGCTAACTTGAAATATTTATTAATATTTAGCTCATTTTGCATCTTAAAGAAGCACTCAGAGATGCCAAAATTTAATCACTTGTTCCTTTTGGCATTTCCAACAACTCCACAAAGTTTCATCGGAATCCGTTCCGTACTTTTTGAGTTATCCTGCTGACAAACAAACCAACAACTAACAAACCAACAAACCAACGCCAGTGAAAACAATACCTCCTTCGGCGGAGGTAATGAACAAAGTACATACAAAACGAGACTCGATTACCTTTATTGTTATGTCAACAAAGACCCCCGACATTTGCTTTCATTTATTCTTATCAAAAACAATGTTTTTATGTAACAATAATTAATCCCTTACGCGGTCATCTGAGAAACAATACCTGTTTTTCTATTTGTTGCATCTTTGTTATTAAACCCCAACGTTGTAAGAGTTATTTATGTATCCAAATATGTCTCTTTAGTAGATATGTCGTGTAGTCGTGATCAAAATCTCTATTTCAAAATCTTAATTCAAAAGAGTCATGGAGCTTAGGCAATTATTTACTAATACACTTGATAACAATGCCATTATTTTTTTTTTCGCCTTCAGGAAGGCCTTAATTTATTTATGTGTGTGCGTAAAATTGATATGCAATGCTTAGAAAATGTGTTATATATATATATATATATATATATATAGATATATATATATTTTATGTAAAAAGTAAAAAGCATAGTTTGAATATGAATATATTAAACAATTTTATTCAAAATATTTTTCCATCGGAAGCGACAACCGTCGCTCATCTTTTGTTTGTCGTCATATGAGATGAAGCGCTTTCCGTAAGTGTCGACTGCATCGATCGTAACAAATGATAATCTGAAAGGAAAATGTCTGGTGAATACGGTGAGTGAAATAGGACTTCCCATTTCACTCCTTCTAGATATGTTCGGACGGGTTGATCAACATGCGGCCTAGCGTTGTCGTGCTGCAAAATCAGCTTCTCGTGTCTATTGCGCCATTCGGGCCAGTTTTATTGAATATCTTGTTTCAAACGCATTAGTTGAAGTCAGTAACATTGGGAATTGATAGTTTTGGATGTTTTCGGCGGCTCATAGTAGACTACAACCTGCATGTCCCACCGGATACAGAGCATGACTTTTAATTCGTGAATAATGCGTATTGGGGTTGATGGAACTAGTTCACCTGATGATTCGATGCAAAAAAAAACCTTTCTTGTCTTGTCTTTGGGTTAACATTTCACTTGTGACTAATCACCTTTCAATATATATATATATATAATGATTCATCAATGATGAATCATATTAATAGCCTTTTTACGGAGAACAAAAGCTTTTACTGCATACATTTAATTACATTTCCTTCAATGGTGCATCAATATTTGAATATAATATGCAGAGGAACTCATTGATATGTCTATTGATCTACTGTGTTTTATTATGTCTTTGCAACATATTTGACTTGAACAGATTTTTCTTTCATGTTTTGAAACAGACACATTGAGGTCGTATTTTTAAAATTATTGTCATAAATTAAGCTCATTTATGGGTTTGTGTAGCATAAAGACTGTATGTAGGTCCTTAGTAGTTTGTACTTTTACTATTATGCTCCTTATTCAAATTTATAAAATTCATTATAAAATATTTTTTGAATATTATCAATTTGTTGTCATATATTGATGGTGTAGTTGGCCTAATTGGTTTATTGTGTGCAATGATGCAATAAAATAATGATAATACTCTTAAAACAATAAAGCTTATAAAGGCAGTAAGCAAATGGTTCTGACAAAGTATTAGCAACAAATAATAATAAAGGAACAATGAAAGTCCATGTCAAATCATCTAAAATTATTCAGGAACAAGACAGAATATAAGACAAGTCGAGGAAGGTGACAAGATACGAAGAATGTTCTTATAAGATTAATAAAACTTATATGCACTCTAAACAACATTTCACTTGCTCTAATTGGATTGAGTTACGGTGAGGTTCAAGGAACAAAACATCAGAAATAGTGAATCTAAAGACAACGTTTTTAAAAAATAATCATAAGTTAACATATCGGATTATATATTTGCTGTAAGGGTTTTAATTTTTCTTTTATAATGGTTTTTACTATTTTCTTTTCTTACAGACGATGAGATTTTTGAGTTAGATATGGATTCCTGCGTATACATGCCTGACCCAGAGGCCGTTAGCTCCGTGTCAGTGAAGCTAGCCCCGCCAAAATCCCCCTTCCTTCGTTGCAATGATCGTCCTGAGTCCGTCATCACGACGTCTAGTATCGTGAGCAACACAAGTGTCAGTAGTGGCTCCGCTGAGGAACCAACCACGCTCTACGCCATGTCAGGCCTCTACAACCCACAGAGCATCGTCAAGTCCAAGACCCTCCCGCCTGGCTCCATACCACCCGATGGAGCGACACCCACCACTAATACACACAGACGCATGGCCTCCACACCCGTCCAACTCTCACTCCTCCACGGAAACTCCAGTAGTGGCGCCGTTGGTGGCAGCAATGGCAAATCAGCCTACATCCCTGGCCATCGGCGTAGCCAGTCCCATGGACACCACCGACTCCCACAGAGCTGCTGCATCCACGGACACCGACGGACGGGGTCCTCCGTAATAGAAACCCTACAGACTTTCAGCTGTGGCTCCACGGAGCATTGCTATGAGCGGGAGAACTCCTTGGCGCAGTTCTTGGAAAATCTGAAGAAGGAGCAGCAAAGCAGGTAAGAACCACTATTTTTTACAATATATATATACCATTTCAATTAATTTTGGTTTAAGACCACACACCGTTAGTCGTCTTGTTTATGTAGTCTCTTATCCATATTACTGCTTTTTTGTTAGCGTTCACTTATCAACTATGACCATCCAATTTTTTCCACTTTTTATGTTTTCATATATATATATACCTATATATATATATCAGAAAATCAATATACTACTTGAAAATTAATGAGAAACCCCCTGTAAGGGAACCATGAATGAATGTTCTAGCTTATAACCTGATGGTTACTTTCCTATTGCATACCTGTGAGAGCTCCTAATGCTCTGATAAAATTGTCACAGGCTTTCAACAAATATGAAAGCAATGTATCCTGTATTAGTCATTTGTTATGGTTTTTGGCAATTGATTTCAGCCACACCCAATTTGAGGGGACTTGGAGGTTGTTATTGTTTTTGGTTGCAAGAAATATATAAATTCTGCAGTCCAAATTGGGTTGTAATCTTTTTTGTACGTACTATTTTTTATTATTTGCATAGAAGCACTTAAGATAAACGCATAATAGCCGCATTGGATTCAGACTAAGATGCTGTTTTTATAACAGTCTACATACATTTAGATGGTAACAAAGTGATGTCATGGACTCCATCCCACACTGAAAAAAAACCCTTAAATCTTCTTGTTAATATGCTGAATTATGAGTCATTCATAAACCTTCTAACGACTATTATAAATACTCACTTATAAGGCAATCAAATGACTAATAGTTTTAAGCCAGAAAATATTATTATTTACCTGTTACTTTTGGCTATTACTGACAAGCAGTGGCGTAAACATAAATATATACTTCAGTTAAAAAAGTTGCTGTATAAGTAAAGTATTTAGTTGTTTTTTTTGCTTTAATTCAATAGTTACTTCAAAACCGCAGCAAATAAATAATTGATTTATTGGTTAAAAATAGCTTTAAAGTGGGGCTTTTAATTTATTTTATATATTTATGGTACTATCTTTACAATAAAAAAGATCCTTGGAATAGTAGGTAATGACTATGTATAACTCTTAGTTGTAACCAAATAAATGTAATTTTATTGAATTCCATACGAAAATTATAAACAAAGAATTTATTTTTTGACCCACTATAAATAGTTGACGGTGTTTTTCTTTGGATAGTCGCGTACTTAATGCCGAAATCAGCCGATGTACCGGTTAATTTTTAGCTTAGAATAATCATAAATAAGTGCAATCTATTAATTATTAAAATTTTGTGTACATAGACTGCTATACATATTTCTGGCCTAGCCAACACCAAGTGTTGCCAGGTGCAATCTGTTATTTCCATTGTTAAGTTTGACTGTTTAGTAGCATGATCGCACCGTGAATTGTTGACCATCATTTGTGTTGTTACAGTAACATGAGAAAACATATTTGGAAAAAAAATATTTCTAACATTTTCATGAGCTATTTTTTACATCTTTCAATTTATGGTTTATTACAAGAGTGCATGTATATGAATTTATACACTGGCGAAGCGTTTAAAACAATGCTGTGCTATATCGGAGTGTAAAAAGGGCTCTGAATATTGTTTTGAACGCATGGTTAAGTGTTTTTTAATCAAACAGTAGAAAAACAATAAAACCATTTTTGATAATAATAAATAATCGCGTTTTCTTTATTAGGCCATAAAGTTATATAACAGGCTTCTAAGTGCAAATATAAAAAATTCCTGTTCTTTGGTGGAATATTTTATTATATACTTTTAGTTATACCATTTATACACGTTTTTACTCATGATGCAGTAAAAAGAATAAACAGGTTATGTTTAATATGTAAGTATAACAGCAAATAGGAATTTCCTAGATGACTAATAAGTAGTTCCCTTTTTCTTCTAGATAGTAGTCACATTCAATTGACCCTTTCTAAATACTATTATTATTATTATTTGCATTGTACTCAATAAAGAAATTCTACTTTTGTTTCAAGCATCCTATTTCATATTATTTTATCTGTCCCTTAACCCCATGACCGAGAGCTATAAAGATATTTTCTTGAAAAATATATATTCAATTGAGGGTTCAATGGTGTGGCCAGCTATGCATAAAACTGCTCTGTAGGCAGAAATATCGTTCTGACAAAGGATATGCATTTATTAGACTCTTTTGATATATATATATATATATATATATATATATATATTAGGGCTGTCAACGAATATTCGAAGTTCGAATAGTATCCCAAAAAGCGAATTCGAACTTGAAAATTGATATTCGAATGTTAAAAAACACTCCCGCTTGGTGGTGTGGTGGTGAAATGCAAGCGAAACAAAGTTGTGGCTCCGGGCTACAGTGATCGGAAATAAGCTTTTTTCATGATTATCTGTGTGCGTTATTTTATTTAATTTTATATAGGCTATATATGATGATTTAATGATCTGATTTTAACTATGTTTTTGCCGAATTATTGCTGTATATGGGCTACACGGCAAATGCGTAAAATGGGCAACCAGATATTCGAATAGTTCGAATTCGTGATTTTTTTTCAAACGAATATTCGAATGTCATTTTTGAGCAATTTTGACAGCCCATATATATATATATATATGCATATTTCATAATTTTTTAGTCGTTACATTTTGTGATTGTGAGTGCTTCGAGGCCTCTTTTGCTAAAATAATTAGTAATATTGGTTTCCTTTTCCAATAATTATTAACCTTATTGAGATATTCATTTTTATTTACTTTTCGATAATTGTGAAATCTTGAAGCATTAATATATTCATGGTAATTGATATATTTTATTGATTCTATACTTATAAATACTTTGATGGCTCATATTTTTTAATGTTGGGATAGTATACATATTATTATGAAATCTATACGCCAACAGACATTTGTTTGAAGAAATAAATGCGGACCATAACAATCTGTATTTTTTATATGACTTAGAGGAAGTAATGATCGGTGAGGAGGATAAATCACTTAATCATATAGAAATAAACTTTTATTTTAGATGAACGATAGCGTACGTCACAACTGACGTCACGCAAAATAGATTCATACGATGTGGGATTGGTTATCCCAATATTGTCTAGCAAGGACATGTTCAAGTCTATAGGACACCCAATATTTGGGCCTTTGCCATATGACAGCGTTGATGTTTTGTCCTAGACCTGTATATTATAATCTATCCCATCTTCATATCCTGCATATGTATTTTGTTATGTATATTTATGTTTTGTCTATATAAAATATAGTTTTAACTAACTCACTCCTTTATTCCCTTACAGATTTGAGAAGCAGGAACTCCATGAAATGCAGGATGAGTTGGAGGATCTCCATGACTGCGGCCTAGGAGCCTGTCGACCCGCCTGCATGCAGTCTCTTTCATCAATCAAAGTAAGAAACATTCTCCTTTTGTTATTGAAATTGTGAATCGGGGGTTTTCGGAGCAGATACCAGTGTATACAATGCAACATGTTATAGTATAGTGAAAATCTGCATCGTCATTAAATTGAAAGACTTGCGGATCGCAATTGACTCTTCTTGTTTGTTATATCGCTTTAATTCAATGCTTTCCTGATAACGATTCCATTAAACGTAAAGCTGATCAAATATGGCTTTGATTGTTAGTTATATCGTTGTATAAGAACGCATTTCTGACGTATTGAAATTGAACAGATCACTTTTTAAATAGAGCTCTGAGCGTTATACTACAATGAGAAGGACAATGAGTTTTATCGTTTTTTTCGAATAGGTGCTCACGAATGGCTTTTATCGTATAACGTGTTTCGTTTTCACATTCAATTTTGTATGTATTTAAAATCAATATTAAGAATTGCTTTGATCCTTATATATCAGTGTATTGAGGTGAGATTTGTATGGCAATTAAATATATATATATATATATCCCACTCCGTTTCATCGTCAATAAATAATATTATTCTTTCTTTGTTTTCAGGTATTTGTCTTTCTGCTTTCTGTTCTGGTCACTCTCCAGCAGGCTTTGAGCTCTGGATACCTTAACTCTGTGATTACAACCATTGAGAAGCGCTATGAGATCCCGTCCAGCATCACGGGGATCATTGCATCTATGTATGACATTGGAAACGTTATTACGGTCATCTTTGTCTCATATCTAGGGTCTAGAAGACGGATCCCGGTGTGGATTGGAATGGGTAGGAATATATTTTTTTAATACTTTACATTTAACTTTTTTTAAAGAACAAATCATTTAAAAATATATCAAAAACAAAAATTTGTGTGAATGATTGCATGAATAAATATATTATTATGCAACAATATAATTTAAGGATCCATTAGAGCTATCAGATATATTATATTACATTCGTAGGCCCTTATTCTATATGGATCTATAGGTCAAATAACTTGAAACCGCCGACAACATGAAATATTTATTTGTTTACTTAGCGCACCTAACTTTCAGATGATTCTAATATCAATATTATGGCTTAAGTCATTATTTAAGCTTTAGTATTGTCAACTTCAAGTTTTCTTATCTGTTCCAAACCTTTTATTAAAACACGTGTGAATACTTCAATTATAATTTTATCTTCACTACAATTTGTATACATTGCTATATATATATATCAGTACAAGGATCCGGAGTTCATAATCGCAGAGTCTAGCTCAATTGGTGATTAAATAAATATGATTCCACGAATGATTTAATTATCCTCTATTTTAGCTACGCTTGAACCATTAATTATTAATTTAAAAAAGTGAATTTTAATATGATAATCATGTATGTTTGTTTTGTGCAACTGTTCAAAAGATTTTTTGTTTGTATTAGTTATTAAAATGTATATATTATATACACTGTATTCTTGTGACATATATTAAATGAAAGCTCTAATGACCAACAAAGTAAATATATATATATATATTTTTTTTTTGTACACCTAATTACAACTAATATGATATTAACGTTACATCCAAATCTGAGATACATGAAAATAAATTGTGACATTTTAACATCTAAAACTAGAGTTCATCAAATAATCTATTCACAAAATTAAAAACATTTTTGATAGGGGGGTAAACAAAGTAAATATTGAACAAAAAAGTAATTCCCATATAAAATACTCATAAAAACGATTTGATGACCTCATATTGAACAATATATGAATGGTTTATATAAATATAATGGGCACAAGTTAACTTTTCCTTTAGTAGCATTTATTCAATTCAATTGACGATTGAATCCTCATAAAGTTGAATAGTTTTTATGGATTATCTCATACTTTGTATATGTAATTATAAGCTTGAAACCAAGACAATTAACTATAAAGACTTTTATCTGTACTAAATATTTTTTAAAGGATGAGCTCGATAGCCATGTGTGTTAAGGCGTGTCCAACTATCAATGTTAGGGGCGCAGGTTCGAATCCCGAGAGGGGATGGTCAGTTTTGGTCTACCTCATGATAAGATCCTAGGTTCGAGTGACTAATTTTAATGCTATAATGCTTATTTATATCTAATCGGATGCAATTCTATCGACCATAGAGGCAAAAAAAAAGGATTATCTTATACTTTTGTAATTATTAGTTTGCAAACAAAGATAAATTAATATACAGATTTATGTTTTTACCAAATAGTATTTTTATGATGTTAATTTGTTATTATGTTATTGAATAAAACTCGTTTATGTCTCTTCAAATTTCAAAACAAAGAGATGTGTGTATCCAATCATTCTTTAGCATTGACAAACAAAAGCCAAAATTAACATCTTCTCAAGAGGTCTCTCATTTCATTTTTCTATTTCAAGACCTTTATTTAATCACATAAAAACGGAAGCTTAAAAAAGAGTGTAAGTTCTACAATCAAACATTGTATTTGCAATAAGTTTTCTATTAAAAGGTCAAAATTGCTATTATTATATAGAATAAAACTAGTTTAATTCTCTGCAAACCCCTCACATGCCGGCATTGAATTAATCATCTTGACCTTCTGAAGTTGTTTGTTTAATTAAAAACATATGGCTGGGATTGACGTACACTATCTACAAAACCGCAGATTAAGACTACTACTGCCACTATAAAAACTATACACCGTGTTTTTTTTTATTTCAAGGAGGGAACATCTTTAATAAACAAACATCTAAAAATAAACCGGTTTCCCGCATCTTAAGACTCTCTAACGTCTTGCTTTTGACAAAGAAATAGGTGTGTGTGTATGTGTTTGTGTAACAGCCCTCCAAAGTGTAACTTGAATATATATTAAACTTCAGTTAAATCATGAAGAATGAAAAAGATACAAGAATGGAGACTTGACTTATATATATTTATATCTTTATTCTCATGAACAATACTCAAAAATAAATGTGTGTAAGAACATAATTTGAGGATATAATAAATACCCGTGCTGACACGGTTATTGATTACTGTAGTAAAAATACCCCACTAATTTGCTAATATATATATATTGAATATAAATGCCATAACCTTTTATGTCAATTTTAACAAGAACAGAAGAGAAGCATCCTAATGATAGCTTTGTCCTAGTATTTACTCATTACTGGAGTAAGAGTTGCAGATACTCCTTCTAAGATTATAGTTATAAAATGGTGATGGTTATCTGGACGGCATTTTGACTTGTGTGGAGTAGATAATCCACCGGGCCTATATCTGAACTCAAATGCTCAAATTTTTAGAAGAATGTTAAATCATTTCAGGCATTTTAAATATTATTTGATATAAAGATAAAAACATCAAAACAATGCTATTCGTGCTCTTTTTCTTCTTGCAATAATTGACAGCAGAAGTGCAGCTCATAGAATTATATCTCCTGAACTTGATTACCCCACTTTTTATCCTGGAGACCGAGGTGCCGAGGACATCACTTAGAGGGTATTTTGGAAGGTGTGATGCCTTGGCATATCCTTTGCTTCCCTACAGAAGACATTTAATCTGATGTCACATTAATAGATTGTGTCCAATGTCCCAAGTAATAATATAAATTGTCTTCAATTTTAATCAATAGTAATAAATCTAAAAGTACTCTTTTGGTATACAAATGTATGTATATGAAGTGGACCAATCATGCTTCCAAGGTCGTGTTTATATATATTTATATTTTTTTAAACCGCAGGAAATTCGTCTAACATATATGTATTCATAAGTTGCGGAGAAGCATATACTACAGCTTTGAAAAGAAGCTACAACATTGAAAGGGATTTATGTGATTGGATTCCTAATATATTTATATTTGGGTCTATTCTTATTATCCTTTATTTAAGTCGTTGCTAACTTTACTCCCTTAACCATTGGCACAAAGCAACAATAATTCCCTTTTTTAAAGATATGATTTCATGGTTTAACGATTTTTTTAAAGACTTTTAGATGTTACACATAAGTCATTTATAAATAAATTCAAGTCACCCATTCTATAAATATTAACTGGTTTGTGCTCTTAGGAATTATTAAAAGATGCCGTTTATTTGTGAGCTCGAAGGATTCATATCCTGGTTGTTGAGCATGTATAATTAATAAAGATAATTAAATACAAATGAAAAAAAAAATACTTAGGCCTTTAATAGAAATAACATTTTTTAATTATACAACGTATAAAATCATTTTTGATACGCTACATTAACTGTGCATTTAAAATTGTGGTCCAAGTTAATCTTATCTACAAAATAAAGGGATTTTTGTGAAGTTACTTTACTTTTAAAATATGCTGACGCAACATATATGGGAAGGCAAATATACATAAGAAAGTTTGTTAAAATGTTCTTCTATTTTTATGCATATATCACAAATAAACTAAACGTCTCTAAGAAAATATATAGTTATAAGTCAGTATTTTGTTTTAATACACTTTCATAAAAAAACAATATTACTTTAAAAAGATATTGGTTTTGATAGTTGTTTTTACTTTGTTCTAAGGAATGTATCTTATTTATATTAATTAGCAAAAACTTATTCATCAATTATATCACGCCAAAGGCATCGATCATATCAGAATAATTTTATGTCAAGTCCTCACACCACATAAATCATCAAATACTTTTTTTCGACATCATTTTGTCTCTTTGTTTAGAATTTTTTTTTTTTGCCTAATTGTTTCGATAGAATTGCATCCGATAGGATATAAATAAGCATTATAGCATTAAAATTAGACTATCGAACCTAGGATCTTATCAATGAGGTAGACCAAAAATGACCATCCCCTCTCGGATTCGAACCTGCGCCCCCAACATTGAGAGTTGAACACGCCTTAACACGCACGGCTTCTATTGTTTATCTTCAATTCTATACTACTGGAGCAATTGTATACAAATTACAAAATATATATTAAACTATAATGTTTTATATAAACTATAATATATATTTATATAAACTATAATATTTATTTATATAATATATATGCAGTTACGCTAACTTCAATAAAGCCTTAATAGGATTAATAAATATTATAGTGCAAAAATTAAAGCTCTGGGGAAGAATTTATCTCAACAAAACACATATAAAAATTAAAATTGTTTATTTATGTTTTTATAAAACACAATTTTTCCTTTATATGTTTCCTTTTATATATTACATATAGTGTACTTTTTTGTTCTATTTGTATATATAATTTGTTTTAATAAAGACCTTGTTGATGAGAAAAAAAATTATCTAAACCTAAAAAGTTAACAATCAAAAATATATTATTTTTAAAGACATTCATTTCTAAAAGTATTTAATACTTCATAATATTGTATAAAGAGGTCAATGGGAGGTAGCAGCGTATTATGTAAAGCACCATGGCCTACAATCTGTCCTCGGAACTTTGACATGAGGGATATATACCAAACTGAAGCAGCCAATATGATTCCTCTCAGCTCTCCCTCCCTTAGGGACCGGTACAGAGTAAGCCTTTGAGCTATTAAAGCCTTCCAATTCCGAATAAAACAAGTCCAAATCATGTGCTTTTAAGAAGGCTCTATTTTTTGCTCTTTAAAATATGTTTAGGTTCTTTAGTCATGAAGTAAGATATACTATATATAAACCCCTATCTTGCTCCGCTTGAAATATTAACAGTCTATGAATCATTCCAGCCCAGGAGTTAATAAGCGTATTTTTTTTAAATGACCATCAAAGCATGAAAGGAATCCTTTTAAAAATACAAACAAACGTGTATCCCTTGAAGAGAAATAGTCCGATCTTCCTTTGCCTAATTATAATAGTAATTATTAGACATTAACAATAGCTTTCTGGACAGGTGCGAGGAGGATATTTAAAAGCTATACTTTGCCCACTGGGCACAAAATACAAAAAGTATTCTTGGCCATCCTTTAATGCTTTAATACTTCTTCTTCTTCATCTACTGGACAAACTTTCTGTCTCCGCACAAATGACTAAAGCTTTATATATATATATATATATATATAAATACACCAAATATGATGGCCTTCAAAACACCCATCGTACACCTTGAGAATGTTGTGTATAGGTAATGTGAGACAATAAGGAACGCAAATAGAGCTACATTTAGTGATAATTTTGTCTTTTTATTTAAGGCTTAGGGAATGTGCCTTGTTTTTTATTTGAAATACTTGGACATGTATTATATACCCATATTATATCCAGTCCTAGGTAAAGTTTAGAAAATAGGTATAATCTGTAGCCTCATGAATTACAAATATCCATTCAAGGACGACGTCTGCTAGATTATATGTCTGACATCAGGGGTCTAAAGTGGCCATGCCGAGACTTAATAACAATGTTTGTGAAGGAAGCAGACTTGCAGATATTTATTCTTCTTAAGCTCCTCATGTGCAATGTTCTTAAAAACCATGAAAAGAAAAGTTAACAATAAGTACAACTTTTCTTATTATATAAAAAAGATTGATTTATGTGATTTATCAAAATAAAGAATCACTGTCGGGCATCAATTAAATAAAGTAATTTACCTGAAGTTTGCCCAAACACCGTATTTTGAATATGCTGAGACCACAAACTACAGTGCAAGTAATATTTGAAAACTGTAAGTTTTCACAATTTCTAATTCAAATATTTTAGTTTTCTTCAATTTCTTCAAAGTTCACATCTTTCTTCTATAAAAGTTATATCTTTTGAGCTTTATATATTTATCCTTACTATCAAAGAAATTACACATCTATGCTGTACATATAGGTGCATATATTCCTATCATGCTAAGTGACCGAAGAGAAGAAGAATCAATCGAAAAATATAGGTTAACAGCGATATTTTGTTTATTTTGTATATATACATATCAGACTTGTTGACGTTCGCGAAAAATTGTCGTTCGTTTTGTCGTCCGCCAAAAGTTGTCGTTCGTCGTTCACCATTCTGAAAAAAAGTGATGACGTTTTTTTTAAAAGGAAATTTGTTCCATGAAAATTAAAAATCTTTGTATTTTTTTTTGGCACCAACAACAACGACGAAGGAATTTTCCTTGTCGTTCGTCGTTCGCGAACGACAACAAATGAACGATAAATCAACAAGTCTGATATATATGTATATATCATATGCTATATTTATCGAGTAACTTTTAGTAAATTTATTGAAAGAAGAATATTGACAACAATCTCTTACTTACGCTAATTAACATTGAGACTAACTTTCCAGCATGTGTATTCATAAATACGTACTCTTTGATTCACAACTTAACGTCAACCTCATCCTCTCAAGCAGGATCGAACTTGCGCCCTCAACAGTCAAGCACGATTCAATAGATAATGATTTTGTATATCTCATATAAATATAATGTTTTCTTGATTATCGAACAAATTTTAAGTATATTCCATAGATGTACAATATTGTTTACGGTCTCTTGTATACACAAAATACTACTCGTGTCTTAATATATAAGTGGCATTCGATTCACAACAATCACCTTTGTGATTACATGTTTATAAAGGTATTCTTTATGTTTTGACTTTTCTTTTTTGGCACACAGCCTCCTTTTCTCAGCACAACACTGATATATATGTTTTTAATGATAGGCCTACCCCTATTGGCCATGATGGTGGCCTCTCTGCGTCATTAGAAGAGTATGTTAAGCGTTGTCATAATGAATACACGTTGTTTTTTCTGTAACCTAGGTGGAAACCTCATCAATCATTAGTTTCAGCAAGAAATACATAAATTAGCGATAGTCATTATGTACACCCTTCTTAAAAATCAGTTTGAAGACTACTTTGTTTCATTTGTTAATAGTATTTTCTTCTTCGTCTTCTCTCTTTATGCTGTTAAACACACGTTTATATCTCTGTATATATGTACATTTATATATATGCTTTGAATATCCGTCCTTACCTTGAGATCTGAAGCACTTAATTACGCTGAAGGTCCATTGATTTAAACTTGCAAGGAGATATCCTCCTTCGACGTTATTGCGCGTATTTAACAATTGTTTGAGAAGAATATAGAGGAAATAAAGAAAATATAGCTCACTAAGAGTATTTAACGGTTCAAACAATTTTTTAAACTCTTCCTTGGAAACAAAATCCATTTTTATTTGTAAATAGATTGGTGACTGCTTCATGGCATTCCTAAAATAGATCATGGTTTGTTTAATTAAACAGTCTCATAAATTATTCAAGTAACGCATTCATCTGTTTAAATTTAAAGTTAAACGAAAATATCAATTTAGTACTGCGCAATTTTTGAATATCTTCTCGTATTCAAACTATCATTTTTAATAGTGTTTATGATTTAATAGCTGAAATCGATTGTATGTATGCAAATCAATTAAATGAAGATCAGTTAATATCTCTTCTTTGTAAATTCGAAAGGCATGTCATTCAAATCAGCTAATTTTAGAATGTTGTGTATTTCAAAATTTTGAAAAGAACTGGCTAAATATCTCTAAGGCGGCATTGCAAGAAAATTAATTTAATATAATATCGTCAATTACCTTGGTTGATTAGTTTCCCTCATTCACAATACCTACTGTTTTTTTCATTCGTAGTCCAATCATGTTTTAGAAAAAGTCCTTTTTTGGTAACCTTATTAATTATGCTACTCCTGAGACCCTTAACAGCTGTAATATTTTAACCAATCAGTGATAAGGTAAAGTGTCTTACTTCTTCACTTTTTTACCTTTAGCTCTGACACTCTTTCCAATCAGCATTCCCACGTCTTACCTTTGTTTTAAACCATATCTACCTTTTCATGTGCACGCACGTATTATTCTTGTGCCATTTATTCTCCTTCACAAAAATGTCATAGCGTCTTTTGCTTTATTGCAAGATATTATTATAATTATGCCTTTGTCTCTGAAGTAAACAAATACGATGCTTACAATCTGCAATTCTATTTTTCATATATACTTTTATGGTATGTAGACAGGGTCTTTGTTTGACTGGAGAGGCTCAGCCCATTACTGTGTCTGTATTGTATGTTTCATGGATAGAGAAAAGGTGGTGCTCTTTGAGCAACCTGATTGGTTGAAAGACAAGGAGAGGGAATAATAATAAAAATTGTTTTTGTTACTCTACCAAGTATGACGTCACTCGCAGCTGTGAGGATTAAGCATCGATTCAGAGAGAAGAAATTCATCCTTAAGAACAGTAATTGTCTCTTCTTCATGGGCCTACATCCAATGACGTCATTGGCGAATCCTTTGAATGGACTCCTCCTATTGGTCTACCTATCAATATTATTGTTTATAGCAACTCTTCATACTATATAAGCAATAATGAATGTTCATTTTGCTTCATCATAGCACTCTGACTATCGAATATATAAAAAGAAAGAAACCAGTGTTACCAAATGAAAAGAATCATGTTATTGGTGAGCTTGGGTGAACAGCCTTTTAGTTAACCCTATTTATGTCTTTCAAAGATTCATCGTAGGCTGGCTTGCCCGCATCTATATACATTCATATGTACACGTAGATGACATGAACGATATGGTTCAATCTTCTCTCAATGCATTTATTATTAAGAGGCCTTGAGACTTTACTTCTTTAAATTAAAGTACATATAACCTCGCCTGGGATGCATTCACCTAGATAAATCAAATTATATATTACTCCATTTATGATAATAGTTGGTGTGTGTGGTTGTGTGGGTTCGTTGATGGATGTTACTTAAAAGATATAGCTCGTTTGGGGTTATTGAGCGTACATATGAAGTTTTGATAAATATCTTATGGAAGTATAAATTATTGAAACGAATATAAATGCGAGTCTCATATAAATTTTTCAATGTTGGGTGTTTGAATTATTTTGTACAATTAATAAATAATTTGTATATATATTTTTTTGCCTATATGGCTGAACATAATTGAATTCGATTGGGTGTAAATAAACATTATTGCATTAAAATTAGTCTATCGAACCTAGGATTTTATGAATAAGGTAGACCATCCCCTTACGGGAGTATTCAAACCTGCACCCCCAACATTGAGAATTGAACACGCCTTAATGCGCACGGCTATCACATTCCTTTTTTGGCTATTTGTTATGATGGGATTGCAGTATCCGGGTGGCTTTGAATAAGCAGAACTTCATTAAAATTACTCTATCGAAACTAGGATTTTTTGAATGAGGTTGAAGATTGTTTTCAGGATTCAGTTTTAATTAGTGTTGTCCATATTTTTCATGATGTTCCCACAAGCTCCATTTATTAGCTTTAGTGCCTTATTACATTATATTTTTTGGGGGTATTTATCAAATATCCCAATTGTTATTTTTAAATGGGTATACCTAATTTACAGGCCGAAAGGGTTGAAAACAAACTTGTGGCAAAAAAATTAACTTGAGTATGGCTAATTTCGTATAATATAAGGTTATCCTTTCGATGAGGATAATCATTTTAAAATAAAATTATAATTCTTACTTTTAACCAAATCAATCCAATAATATAGGCCAAAAAAATATGCATTTTTTTAGTTACTTAGATAAAGAAGTCCTTCTTTCTAACAGTTTCATCATTTCTTTAATAAATGTGGCTGATTATTTATATATTTGAAAACATCAAAGGCGACATCTAGGGATAATCGATGTATTTTTTTTAAACACTCTTATGTTTGATGATAATTTACTATTTGCAAATTGTTTTCTATATTTTATGTAAAAAGTAAGTTTCATTTTCTTCCAAAAATCTAACAAGATGTTTAAATAGGTTATGATTATCATATACAAATATTAATGGCTAATTTGATAAATATTATTTGAAAATATAGGGTGTACAAATAAATCACATTTTAATTATTACAACAAAAAAAGACTTTAAAATCCTAAATTTGCAATCAAAAATATTTTTATGAATCTTTGACATAGGAAAAAACCTTCATTTTGTATATGTTTCTTTAATAGGCGTATTAGTCATGGGCATCGGCTCAATAGCCTTTTCCTTGCCTCACTTCCTCTCAGGGGCTCATAGCATCAAGTCAGACGTCAATGGATCCTTCACCAACGACATATGTCGAGGTCCCCGCATTTCATCTTCAGTCAAGTCTGCTGAGGACCTCCTCATTGAAAAACTACCTGCCCTTGGAAACATCAAGTCCTTGGCAGAAGGTAAGAGATATAATGCATTCATTTGAACTGCAAAGATCAATTTAAATACTACTTTACTTTCCAGATCTACCCAACCCTCCACTTGCTCCGCACAACAATCAGTACAATCGTAAGGGGAACTGCATCGAGGAAGCTGATGAGTCAGCTGC
This sequence comes from Caligus rogercresseyi, assembly GCA_013387185.1. NCBI lineage: Eukaryota > Metazoa > Arthropoda > Copepoda > Siphonostomatoida > Caligidae > Caligus > Caligus rogercresseyi. The sequence continues at coordinate 30,184,556 of CP045894.1, read as the reverse complement.
TCTACCCATTTTCATCTTTATGGTCTCACAGGTGAGTAAATGGGCTAGAATTCATATAAAAAGGACTGAGTAATGTTTTGAACATCAATCGATTGATGTCGATGCAAGAACCACCAGCCTATATTATTAGATTAGATAATTGAATCTCCTGAAACTGGCATGATGCCATGGTAGCGCACTCTGAGCTTATTGAGTTAGGCGAATAGCTCATCTTTCACTCTTCATCGCTCGCTGTACGGTAGTAGTAGCGGTTTCCTCAACCTCCATTCCCACCAAGCCCGTCATTACTGAGCAGATGCTGGAGCTTCCAAAAAGGAAGTATTTAGATTGGTTTCTAATGATAGTATAGTTTTAAAAACCTAATATCTTTTCCATGATTTTGATCTATTTCGCTCTCTTGTAGCAATTTTATTAACTTGTTTCAATAATTAAGTCATAAACCAATCCATTTTGGATATAGAACCTTAAAAAATTAACTGACCTTACTAATATCTGTATGTGCAATATATTCAATAATGCAGAGAACACAAATATTCGTGGCAGCCTTCTTATATCTGTTTTATGAAAAAAATATATTCTTAAAGTCGAAGCAACATCGAAGCAGTCGAAGTCAAAGTCTTGAAGAATAGAAAAAGAAATGACAAAATAAACCGTCGTTGTCTTCTTTGTATGAAACATAAGATTATTATATATTAATGAATTTATTTTTTTATTCCTAAGAATTCCTTGGCACTAAATTGCTTCACCGAGTAGGGCAGCCGTTTTGACTAGCCCTCAATTTTTCTTCTCTGTTGAGTAACCAGTTATGATATAGGTCATTGATATTACTGCTTAAATGAAAGGTTTGGTGATACACGTTTCTATATTTTATTCATATTAACTTATCACAGGATTGGTATAAGAAAATATATTTGTATTTGACCTCCTCCCTTGAAAGGATGAGTATTTCTATGAATAATCTTCATCTATTTTATGTCTCTATATTTGATGGTGAATTAAATATAAATTAAATTTTGTGAATATTACATTATTTCATATATATATATATCAGGAAACGACCGGGTATCCGGCTGTTTTTTTGAGCGGCCGGCCCGGTGTCCCTGTTTTTTAGACACCGGGCCAGGACTTAAATATTTTGTTTCGTTTGTCATTCATATTTTTTTTAGAAACTAATTACCAAAAACAGTGAGGACGTTATGTTCTAGAAAGGAATTTTTGAAATATTATTTTCCAAAAAAAAACGTCGTCACTTCAGAATGTCGAAGGATCGAAAATATATATTAAGTCCCGGCCCGGTCATGGCCCCGACCCGGCTTGAAAAATTGAAGTCCCGGCCCGGTCCCGGCGAAAAAGGTGTCCCAGTCGTTTCCTGAAAAAATATATATATATATATATATAATGCATCTAGAGTGATAAATCCTTCACAATTCGTTGAGATACAATAAACAATGAGCCAATTTAAAGCAGTTTTTTTAGGCACAAAAAACTCATTGCAGAAAAAGTGTCTGGTCAGTATTTGGAATACTTTGTGTAAAGATATTAAAAATTAAATTGAGTTTAAAGAATTCTATGGGATCATTATCATGGGCATATTTAGAACTTAAATGGGTATATTTATATATCAAGTAAAGTATTTCGTGGGAATACTTATATAGAAGGAGGGCTTATGAGTGTTAATGTCTAAATCTCAAGGATACTATCCCCCCCTCACTCATAAATTTTATTTGGCATCCTGATACAAAACATGCTTTGATTCCCCGAATGCACTAATATATATGCCTGTGTACACCATGCTCTAACATAACCTTGAAGATGCTGCGATCCCATTGAATCCGTCTTACAAAACAAAATACTTCATAAGCAATTACTTTATTTGGCCTTACGTCGCTGCATTGAAGGATTTGCATTGCTTTTTTTGGAAGGAAGCCTTGAAAGCTTTATTTAGTTGATTAGTCAATGGTACTAATCGATTTATATAACTAAGCACAACTAAAATACAATAAAAATTAGTGCTAATTTATACTTTTAGGGATACAATAGTCTTCTTAAATATTATATATAATTTATAAAAATGAATAAATATCTTGCCGTTAAGGGAACACATCCAATATAAATAATAAATTTTTTGTACAATGTGCAACACCATCCATTTAAAGCCATTAAATTGAAATACCTTTCATATTCGCCAAAAAGAGATACTTCTAAATATATTGTTTACTATTTAAAAAATGGTATTGGAATTTTTATTTGATCTAAATGTGTAATTGTAAAATTGAACTTTTGTTTTATAAAACTTACAATAAAAATAAGCCCTAAATGAAACGACAATTATATATTATAAAATAAGTGTCCACAATGGTTTTAACATTTTTTTTTTTGCTTTACAGGGCATGTGACAATATATCATTAAATAAGTCATTAATTTTCTAAGATATGTTCATGAAAAATCTAATGGCCATTCATCAATATTAATAGAGCACTACTATAATCATTCTTTTATCTTAAAAAGATACTTTCCCATAACAAAAAGGAGTATTTTATGTCAAGACGTGAAATTGATTTTTACATATTTTAAAAATAAATACAAGTATATAGATATACGTATTTACAAAATTATATATTTATACATAACTTAACAAATCTGATAAATACGTTCGCTAAGGAGTTAGTCTTCTTTAGAGTTGAATCATTTCTAATAAATATGGCTAGATTACCAATCCTTATTTTATAAAGAAAAGCTCTATATGAGTCACCCTATCCTTATTGTTTGTTTGTTTCAGCTTCTTTTGGGCTGTGGTGGTTCCCCGTTGTTTACCCTGGGCACGACCTACATCGACAATCACGTGAAACGGGACTCATCGTCCATGTACATTGGTGTCATGTACTCTATGTGTGCCTTCGGACCCGTTTGCGGCTTTCTCCTTGGGGCCTATTTACTCTCTTTCTACGTGGATACATTTTCATTAGATCCCTTAACTTTGAAACTAGGTGAGGCGGCTCTTTATATAATGAATGTATGGCCATTTTACTTTACTCAAGCGCTCCCATAACAAATGATGCAGGAAATCAATTTTATGTGCATATAAGGCATATTGAGAGGGATGTTTGACACATGACTTTATTGCGAACACCCAAACTTGTTAAAAATAAACTATACTTTACATGTTATTTGAAATTTTTCCACTTACTTAAGTTAAAATTAAACTTTATGAATATATACACATGTTCAACATGTGTTTCTTTCATTTAAAAAAAACTTGTAATGGGTTTCAAAGTTTGAATTTATAAAGTAGAAAGATATTTATAGATTATAAGGAAGTCAATTGAAATAACTCCTCCTTGTGTTGAAATGAAGTTTTTGTTGGATGCATCAACATTTTATTTTGATAAAATCTGCAACTATTGTTCTTTAGAAATATTTAACCTTAAATAAATTTTCATAGAATTTGTTATGATGGTATTTAATACTTTTAACGTTATTACAATAATATTATAAACTAAAAAAAATATTTTCATTTTTTTTCAGTTTATAAAATTATTATAATAACTTTAAATATGGACAAAATAATCTAATACGAAATTAATATGTTCATGATGGAGTTATATTAATCCTATTTTATTTTTTTGATAAGTTTGAAATTTCCTTTATATAATATATACATATATTTACATATTCAAAATAAACATTGAAACGAATATATTTTTAGAGTTATATGTTTTTGAAATTTTGAATCAAGACTTCGAACTGGCTTAGAATTATCTACCCTTACAAAGGAAGAGGGAACAATTACTCGTCGAGACAGAAATGTTATTTTTCTTTTTTTTTGTGTAGACCGTCGAGTAAATTTACTATTAATATATAAAATACATTCTTTTTCGTGAAATGATAATTTATATATTCTAAAAAATACATTTATATATATATATATATGAGGCCTCACATACTTAAAACCTCCTGAATATATAATGTTTTCATGCCTTATTTCAACCATGAATTAATTTAGGAAATATTGTTATCATTAGTTTATTTTACAGCGCTTTTATTCCTAGAATGATATATTACTTTTTGAGGATTATAAATAAGAATTTGAAAGACTTTACATTTTCAAAGTGTATTTTTGGCAAACCTTTTTAACGATGGAGATTTTCCATTTTATTTCAATTATGTAATATATTAGAGTGAGCTTCTAATTAATTTGTTTTATTCCTTGAAGTGCGTCTATTAAAAAGATTGCGTTATTTCTTCATTAAAATGTTCCTTTAAGCTTTTCTCTTATTAAAATTGTTATTCATAGGCAAATTTTGGGTCTTTAAATTTATAAGGAGCTAAAAAACAATTTTCAGAGAATAAAAAGGGTTCAAGTCATATTTCTTGATGAATATCTTTTACATAACGCATATTAAGGATTACTTTATTTTAAATATTGTATTTCATGAATCTTGCCAAAACGGTAATGTTTAAATATAATCAATGTTCCTTGAAATTCATATTTTCTTAAAGCAATGATTGGTTCAGATTACATAAGTGTGTTAATGACTCATTTTGTTTTTTCTAGATTCGACGGATCGTCATTGGGTTGGCATGTGGTGGGGTGGATTCCTTATCTGTGGAGTTCTCATGATCCTCATTTCCATTCCCTTCTTTTTCTTCCCGAAGGAACTCAAGGTAAAATGTTGTATTTATATTTGGTTTAAGTCTACTTATTGACCTTAAGGAAATATATTTACTCTTTGAACTCTGAGGATTTTTAATACTTTACATCCCACTTAAATCTATACTTTGATACGAGTCAGTTTTCGATGAGATAAGTCATTGGACTCTAAGCAATCAATATACTCTAAGTATTCATATTCCGAGAGGAAAATACCTTCGGCAACTGGCCAGGGGGCTTATGGTTGGTAAGCTCTCGTATGCAGCCGCGGTCGTGACGACACCTAGGTTTGATAAGAATAAGGAGCCGGATGCCGCACACAGGGCCGTCCAGGTCGCCATCAATGACGTGGCAAGGAACATCGCCGGTTGCAGGAGACGGGACCACATTCGGATCGAGGATCTCCTTAGGAGTGCAAAAATTCCCTCCCTCAACGAGATAACCGTCATGGCTGTGGCAGTAGAGACCTGGAAGTGCTTCCACTCCAACGATGGGGGATGTGGTGCCAGAAACCCGATTGGCGATCTCGTCTTCCCAACCCCAAAGAGACCGACGAGGTCTACGACTTCGGTGGCGTGCCCATTAAGGGGCGGCATAGACACATTTGCGTCCCACGCAGTGTCTGTGTGGAACAATTTTGAGTCCCTGAGGTCGGCCAGGACACTAGCTGCGGCAAGGGACGTAGCCAGGACCATTGGCCACAGTACCCCAATTTAGGGGGATTTATTTATTTATTTTAGTATTTTTAATTTTACACGTGTTTTTAATGTTTATATATATGTGTATGTGTTTATACACAGGAATGATTTGTTTTTTTATATTTTTTTTATATATTTATATTATTATAGCTAAAACGGACCAGCAATAGCTGATTATTTAAATCAAATAAAGGATTACACACACACACACACTGAATATGGCCCTTGATGAGTAGATAATATTATTTAAATATTCTAACCATTAGTATTGTGTGGGTCGAATTTATTCGGTCCATTCTTTGGACCGTTGATCCTTGAGATTGTCTAAGGTCAGGCCTTTAATTTTTCATAAAATGTTGAATGAGTATTTTTTTTTTGCATATATGGTTCGATAGAATTGCATCTGACAGGATATAAATAAGCATTTTAGCATTATAATTAGTCCATCGAACCTAGGATCTTATCAATGAGCCCTCTCGGGATTCGAACCTGCGCCCCCAACATTGAGAGTTGAACACGCCTTAACACGCACGGCTATCACACCCCTGAAAGAGTATTTTTCTAATACGTTGATACTTCTAACCTTATTTATATATTTTCTATTATAACTTGGCTTTTATTCAATATAAACAAAAGGATATAATAATATTTATATCAGACAATTTGGAAACATTTTTTCCTCATAATATAGGCGTTTCAGTATACGATCGTCGGTCATTACTCATTAAATGTTTCATAAAAAGTAATTCATTCGTACACCCTTTCGTTTCAACCGCTATAGTCTATTCTTAAGTATTGCATCCGAGAGTGAAAGGTCAATTATGTTCAACCTGAGTGACAAGATCCTAGGTTCGATAGACTAATTTACACGCTTTAATGTTTGTTTTTTACCCACACGGATGTAATTCTATTGAACCAAACAGTCAAAAAAATATTATGTATAATCACGAACGAACATTTTTTTCTCTTCTTTTGTCTTATTTCATAAACAAATTAAACTGTGATATAGGTCAGCTTTCCGTAGGATATTGGAGCTGATATGCGTTCTCCCCTAGTGAATTGCATTTCATTCCTTGGTAGTAACAAGTTATAAAAGCATACAAATGAAACTCATTATGAAAGTATCACTTCATGACTATTTGTTTACTAGATAAAATAATTGTATCCTATTTTTGTTTGTTATACATACATTACATACAAAAGGATCACTAAAGAGACGAATTATTAGTCAAGTCATTTATGCATTTTTTCCTTCTTTTCTCATATTCTACGATGGAGAGAAGACTTGCAGTTGTTAGAGAGGTTAAAGAGGCGACGCAATCCCACCAACTTTATTGGTCTGTGTGACTATATGTTAATGAATAATAAAAGTGTTAATTCTGAGTTGTATCAATATTTAAAAGCATACAAATGCATTATGGCAGTTCTCATTTAATGACCTTTTCGTCCTTTATTTTCAGAAAGAGAAGGTGAAGGTCTACATCGATGAGAAGTATCACCATGCCCGTGACCCCTCCATTCGTCCCAAGCACAGTCTCGAAGAAAAGAAGTCCGTGAAGGTAGAGGATGACAACTACGGAAAGGACATCAAGGACATCCCTCGCTCCACCTGGAAGCTCCTCACCAACAAGATCTACATCGTGACCTGCCTGGGTGCCTGCATGGAACTCATCATTGTCTCAGGCTTCATTTTCTTCCTGCCCAAGTACTTGGAGACCCAGTTTAACCTCTCCAAGAGCCAGGCTTCTATGTTCACGGGGGGAATCGCCATTCCTGGGGCATGCATTGGGATCTTCTTTGGGGGATATATCCTGAAGCGACTCCAACTTCGGCCCAAAGGAGCCGTTCAGCTTGTGATCTTCTTTAACTTTCTTTGCCTTGGATGCTACGTCATGCTATTCTTTTTTGGTTGTGATAATGTCAAAATGGCGGGCACGACGAGTCCATATTACTCCAATGGGTAAGGCTCATCTTACAAATGGTATTCCAGAAAAGACCTTGTAAAAGCTAATTTGGTAAAAGGAAAAATCATCAAAATGGAGATCGAAAATAATTCAGTACCGAAAAAAAGGAGAAATTTCACATAATCTAGCATATTTAATATCGTGGGTCCTACTTGGACTAACTAATTATATAGGTATATTCAATGTATGTATGAATAATTATCTTTAAAAAATACTTTTATCTATGAAACTACAATCAATAAATAATTTGATTTGACCTCCAAACTCGTTCTAAATCCGTTAAATATTGGAAAATAGTTCAGCATTTATTTGAAAATGCATTTTCCAAAGATTATTTTTTCATTTTATTTAAGAATTAGGTGGCTCCAATCCATCGATTTGTTTGCCCATTATTTCCTACACCATTTTAGCAATTTTTGAAAAGAATGATAGTGTAAATACTTGCACTAACATCAAATATCTCAATTTTTGTATGTTTTGTTTTTATTCACTTATGTGCTAATAATCATGTTTTGTTGTTTATTGTTTTCTATTTAGAAACAAAACGGAGCCTTTCACCATAAATCTAACGGCCTCCTGTAACTTTGGATGTGAGTGTGATATGAACGACGTTCAACCGGTTTGCGGAGCCAATGGACTCACTTATTTCTCACCGTGCCATGCAGGCTGCATGGAAACTGGATCGAACAACAACAACTACACGGATTGTGCATGTACGGGTTCAGTATTTTTAGAAGAAGTCATTTTAATCCAATGATCTAAATGCACTCTCCCCCCCTCCTCAAATTTGAATTGGCGTGAATTTACAAGACATGAAATTATAGTATTGAAGTATAACTTTTGCTAGAGGATTTGAGGTAAATCCTCACTTATAAACTTATATTTACTTATAAACAGTATTTTTTTTTTGTACAAATTTTGAATCGCTTTTTACTAAATTTAAGTTAAAGTGTAAATATTTTAAAGTTCACGTGGGCCGATACTAATTGTTGTATTGTATATATATATATATGCTCCAAAAAAACTTCTATTCAAATATATATGGCGGGAAATAAAAAATATTACGGTACTAATAATTTGCACAAATCGCCAACTATTTTATTATTCCTGCTTTATCACACGTAAATTAAAATAACTTTCTATTCTCACTTTCGAATCATTATAACAGATGGCGCTATTTTCATGTATAGGTATTTAATATATACTTCGAAAATATTTACCAGTATATATATTCTAATAATTAATTCGAAGCCAATGTACTAAAAAAATATTTAAAAATCCTATGTTTAAATCGTTGTTTTTAAACAAACAGCAACGGAAAAAAAGTGATAAGATATTATAAATCATACTTTTGTATTAATATAATTTTCCGTTGAAGAGAAAATGGTTTACCTAAGTGAAATATAACAGCATCAATAGCCAAAGACTTCTAAGCAAAATTAGGACTCAAAGGACGTATCTAGAGGATTCTTTGTAATTATCAAATATATATTTACAGTCATCCGTTGCAAGGAGTTTTCACATATTGTCATCTCTTTCAAGATGCCCTTGTCAAAACACTTCATATTTATGATCCATGTAACTTCTAAATTGCAATATACTTTTTAATGAAGAATGAAATTTTAACTACAGACTTTAAATAACATTTTTAATGCTGGAATGTTTTGTATTGAAGAATTAATTTTTCACTAAACAACATTTTTAAATGCGTGAATGCTTTTAAAAGCAATGATTTTATTATTTCGGTAAATTACACTATATATCATTGAAAAAAATGCTTTTAATAAATATTTTTACATATCATGCATATGCAATTATAAAGCTAAGGTTTTTTGTTCTGTAATCACAATGCAAGAATGGAAATAAATTTTTCTGCCGTTTAGTTTTTCTTAAAACATAGAAGTTTGTTTAAAACAATAAGCAATATACTCCGATACTCAGCCGCAACTATACGTTGCTTCGGTATTCTATATTCATTATGGCCCATTCCCATATTGTAATCACAGGTTACAATACCATCATTAGCTTTTGAGGGGAGTTTTTGTATAAAAAATGAAAAAAACTTATGTTTATTAGATAATAAATTCACTAAGAATATTTTTGAAGGCAAAAATTATTTGCTTCAATTAATTCATATTCAATAGTGATATGAAACAACTATTTTCCAACAAAAAAAAATAATGGTTGTCCATTCTGTAGACTTTCAATTATCAATAATTGTTTATTATTCAAGAGTTTATCCCAAAAATTATATTTCTTTGTTTTGAATTATTATTTTCTTACAAAGTTTCATTTTTTAAGCTACCATTTTCCAATATATATATTTGATTTATCACTGATGACAACACTCACATTTACAGGATCAGTATACAGTAACCTGCCTGTTAGGGTCATGTTATTAACTCTAGTATGGCTCACTTTCACCCTAACAGGTCGTGACCCGTATGATTGTTGAACTTTAAACTAAAGAAAAATAATATTGAACACTTAATATCTTCAAGTGTTGTAATATAAATAACTTGTGAGAGGGGAAAACATTACGAATACATGCATGACATGCATGACCCGTACGAGTCATGCAGGCTTTGTCGCTTCATTTTATTGATGTCCACATTCATTATTTATCCCTTCAATAGGCGTTGTGAACCGTGAAGAGCCCTATTTGAGCAGTCCCATTCACCGGCCGGACGCTGGCGGCATTGCAGAGGTAATCATGATCCCCGTGGCCACTGCAGGGCCCTGCTACACCCAGTGCGGCATGATCCTTCCCTTCATGGTCCTCCTCTTCTTCATGACGCTCCTCGTGGCAGTCACACAAATGCCGGTCCTCATGGTCGTCCTCAGAAGCGTGGAGGAAGAAGAAAAGGCCTTCGCCCTGGGGATACAGTTTGTCATATTCCGACTCTTTGGGTACATTCCCTCGCCCATACTCTTTGGAAACGTCATCGACTCCACCTGTCTCCTATGGAAGTCCACTTGTGAGGGGGCTGCGGGAGGAAGCTGCCTCATGTACGACATTGAGGCCTTCAGATACAAGTAATAAGACACCTTATTTTATTCTAGGGCTTGGATATATTAAGAAAATTGGTCCAAATTAATAAAAGAACTAAGATCAGAAGAATTTGACGGCATTAAAATATTATGAATTTGTACAGCCTTAAAGGAGTCAATTTCATATTATTTTAGTGCTTAGATTGTTCCTAATCTAACGTTTAAGATAGATTAAATTACCTTTTCCCAAAAATGTATATAAATTGAATATCAAAGAGAAATTGTGTTTATTTAAAAAAAGCATTATCCTTCAGGTATAGGTAATCAATCATATTTTTTAACACCAAAGCTGGCCTATCGATTGATATACGGCCTATAAGAATAGATATATTTTCTCTATCAATACCATTTACTTATTTTTTTGCAAACATCAAAGCAAAGATTTGCATCATTAAAGCATTGTATTTTTGCATGGACCTCAAATACCAACTTTAGAATATTACGAATGCTTTATAAAGAATTATCCAGGATCATTTTTTTTCATTAATTCAATTGTTAAACTCCTCTAAGTAAGGCTGTTTGTTTTATCTTCATCGACGATTAATGGATCCTAACACACTATGTACAAAAAAATATAATTAAATGTTTCCGACATAAATAAATAATGTGTATTAATAACTTGTCAAAAATACTTTAAAAGTAATCTTAATCGTATAATTTCCATAGTATCCATACTAATTCAATTTCATTGCAGGTACGTGGGGGTTTGCAGTGCCATCAAGGTTTGCTCAGTCGTCATCTTTGTTATCGACTGGTGGCTCATTCGTAAGCGACAAAACATGGAGAAGAAGAGCGGAGAAAGTTTATCCGTCGGAGAGGTTGTGAACTCCATGATATCCTTGGATAAGTGTAAGTACCGTCTACAATTGGTTGTCATTTGTCAGCTGTTCTCATAGAATAATATTATTAATTATATAATTTAATAATAGGTTATGGTGATGGACTGCTTATACCGCTGATAATATAGTGTCTGTTATGATCTCCATTTTGGGGGAAAGACAGCGACACAAAGTACTAAAGAGAGAGTGAGACTTCATATTTTTATCAGTTATTTGTGTCGCTGTTTTTTCCAACAATGGAGATCATAACAAATACGTCGATATTTGGTACTCCCAGGGCAGTCTTGTGAGGAGAGGTTGGGTGAATCTTATATTTACAACGTCCATGACTTCATTATATGTATACATCATTACAATCTTCACTATAGATATTTAAAAAATAATAAATGCAACGAAGGAAATCAAGGAAGTCACATAGCTTATTACTAATAATAATAATAACAAACATGTAGCAATATGGACGTTATAAATATACTCAATATTCAACGCTATCATAGGATGCTTCGGCACACTTATTATCATGGCTCATATCTTTTATAACGACCTCTGGTGGAGAAAATTGCTGATCCATGAAGCATCCACTTTACTGCTAATATGGCAGTAGTTTCCTTAAGTTATGTCTATCTAATTCTCTTTTATATTCCTTTTTAGTATTTGAACCTGAAGGGCCACTTTGGGTCAAAATGGTGGATGGAGAGGAAGGAATGGGACCAGGTAGTCCCACGATGGATGAGACACCTTTGCCCTTAGAAAACCAACAGGAAAAAAACCACTGTGGACGAAGAAACCTCTGGCTAACTTCATTCCAACCTTCCCCCTTGGGGGCTCTTCTCATCCTGTCATACTCAACTGTCGTACTTGTTTGTTTATCGATTAATCATACATTCCAATTTGGTTGTCATTTGAAAATAATGAAATGATGATACTCTCTATCTGTGTTTTATATACATACATACAAAAGCCAATGTTATTGTTAAAAATCTCTTAGTTTTTATGTAGTAAAATCTGTCGTTTGACGTCATAAATATTTTTTAGGGTAGTTTATCTTTAGGACTTGAAGAAGGGTTCCTCTTCTGTACATTTTGTGGGCCCTAGTTTAATAAGTAGCATTTTATCGGTGTGAACTAAGATATTGTTTCAATGTAAATTAGTCAACTAACATTTTTCTATGAAGCCATGATTTATTTTTGTGTCAGTGAGGCTCAGTTATGGATGAAGTAATATGAAGTTTATTTATGAGTGTTATTTCAATATGGTCATCGGTGCATTGCACCTTCACATTGAAAAATATGACGTCACATAATGAAGAACAAATAAGTTTTACAAAGTCCGGAGCGAATATTAATATCTCATATTTATATAGATAAATAAAACGTCTAACTACAAAAAAGCTGAAATTCTTGTTTTTAGAAGACCGAAACCATATTTTTTTTTAAATCTTCCATTACTAAAATATGCTTTAATTGCTGATGATTGTGTCTACATATAAATATTATTTTAGTAGTAAGGAAAAATCATTATATCTTCGCTATGTAAGCCTTAAGCGATAATTCCCCCATTATCTTAGAGGACAAGAGTTCCATATTTTTATATCTCTGTGATCCTTGTTCTTCTTTTTATGTAGTAATGGATGTTGAAATTGTGAACTCATAACTTCAAACCTCTTCATATGCTAGTAGAAACAAACATTTTCAAATTATGACATGAAGCATTCTGAATTAATTCGGTTGTTGTAAGGATTAAATTCCTACAGTAAAATGAAGTATTTTCTAATGCCCCAAAATGTACAGGGGATTCCATCTTTAATTAAGAGAGATCAATATGTATTGATGTGTAAGTGTTCACTGTAGACTTGTTATTTTCCTAGGAATATTATTTCATTAACCATTGCGACTGAACAATACCAAGACAACCATGGTCTTAATAAAGTAATTACAAGTAGATGAATATGTATCTACCTAATATGGGACGACGCGTATTGTTAGTATTCAAATCATGACTGACATGATTTTTAACATATTTTATTCCATCATATAAAAATGCTAAATTTGCTCAAGGGAGAAAAGCGTGACTTGCATGCCGGGCTTAAGCACTGACTTAGTTTACCATCTGTTTAGGGGCACGTTAGGCCACAGTGATACTTTATCAAGAGTTCGAACTATGAACTGGACCGGTTCATCACTCTGGGCCCTCCATCACTAGGAGGGGTTTGGATATATATTTTGGCGGCTTTATGAACGAGGAAGAATATAGTTATTTAAGCCTAACTAATATCATTAGTTGCAGCAAGAGTTCGAACTATGAACTGGACCGGTTCATCACTCTGGGCTGCCAAATATATATCCCAACCCCCGTCCTAGTGATGAACCGGTCCTGTTCATAGTTCGAACTCTTGCTACAACTACTGATATTAGTTAG
>CP045894.1:30156508-30170834 GCA_013387185.1 Caligus rogercresseyi | reverse complement strand
TATTGAATCTAATTTTTTAGTGGCAATGTTAACTTACGGGTCTTTGCGCAATAGCATCAATTTTATGTATAATTTTTTAAATCATTTTATTTATTTAATTCTTCAGGGTATCTTACATTCCGTACGTTGCAAATACCCTTATATCAATATTGTTACTCTCAAACACATAATAAAAGCAATAAAGGAATACCCCATAAAGCACGAAATTAAGAGTAATAATATAAATAAAAAGGAACTTAAAAGATCTAGTTGATAAAATAGTGGCAGCTTGATCTTCTCAGTCCACACGAAGGAAGAGAGTTTGCTAATTTGTACTCCCCATGTTGTCGTTTGACGCACTGGAGACCGAACAAAGAGATATAGAAATATGTCTTCCGACGAGGCGATGGAGACCCACAGGAGTCCAGTTCCGTCCGTCTTGATGCTTAGAGGACCCTTTGAACCGTGGATACCATTTCTCTATCTCATAGGTTTCCTGATAGGTAGGCGAGGTCAACACAAGCCAGTCCGGAGGGGTTAGCATCACCCCATATGCTCCCATATTACTCCTTCCACAGCTTTGATGGCTGGGGCGACCCTGGACAGAAGTAGAAGATGTGGAACGAAGTCTCCTCGACCTCCCCACACCAATGGCAGCTCCGCTTCCTGGGATCTACATGGACTTATTCATGTATAAGAAGACGTGGCCAAGACGGTATCTAAACCATTTTTGATGAGAGTCTGTGAAGCGGTTCTTCATTATTATGTTAGGACTCCGCAAGCGTTTGTCTGCCTCAATGCCTAGATTTCTCAGTCGCCTACTTACGAAAGAAACGGACGTCCACAGCAGTTTTATGTATATTTTTTTTGTTTTTTATATAATTAAGGACTGTGTTATTGGAAGAAAAGCACAGTTTTTGGTAAATTCAATATTACTCCATCAATACCAGAATCTTTTCATATTACTTTGATCTTTATTATAGATCTTCTTCTCATAGAGAAGGATTTTATTTGGCAAATGTATAATTATAGGGTGTCCAGTAATTTCATCGCGCGTAAATTCGTCACCACACCTTTTTTTAGGCCGTTTTTTTTTGTTGTGGTATTAACCTCGCTTGCTTTTTTTATAGTCAGTTAATTTTGTCGTTCTTCTTTTTGTAGTGGGTATTTTTTGTCACGCAGCTTTTTGGTAGTTGGTATTTTCCTCGTTCGTCTTTTTCTAATTAAAGACTTATGCCTATTGCTATTGATTCACTACTAAAACTAATCATTCTTTTTAATTATATAGGTATGCTTCCTTTTTTACGATAATAATGATTACGTAGTAAATTTAATATTGCTTTCTCTACATATTTCATTACAGTACATCAGAGTGAGAATCTCCATATTAATACTTATATTATCCCTTTATATGATAATTATTTATTTAATCAGTATTAACACAAAACGTTATTTAAAGATGCTATTCTTATTGATTGATGTGATGTTCTCATTTCAAAAGCCACGTGTGGCTAATTTCAGAATACTATATGATTTTAATCATTGTTGCCCCAAGTGTCAGTGTCGATTTCTTACATTTTTTTTAATTATAAGCCGCTTTTATTATTTCAGTTACTCGCCTTTCAATCAATCTCATTCGAGAAAAACGGGTCTCTGTATGGTTTATGGAATTTGATATTAACACTTTCTATATTAAAAAGGTTAATTGTGATATCCAATTTTCATCAAATTTCCAACAGCTTTCTTGTTTACATTCTCTCTCTCTCTTTCATCCAACCAATAAAAGCTCCATATGATATTCATAGGAATAACAAAAAGGTAGTAAACATTAGTTTTTTCAGTTGATAACTCACTTTTTGTTTGCATTCCGTATTGTATTGTGATGAAATAAAAAATAGTCATTACTCCCTAAGTCAGTGGTTCCCAAACTTTTCTGCTGCCCCCCTTTGTACATAAGAATTTTTTGCGCCCCCCCCCCCCCCCCAAAAAAAAGGACATACACACATTTTGTTCTCAGAGTCCCATTGCAGTTTATTTCACACATTGGAATTAATACAAACCCAAACCTTTTGTTTTTGTTTTTTGTCCATTTTCTAGAAGTGTTATTTGTCTACGGTATTTATATTTTCATTCATTCTGCGCCCCCCCTAGGGGCGCGCCCCCCACTTTGGGAACCACTGCCCTAAGTATAGGCTATAGATATACATATGTATATTATTATATGTTGATATGTGATATTTAAGGCTTTTATTCAAAGGATTTGTAAATTGATATGTGTATATAAGCCCATGAGAAAAGACTCATGAGTATTCTAAAATTCTCTCTCTGAATTGATGTTTGTCGCGAGTGATAGGTGTTTATCATTATTAATGCTAACTGTTTTTATTATTATACTTTCTTCGTTTCTTTCAAACAGTCACGTTCTAGAAAAGCAGAGCCATATAAGTAAGTTACGTCGTAAGAACTGTCTCTGTAGCAGCTGACTAAAAAAGTCAGGCTCAAACATTCAAATTTATCGATGGAGTTGTAAATAACAGTCTTTTGAGATAATTTTTTCGAAGTATCAAAACAATATAAACTTCTATTAAAACACAACTACACCTGCTGTAGGCTTGGATTGTACAAATTGCTCAGAGCCCGAGTAATGTCTCTTTTTATTTCCCTTGCAACATCCCCTATAAATGAAAGGTTTATAGACACACCTTTTGTCATAGATTCCGATCTATTTATCTAATAATAACAAAGGATAATCCAAGGTATTTAAAAGTAAGGTAGAGCATTTTAACCAATGAAAGTAAAAAAAATACACCGCCACGCAACCTACCTCATGAGCATGACGTCACATATGGCAAAAGAGGTATATTGTATAATTAAAATATGTTAAAATTAATCGAATTTAGCCTTTATTAGATCATCGAAAAATCAATATCAAAATTCTATGAGAAAATGGAAAAATATTAAATTTTGTGAGTAATCATAAATTTTTGATGATTTAAAGTTGCTGAAATTATCCAAAATCTTTCATGAAAAGCAAACTCTTCAATCATTATGTTAAAGCACATAGAACAACAACGAATAAATTATAACAAAATACTATTTATATCATATATTATTACAAAGACATATTTAGAAAGAAGTATATAATTATGAATTAATACAAAACAAAATATGTTATAATAATAATATTAGAAATACATATTAAGAAAAAAATATAATTTATAAATTATTACAAAACAAAATACTGTTTTATAATCGTATATTATATAAATATTATTACACCATAAAGGATGATGCAGGCTGAAATGTCGAATCTCTTCTTTTGCATGCGATGGTCACAGCTTTTCTCTGTTTGATGTTGGTTGGAAACGAGTGGTACAATAAATTGTTAGCATTGGGATCCAATGAAGGACAAACAGCAACTGCACACTGTCTTTTTCTTTTTTTAATTAATTGAAGCCATTTTTTGTAAGAGTACGATGCACTAATGATAATTTGAGTATTATATATAGTAAAAGTTATGTGTTTATGTCTGCCACACGAAAAATATTTCATCAACCTAAGTTTATACATATGAAATGGCGGGGGTTGGGATAATCATTATTTTCATTTCATGCATTGTTTGAGCCGAAATACTTTTTCACCAGGTGACGCTGTAATCTATTGTCGTAACTCTTCTGAGAAAAAGGCCTCCGTTTATTATCTTTAGGTGTTTTTTTAGGTAAGGTGCTTGTTGCTTCCTCGTTCATGTACTCCGTCCTCTTATAGTATTAAAAAAAAGATGACGCACAATGAAGTAAGGGGCATCGTGTCCGAAGCGTCGCTGTTCTCTGTCTGTCTTACACCTTGAAGGAGAGAAGAGGAGAGGATAGGAAGGGAAAAGGGGACTTCCCTCCCCCCCCCCCCTTCCTCTTTTTTCTTATTCACAGTTTGTGTATGTATTTAAGTAGATATCAAGTATTCTTTGCGAGTGAGAGGCAGATACACATCTTTTTAATTTGTGGACTGGTAAGACTCCTTTGAAAAATTGTAATTCAAATACCTTTATACTAATTTCAGTCATCCCTAAAAACTAATGTCTTGGGTCCCTAGAGCTTTTTAATATGAATATATAAATTCCTGATTACGCCCCAATATATTAAGAGTT
The DNA here is from genome assembly GCA_013387185.1 of Caligus rogercresseyi. Lineage (NCBI taxonomy): Eukaryota > Metazoa > Arthropoda > Copepoda > Siphonostomatoida > Caligidae > Caligus > Caligus rogercresseyi. The sequence goes on along the minus strand of CP045894.1, from coordinate 30,166,711 downwards.
TTTAATAATGTCAACATTCTTATATACATATGTTTTTCAAATAAGTAAAGCCAAATGGCTTGGCTTCTACTGAAAAAAGAAGGGCAAACAACACTGCTTTACCAAATTACCCAAGTTTATATCTAAAAATCTACCATAATATATTCATAGTCTTTGTAAATCGATTAGTTTCTTTATTTTTTAAACATATTGTATTTCTTTAAAAAAAGTAATAACCGGAGTTTTCTTCAATTTGTGGGTGGTGTATATCAAAATGCAATTTTGCTGTGGTGTTATCTTTAATATGGACAACTTTCGATCCGATTACAGTAACTATTTTAGAAGCATTTTCTTAATAACAGCAAGGACTCAGGCAAAATGTCTTTCCTGTAGACCACAATGTCAGAGGTCACCAATATTACTTTAGTTGATTTGATCCAAATGGCATTACGAATTATGGGTTTGTGATTTCTTAGGCTGGTGACAATATACTGACTTAGACTCAGGCTTAGATATAAATTTTGCAAAAACTTTTCTAATTTAAATCTTCCGAAAATTAATTTTATAAAATATATATATAATTATTCAAGAACTTACTATGCTTATAGGTACTAATATATCTATGGTACATTCAAATGATGAAAGCAACCCATAATTTTTTTTGAAAATAGAATAAGGAAAGTTGCTTTCAAACTAAGTTTTTAATAAGCGGGAATTTGCCTACTAGAATAAAGGTATGGAATTCACTTATACTTCCAACTGTGATTAACCTTCTAAGAATTACACCTCATGACGCCAAGTTAACAGAAACTATTGGGGAGATTTACTCCTCTTTCGTAATAAAGAACGGAACACCAGCATTAATTACCTTGAAGAGAATTATATGTACAAAAAGGTACGGAGGACTAGGCCTTTTACCCATAAAAGATGTTTGGAAAACTATTTTATTCTCCTGGCTTAAGAGATTAGTAAACAAGGCTCTTCATGAATGGGGACAGTTATGGAAAAACTCGAGAATAATGCAAATTGTGAGTATATAAATGGAAAAGGGAATGGACCTATGAAAGTAGTCGGGTCACTGAAATCCATAAATTCTTTCTGGTCCAGCGTCGCAAGAATAGCGGAGCTTATATCGATAAAGTTCTTAAAGAAATGGTGTGACAAGAACCTACAAAATACAATAGTCGTCTGGATTTTTGGCAGGTACCACATTAAAGAAAAAATTACTTTTATCGGGGATTTTTATTTATTTTAATGACAATATGACTCTAATCAAAGCACTTGAAAAGCGTAGGATCGTAAAACACATAAAATTAAAGGAAGAGCCATTGGACCACGTGACAGTTTTTTTAACTTTATCAATTTTTATGGAAACAATCCATACGTTTTATATTACTTCCAAACGAAATAAAAAACAGGTATTTACACAAGTTGAGAGACATAGGGATAGAGTTGCCGAAACCGCCCCCATCGGGTCAATAATTAAAGCAATAGAAAACCCTTGTTTGGTCCTTTCTTATATTGGTTTCGGTACAGGATAATAACAAATACTTTAACCACAAGTTATACCCACAGTAAACTGGTGAATTATGGGAGTTGTTTCTTCTACAAGAAATACAAAGAGACAGCATATCACTTTTTAGCAGAGTGTAAAGCGATCAGAGATGTCCGGGAAAAAAGTCGTGGTAAAGGTTTATATTGATTATAATATTATCTTAACAAAAATCATTTTTCCTTTATATATTTAGGTCCTTTAAAAGAGAAAATAAATTATCTTTGAAGTAAAGTTTTCATTATTCTTTACAAATTCAGTAGTACCCAAACAATTATTCCTAAAAAATTTATAACAAATTTAGATGAAATTTTTTAAACGAGGCGTTTAAAAAATTTCATCTAATTTGTTATAAATTTTTTCATTAGTAATTTTAATCATAGTGTAAACTTATATCTTACGTTCAGATACCCCCCTCCCCCCCACTTTCAAGAGATCAATCATTTATCCTTTTTATGTGTTTTTACGTTTCTTCTTATTGAGTTATTTCATGTGATATTGTGTTTATATACACGTAAAAGATACAATAAAGTCATCTTGTACTAAGGTAAAAAAAAACTCAACTGGTAATAACCCATAAATAACGATAAAAATGAGAAATATCGACTCGCGAATATATGAATGATATATCAAATCCCAGAGGGAGAAGGGGTGCTATCCATTTTCAGCATTTATCTTTTTGGAATCAATTCAAATAAGCTATCGTTTATTGTTCCACATTTTTGGGGATTAACGATAAGTGATGTCCTATAAAAAGGTTTATCTCAGCGATAATTATCGTTTATCGTTGCACATTTTTGGGAACTAGCGATAAGTGATGTTCGATAGAAAGGTTGACCTCAGCGATAATAATCATTTATCACGAATTTGAACGCTCATAGACACCACCGCTTCTGAACCACTATTTCCTCCTAGCCTAAAAACAGTTCAGCTATGGTATTTTGACTAATTACTACTATACTTGAAATGCTCTTAGGCTCTACAAAATCAAAGTACAGTATGTTTAATTTTTCTTTCAGAGATGGCGTTGCACGCGGCAAGGGCAATCCGACAGCGGCACAAATTGGAGGAGGACGAACCTCTATCCTCGGAGCAGATCAAGGTCCTCGAGGAAGCCTTCGAGGCTGCGGATAAAAATGGGGATGGGATCCTTTCACCCGAGGAATACGCAGCCATATTTCGATCTCATGGACTCGTTATAGGTTTGATTTTAGAACTAACTTATTTAGTTTAATTTGAAATTTTGACTGTAGGCTGTGTATATTGAAACCACAGACCTATATGATAACATTATAGATGCATAATGGACTGATAAAAACAGGAATGAGTAATATCGGAGCCAGCAACTGATGAATCATAGACAAGAAGAAAGGAATTGTTATTATCCCTTGAGCAGTCAAAGTCTTAAAGAGTAATAGAATTATAATTTCAGTGACGTCACAAGATAACTTTGCTGTTGGATGTAAATAAGTTTATAAAAAACTAATTATTTCCATCAGTACGTCACTAGATTATAAACTATAATAAGTAGTAATAGGAAAAGGAGTAAAAGACAAAAGATAAACCTAGTGACGTCATTTTAAGAGGCTACTTTTTGTCGGTACATTGGGCGACATCACTGGACATTAATTGCCGGATTTCTTTTTTCAATTCCAAGGCTCCTAAGCATAGAGATAAAAAGATATAGAGAGTTTATTCCCTCATCTGTATTTTGTGTCCAATATAAACAATTTAATTTGTACTACGTCATCGTAAGCTGATCATATAGATAGATTCTATCTCTATGATCAGCTTTACAAAAATACAGCTGAACGATGTTTCTCTGCTATTGAAGGGAATCAGCTCTATATATTTATATCTCTATGTTCCTAAGTTGTATTATCAAGTTAGGCAGATATTTTAGGTGAAAGAGCAGCTTAAATGGACTGAATGTTTCATCTCTGTTGAGTATCCAGTTATTATATAGGTCAGCATGGATTGGTATATTTGATAAATGATAGACTAACAAAGTTACTTACGATATAATAATCTCAAAAAGTTTTTTTTACATTTAAAACAATAATAAATTGAAAGAGTTGGTTTTGTAAATGGTACTAAAATGAGCACACAAAAACATGAAAATCATTTTTTTTTGTTCAATTTATTATTATTATTATTTCAACTATTTATGCTTTTATAACGTTTATCATTTTAAATTATTTAAACTGTCACGAGCGATTTTGATAAATACTTCTAATGTGATATCATTTCTTGGAAATAACTTATAAATATCATATTATACAGTTTTCCTTGTATACAAATCATAAATAAAGTTATCTCACTGCACTATAAATAATATAAGAACTTATTCCGTAGCTTTGAAAAGCCAAATAATTTTACATTGCCTCCTTTTTATTACTCAACATCCCTTTCCTAAATTCAAAGATGTGAGGATTGAGAAAAGAAAAGTCTATAATTAATATTAAAAGGATATAAAACTGAACTTCTCTATATGCATAAAAATATATATATATTTTTTTTTATCAGGTCCTTCTAACCAATTTTTTTCGATATCATATATTATTTGTTATCACTAGGGACCGGGAAAATATTTTTTAATATAAAATATTGTTTTAAATATTTTCCTGTTTTTAAGTTGTTTAAATATTTTCCTGTTTTTATGCTGTTTCAAATATTTTCCTGTTTTTTATACTATTTTAAATATTTAGCGATATTTATCTAACTTTTTAAACTAATAAGCAATTTTGGTAAAAAATATATTGAAAAATTATTTAAAAGTTTATTTTATAAATATGTTATGTTCATGGTGCACGTATTTTTGTCTTGAATACCAATTTTACATGGGTATAAAAATATTTATGAACTGTTGTTACCAGTTTCACGCTAGAGGAAAACCTGACCATATACGTTTTTGTGGATACTGTACCCTCTCGTTAGCTCTGCGAGCAAAAGTCAGACAGTTGTTATACAAATATATTCTAATGGCGCCAGGAGTTTTGTATAGCGTTGTATTTCTTATTTCATATTTGGATTTGTAATCTTTGCAAATATTTTGACTGTTGAGGCGAGAAAACATTTATCCAGCGGAGATGTCAGGAAGCAGTTTACAACACAAGTGGCTTCAACAGCTTAGCCTAAGCAACGATGACATCAAGTTTGTCGAAATGAAGACTGCTTTTTGCCGTCATGGTGAATCCAGCTTTGAATCTCGGCAGAAAAGTCAAGTGAAACAACATATCGAGTCCGCAAAACACAAGAAGATATGCAACTCAAGACGAAAAAGGAGCAGCTCTCAAGCACAACTTGAAGACGTTTTTGAGAGAAGTGCCAAGAAGTCCAAGTCGTTTCACCTCAACAAAAACTCTGTCAAGCTTTATTGGCTGCAAACATCCAATGGCACAAATTGCAGGTTCGCATGTTTCGTCAATTCTTGAAGAGCATTGTGCTGTATCTATTCCTGACGAAAACACTCTGAGAAAGACTTACCTGGGCATCCGCTATCAGGATGTGCTCACCAAAATTAAAGTTAATATTCAAGATCAACCCATCTGGCTCGCCATCAATGAAACTACGGACGTAGAAGGACGATACATTCTAAACGTGGTTGTCGGAAAACTTGCTGCAGATTCATCCAATCGAGCCGAACTGGCGCACTCGATGATATTGGAAAGAACCAATGCTGAGACAGTATCTCTTGCCGTAAATGATGTTGTAATGAATATTTTGGAAGTTAAGGCTGAAAACGTCAAACTGATGCTCTCTGATGCTGCTGCTTACATGCTGAAATGTGGTGGACAACTGATTTTTTTATCCTAATCTTTTCATGTGACATGTCACGCCCACGCTTTTCATCGAATCGCTGAATGTGTTCGGAAACATTTTCCGAAAGTGAACGAATTGATCTCAGTTAGTACTAAGAAAGTGTTCCTGAAGGCTCCATCACGGATTCTAGAATAGAAAAATTTCAACCCAAATCTTCCACTGCCTCCCGATCCACTACTATCCCGTTGGGGAGGGGAACACGGGTGAACGCCGCATTGTTCTTTGCTGAGAATCTTGACGCAGTGAAGACTGTGGTCGAATCATTTAATCCACATGATTCGGAGGCCATCAAAGATGTCAATTTATTATTGGCGATGATGAAATGAGGTCAGGCCTATCATATATTGCGGCTAATTTACACTTCCTTCCACGAGTCATTCAAGATCTTGAGAGATAAGGATCGAGCATAACAAAATCTTTTGCATCCGTGGCTGAGGCTACTGTTTACAGCTTACCAGGCATAAAAGATGAAACGATAAAAGAAAAATATAAATCTGTCTATGCCCGCAATCCCGATATCGCTGTTCTACGTTCTATTGAGTCCGTGGCCTCAGAAGTTATCCCCGACGGCATATCTCCACAAAGGACGGCTGAATACAAATTTGCACCTTTCACAAGTGTCGATGTTGAACGCTCCTTCTTTATGTATAAGACTCTTCTCTCCGACAACCGCCGCCGGCTCACATCAGAAAATCTTGCTTAATTTTTGGTGAACCACTGCTTTTATGGGCGAGATTTTCGTTTTGTATAGCTGGATTTTGTTTTCAGCTCATGATGCCTGTAGACAGTAAAAATGTCAGTAAACTGTGTAGTATATTCCGGTAACACAGATTAAATATTTTGTCAATGTGAGTAAATTTTTGTCATTTTTAGTTTAAAATATTCAAATATTTCGGTGTTTCCTTTTAAATATTTTTCCGATCCCTAGTTATCACCAATAGATTTCTAAGTTGAAATGTATACAATATTAAACATAAGTAGACATTTACCCTTTTTAACCCACATATAAAAGTATCACAACTTGAACTAATCTAAATGTATTACATTTACATTATATTAGCATAAAACTTTTTTTAATCTCAAAAAATCGAAAAATATATATTGCAACAAAAAAAACAATACAAGGGTTGCTTATAACGGACCAAGCTTCTTTGTCTGATTGACCCACATAGAGATAAAAAGTTTATTATTTTCAATAACAAAGAAATGCTTAGATAGTCCTTGATGAAGGTCCATATTCGACTCATCAATACTGTATCATTTAATGAAAGGTTTTGTGATTTACTTTTCTGTGTTTTATTCCGATTTGCAGGTGTGTTTCTATAATGGAAATGCAAAGGAATAGTCTATAGATATATAATCCAGTGACGTCAAAGAAAATATTTATGAAGAGCCTTATAAGTAGAGTTGCGTCGTAAGAACTGTCTCTGTAGCAGCTGACTTAAAAAAGTCAGGCTCAAAACATTCATAATTCGATGGAGTTGTAAATTAACAGTCTTTTGAGATATTTTTTTCGAAGTATCAAAACAATATAAACTTCTATTAAAACACAACTACACCTGCTTGTAGTGCTGTGGATTGTACAAATTGCTCAGGAGCCCGAGTAATGTCTCTTTTTATTTCCCTTGGAACAATCCCCATATAAATGAAAGTTTTATAGACACACCTTTTGTCATAGATTCCGATCTATTTATCTAATAATATAGGATAATCATTATTTTCATTTCATGCATTGTTTTGAGCTGAAATACTTTTTCACCAGGTGACGCTGTAATCTATTGTCGTAACTCTTCTTATAGGGCTCTGGTTGGATGTAAATAAGTTTATAAAAAACTAATTATTCAATATGTCACTGGATTATAAATTATATGATATTCCTTTGTTGTTGTTTGTCATCATAGTCACATTGTCCCAATGTAGACTAACTGTTTGCTTTGGAACTACTTCCTCGACTTGATTAATATCCTTTTACCTCTCTCCCTGAATACGCTTTGTTGTTTGTATTGAGAATATAACTCCTCTATAAGAAAGAAATGGTTAATTTGTGCTCTAATGGATGTTGACAAGGACTTAAGTAATTGAGAAGGGAAGAAAAAACGGAAGAAAACTAAACGGAAAGCTTTTTTTTTCCTTCTTACTTCTTTGAAGAATAAAAAGTTTTCTCTCTCTCTTCTACGTCAGAAAAGGAAAATTTTGCATGTCAGAGTATTAAAAAAAACTTTACCTAGAATACATTAAAAGTCTGAATTTGTCATGTCAAAAAACCATAAAGTACACTCTCTCACACACACCAAATACGTCTTTCGAACAGTGGTTTAAATGATATCAAACAATCCATTAATGTCAAAGGAAATTAATTGTGCTAAAGACATCATACTCTTTATTTTATTTTGCCCTTCTGAATGTTTTATGAGAGATACAGAAGATTTTTTTTCTAACTAACAGTGTAGCATATGAAGACATAGAAGTTTTGCTGATTGATAATCATTAGCCTGCAGGGTTTTTATTTTAATATATATATTTTTTTTCCAACTTTCATATTTAATTTTGCATAAAATAATATTATTCATTAATGGAACACAAACAACACATAAATTTAATGGTTTGACTTTTTGTCACATTTTGTCTTTTTAAATACTTTATTGAGATATTAGTTATGACATAACAAAATATAAAGGGATCATTTGAAGGTGTTTTTGGAAGATGCTTTTACTGTATCTAATTAATTGTCATAGGTTATAGTATATTAATATATATTTTTATAAATAAATCTGATAGATGTGATCTACCCCGTGTACTTTTTTTTAAAACGTCAATGCATGTAATTGGGACACAATGCCTATTTAATTTTAAGCTTTAATGTGTTTGTCATATGTTTTGCTCTATAATGTGCATTAATGTTTTTACTAAACACATTTTAGTTTAGTTTTATATCATTGCTTTTAAATTTTATTTTACCTAGGTTTTTTAGTTACCAAATAAATTAATTTTAAAATCGAAAAAAAGTATTTACCATGTACATTTTGAATAACAATGAGCTCTGACTTTTGTTATAAATATATTGTCATTTTGTATCCTTTGTACGTATACCATTTCTACGCATTGGTCAGCATAAACGCACATATGTAATATTTTTTTTAACATAAGCTATAATTGTCATATTTTAACCCGTTCAAAGCATTTAACAGTATGTTTTTTTGTAATATAAATTCAATATTATAATAAAACTGTTAAGAGATATTTAACTGAAGTGCGTATTGTTTTATATGTATTAATGTAAGAAGTATTTTTACATATTTTTTTTTATAAAACTGTTTGCAAATATATTTACCCTCAATTCAGTACTTATTAAGTTATTTTAAAGTCATATTTTCTCTTTGTTAAGGATCGTGGAGCGATATGTTCATAAATAGATTAGCATTAGATTCATGACTTCTCTATCATGACATGTGTATGTAGCTTTAAAATCAAAGAAATTAAATTAACAAATAATTATGAAGCTGCCATTCAATTTAGATTAATTTCCTGATTTTCTAAACAACTAGTAGCATTTCGCAGATGTAGACAGCGTTTATCAGAGAAAAGAAGTCTATGTCATTTTATTCGACTTAGTGTAGGTTTTAAGTATAAAATAGTAAGATATGAAGAGGCAGACTCATCTAATAGGATATGTGTTTTATATGGCATATGTCGTTGTAAATCCTTCGTTTTATTATGAGTTTGAATATTATAACCCGCCTTGGAATTATTATTAGTATTATTATCATTATATGAAGTTGTGGCTTCTTCACTTGCTTCATTCTTTTACAATATGGCGCCACTTGCCGCCTTCGTGCAAATATCTCCTCACACTCTGAATTGTTTATGTCCCGATGGCGTGTTTACTCAACAAGTATCGGAGTGCCTACTTTTTTTTTTTGGGGGGCTGATATAATATTCCTTCAGCCTTGGGACCATAAAAGATAATACCCCTTCTCCCAACGTCTAGTGTACATATTTATTTCACAAAGTGTTTATTTTATATCTGTTGTTTCTGGGTTTCTTGTTTGCTCTATCACTGATCTGTCCGATAGAGTCCACTTTTCTCCTCTACAAGACGTATTCCTATATTTTACTATCAGTTCACAAATACTCTGATTAAGCAGTAAATACCATCTAAAACCAATAGTTATAATAAATAAAAGAAGACTACAACAATGTTTTTGATTATTTCTAAGGATACTACTTGACAAAGTTTTCCTCGTATGAATAATATAGATCGCTCTAGTATACATGAATAACTTTCGAGCAAGGCTCCTGTTAAGTGCTTCCATCTGTCCATTGCCGCTATTGTAAACACACATATATACTTATACATTTCTACGAATAAAAGAGAACCCCTTATTTTAGAAAAATGAATCCCACGACAATTTCTCATTATGTATGACTAGGTCTATGTGATCCATTCCCTGCTGGGTGAACAAAAAATTATAATATAAATCTCTCCTACAATCCTTTCAATGTTCTCTACGTGACACGGCTCTCAAAACAATGGACCTGTTTTTATCTATCATATATATAATAGAATATGGCATCTTCGATTATATCACTGCAGAGCTCAAGAAAACATTTTAAAAGCCAAACAAGTGTTTGTTTTGAGCAGAAAAATGCTATGACCGACGCATTAACAATTCCTTTGAACCGTTATATCGGTTTTTATATTTGTTGTTAGTTTTGTGCAACTATTCAGCCTGGAATCCGTCAATGGTGAACTCAGCTAGGATCTATGATATTCAGTACTATTTTGAAGATATAAAAACACCTAAAGATAAAACATTTTGGAAGATTGTGATTTCGAAAGCCATCATTTT
>CP045894.1:30134830-30156408 GCA_013387185.1 Caligus rogercresseyi | reverse complement strand
CCATTAAATATACTTCTTGGCTTGCACCTAGAACCAAATATGTGTGATGCCCAAGAATGCCACTGGACTAATATAATATAGTTACACTTCTTAAGCGGGTCACCTACTTTCTTTTTCTTATTTTTTAGACACTTAGAACGTAATATGCAGACTTGATAATGTTTAATGAAATACTCCTTTTTATTTTGCCTTATTGGGTCGATAGATTTTGCAGCTTCTGATAGGATATAATAAGCATTATAGCATTAAAATGAGTCACTCGAACCTAAGATCTTATCAATGAGGTAGACCAAAAATTGACCATCCCCTCTCGGAGTATTCAAACCTGCGCACCCACATTGAGAGTTGAACACGCCTTAACACCACGCTATCGCCCCCCTTAATATTCATTTTTTAATCCTCTAACCCCGTTCTAAGAATCTGAATGGACAAATATTAATAAGCTTGATTGATTTACTCCCAGATAAGCATCGCAACACTTAATATATTATCGGTCAGTAGAGATCTATCAAAGAGTAAATATCTTAATTGCCATTGTTACATAAAAATATATCACTTGAAAAGTCGTTCCTCCAGGGACAGCTTATTTTTTGTGTCACGGACTCAACCAACTTTCCCACATTACAGTAAACCTCGATATAACGAACTATATGGGGGGAGGGCAGAGTCTTATATTCGAGAGTTCGTTAAATCCGAAGTTCGTTATTGGGGTCTGAAGTGTAAGGTATATCCTGCAGGAGTGACGACGAACTGCCGCTGGACCACATTTGGCAGATTAGTGGAGGAGGTTGAAGTCGGTAGCTTTAAATATAACGAACTTAGTTCGTTATATTCGGGGCTTGTTCGGTCATGGACAAAAAGGTTCGGTAGCCTCAAATATAAACGACTTAGGTTCGTTAACTGAGGCTTGTTCGGCATGAACACAAAAGGTTCGGTAGCCTAAGATATAAGAACTAGGTGTTATATATGAGGCTTGTTCGGCCAGCTCCAGGAAGTTCGGTATCCTCAGATATAACGAACTTAAGTTCGTTATATCTGAGGCTTGTTCGGGGGCCAGCTCCAGGAGGTTCGGTGTATCCGAAGTTCGTTATACAGAGGGTCGTTATATCGAGGGTTTACTGTATGTATCAATAGTTATGCATTTATGTGCATCTGACTGTGCCTTAGTGCTAGCTTATATGCTTTAATCTTTATTGTGGTTAGATTGCTTTGAGCTGAATTTATAAATGGTGTACCTTATATACGAGTATATTATATCCTTAGCTATTTAACGAAATAAAAAATATGTTATAAGAAAGTGTCAAAGAATAGTATTTTGTACAAAAATCAAAACAAATATTTGATGTACTCATGTTATCCATTGTAGTGAAAGCCCCCCGCTAGTAATGAATCCAATCACTTACTTTGTGGCATCGATTTGATCCTGGATCTCCTTACTTCCTAATTGACCCTTGACAGAACAATTTCCAAGACTCTCCCTGTCCAATGCTTCCTGCACCGTCCACCTCAATAACAATGTAGCGAAGTCGTGAGGCCATGAAAGTATTGTAGTCTATTTTCCATTCATCCGTAACCAATTGTGTGCCGGGACCAGAGTAGCTGCAAAATATTTAATTATAAATTAGTGAAAAAGATAATAGTATATATTTTAAGTCATTAAACGTTTCGCCCAATTCAACAAAAATTATTATTTGATGAAATTAACTCAAAAATATTTCTATTATTTTTTTGTCTATAGAATAATAAAATGCTAAAAATACCTCATTTGTTCAGTATTATTATTATTCTATATAGATCCTAGATTCGAATAACTAATTTTATGCTATAATCTTATCTATATCCTATCGGATGCAATTCTATCGAACCATATAGCAAAAAAAACCCTCCTTTTAATTATTAAATACTGCGATTAATAAATATTATATAGAGTTTTATGATAAAATGCAACGAAAATTGTTGTAGCATAGATTAAAAAGTAGCCAACCCAGGAAACTTGATGCAATCCCTCAGCCTTTCTTTGCAATCATGTTTTGATTGCTGTTTTTGACCTTTGTCTAGTCAACGTATTTAAGCTTTATTTTGGTTAAATGCACCCTTTTGAATCATCGTGGGAATTCAACTCATAACGACTTCCTGTGCTATCAGGCACCAGCATTCATAGGTTTCTCGGTTTTTTGCTGTTTTTCATCTAGTCCTACGACATCTATATGCCGATATTGAAATCATCTTTAAACGTATGGATATGGATTCTTAGGTACCCCTCAATTGCTGCCGACATCATTAACGAGAATGAATCTTAGTCCAACAATGGTTACAATTCAATATCTTCAAAACTCTATGGGTGGCTCTTCACGTCTTTCTTCTTCACGCTAATACAATCACCAACACTATTTAGTTCGATGGAACTAAAATATATATGTACGGAAAGGAGCATTAAGCTTTTAATTAGACTTGGTAAATGCTCATTAAAACTGTTATTCCGTCTCGTGAGGCGAACCTGTTCCTTCAACATTGTGGTTGAATCACTTCCACTGAGACAACGTGCTCTCCTTATTAAAATTATGTACAACCTCATTAAAATATTACTTAACGTATGCGAAACTAACTTTCTACGTATTTGACCTTTGTTTTGAAGCACGTTTTTCTTTCATAAATCACTAAAAAAAATCTACGATATCCCAAGTAATAGAATAGACACGACATTTCATATTTGACAATAGAAAAAAATAGTTTTTTTTAATTATTTTTTTTCTTACAAACAAATAAAATTTTAAATGATGGGCATTTTGAGTTAAAAATAATGACAATGAAAATTACATAAATAGATATACACACATATCTGTGGCCCAACGATTAACATATCTTTTCATTGTATACCGATACATTATCCTAATTATACATTACTTTCAGGCGATAAATATTGATATAATATTATTATTAATAAATGAATATATCAAGCACGAATAATATTGATTACTTTCCAAAATATATCACATTCCATTACCAATAAATCAAGTCTCCAAGAAAGCCTTACCATCATGAATCTATATTGATAGTTGAGTTGCAAATAACTTATTCCTTTGCAATACAATATGAGAATTAGTCCCCATCGTGTTTTTAAGCACTCCTTCAAGTGTGCAAAAATAATATTTCGGCATTTTTTTCTCTTTAAGAAATTTATAAGAATTCATTGCCTGCCCTTTCCTTCAATTATCACGTCCTCATTTTCCCTAATCCTATATAGCTATATCTATATATACTGTGAATATACCCTGCGCTGCCATCGCATGGGTAATGCTGGGTGAGCTCTTTTGTAATAGTATATATATATCTTTACTATACAAAAATGAATTCCTTCGTTCTTTGTTCGTCATCGGTTCCCTGTATCTCCCGAACGGTTTCATTAGATCTTGACGAAATTTTCAGATGAATAATTTTGAAAGCTCAGGGAGTGTTTTAGTGGGGTGTCAACTCCCGGAAAATTCGTCATCGCCATTTTTATTTTATTCGCCATACGTTTTTTGTCCTTTTTTAAAAATTGCCAAGTTAGATTGTTCCAATTTTCTGTGGATGAGTATGAGGTAATAAGACATTGGTTTTTGTTCTTTTAATTCTCCTGGAAAATTCGTTTTCTACATGATTACTTAAAAATATTTTTTTTCTGTCCCTGTATATCCCCCCAAATTTTCACTTTGTGAAAATAACAACAATTTTTATGATGTACAACATCGTGCTAAGCGATTTTTTAATAATGCCTAAAGATTGAGATGATGTCAATACCAAGCCTTAGGGAATACAAAACGAAAAAGGTCAATGGCAATGAAATAACGACTTTTAAGGAACTACTTTTCATTAGAAATAACGATAGCACTCTATGAAATGGCTTACAAAATAACTTCTTTTTATGATATTTAAATACCCAGCCTTAAGGAATACAAAATGGAAAAAAATGCAATGAAGACCTGATGATAACTTTTTAAGAATCTGATTTTAAAATAAAAATCCCATGCGATGACATCACTTAAAATATTCGTGTAATTTCTTCTTTTACGATGTTTAAATACTCAGCCGTAGGAATATAATACGGAAAATGGCAATGAAGACACAATGACAACTGTGGAAGGAACTGGTTTTAATATGAAAAGTCACATACGATGACATCACTGAACTTATTCGTGCGATTTCTTTTTTTTTACGATGTTTAAAATACCCTGCTTAAAGGAATACAAAACGGAAAAAATGGCAATGAAGACTCAATGATAACTTTTTAAGGAACTGGTTTTTTTTGAAACATCACATGCGATGACATCACTAGAATTATTCGTGTGATTTTTTTTCATTCCAGACTATTGTCAAGTTGGAAAATCCCGGGCAGCGCCGGGTAACATACGCTAGTATATATATAAAGTAAAATTGGTCGGTGGGAATGGCAGTCCCATCTCTGTTTCAATTTTGTCCTCTTTCACCTTACTTGAGGTTTTTCTATTATTCTTATTATTCTGCAAGAGCTTTCTATTCCCAAATTAGTGGTTGTCATTTATCTTATAGTAATCTCGTTCATTTCGATGAACTTGTAAAGCTCGTTGGAGTTGACGTGAGACCAATTCAAAATATGGCCCAGTTGAATATCATCCACTTTTTCAATACTTTTATTGAGCTAAAAAGCTTCTTCGATGTTAAGGACAACTTATGTAGAAAGCTAAAATATCTTTCCAACGTATCCCGGTCATCATGATGTATCTTGATAACGGCGCGACAAACTTTTTTATGCGATGGTGGATATAGATCTTATATTTTGAGGAATTATTATTATTATTATTATTTTCATTCTTCAAGGGTATCTTACATTCCGTACGTTGCAAACGTACATTATATCAATTTTGTACTCTCAAACACATAATAAAAGCAATAAAGGAGTACGCCCACTAGGCAAGAAATTAAGAGTAATAATTAAAATAAAAGGGAACTTAAAAGATCTGGTTGATAAAATTTGAGGAATTATTCATTCAAACTGATTTTAATAAAGCCAATGGCCATAAATTGGGTATAAAGTTTCGTTCTACCTTCCCTGACAAATTCCGTATACCAATTAAAATCATTAATCCTTTACCATTAAGCGCGTTTAACAAACTCTATTTGAAACTTTATGAAATATTTTCATGCTTAAATCAATTATTTGATTTAAATCCTTTTATTTGCTAAATTTCAGATGACTTACATATAAAGTATTTATTCCTTTTAATATATACACTTTAAACGTCGTGGTAATGTAGAAATGGGAAGGGAAATCAGATATTTTTTCCTAATGACAAGCTTTCCCGTCTAGAAAAGTAATCTTTTTATTTTACACCAATTTAATTCTTACTAAGGCATATTTGTTTTTCCTGTGTTCTTGTTATCTTGATAAACATTTTTCTTTTGTGAATGAAAGTACAATTTGGAACTCTTTCATTCCCAAAATCCACTTTCATAAAAATAATTATATCCTTTGAAGAAACCAATTCAAAGTCATATATATATTGATGATAATTTATATTCGTAAAATGCTTAAGTCCCTCTTCAAACAAATACGTTTTGTTTTCTACAAACTACAAAAAAATCATTTCAGATGAAAGGGGTTTCATAGACTTTTAAGGGGTCAGTCACCGTCCATAGCCTCATTGCACGTCATGGCTATAAAGTTAAAATCACTTTTAAAGAAATTTAAAAAAAAAATAATCTTTTACACCTCGCTTTTAGTGTTTATATTTTAATAGTTTAATTATTTCTTTTGGAGAAGTTAATGAGTATGTTCAATAAGGATGCCAAAATTATGAAGTAGAATGCTTATATTTTTGTATATACTATATCTGTTTTGTATATCGTTTGTATACATATTTTTATCATGAATTGTTGAATATAAAAAGTATGAATACAGTTTATTATCTCTAGTGATATAGATAATATGTAATAATTCATACCTTTGAAAACCCATTCAAATAGTATTAGCGCCATCGTAGAGAATGATCTGGTTACGTCTGTGTATGTATATGTTAAATAACCCTAATAAATATATAATAACATTCCTTACATATATCTTTGGAAAGAGTTAACGAATAAAGTTTTATCAACACAAAATATAATCTTTGAATTTTGAATTATTATTTAACAAAATAATTAGAATACGAATAATTCAAAGTAACAACTTAAGTATGTGGTTATGCCCGAAGAACGTTATTTTCAAAAGATTGTGGTAAGACACGTACTACTGTTTGTCTTTCCATACAATTAAAATCAAACTCTTTACT
Source organism: Caligus rogercresseyi (assembly GCA_013387185.1). Classification (NCBI taxonomy): domain Eukaryota; kingdom Metazoa; phylum Arthropoda; class Copepoda; order Siphonostomatoida; family Caligidae; genus Caligus; species Caligus rogercresseyi. The sequence continues at coordinate 30,150,121 of CP045894.1, read as the reverse complement.
TGTGAGTAAGTAACATTACTTAAACATGTTTAAATTAAAATTTATACTCATCCTTTTACTCATTTATTTTCCCCTTATAAATGAAAGCGGTACGGGAACTTTTGCTACCAACAGAATTACGTGGAATAATTTTAGCAGCTGTTGCAAGATACGCTGCTTTTCGACCCGTATTCCTGATGCTTCGGGCGACAACTGGACCTTGGCTTCGGATCAAATCAAATATTTCCCATCGATCTCTACATACATCCTCAAAGCTGTTAACAAAGTTTTAAAGCATTTTAAATTATTGTGTAACTTTAATTTTAACTGTGATGTATATCTGTATTTTAAATGTTTGATTTTGTAACCATGCTTTTATTTTGATTTTTTTTAAATAATTTACGATTGCTTTTTTATGATATTTGTAGTGTTGTTCTTCTGCCATTGTATTAATTTTAGATTATAATATCTATTTATGTATTTAACACAATTAGTTGGCAGTTGTAGATAACTGGAATAAAAAAAGAAAGAGAACAGTAAGGACAATTTATTAATAAGGGAGATATTCTCATTTAAAGTTACAATCAAACGAACTACTTCAAAGCAAAAAACCAACAATCAATTGTTTTTGAACACTGTCTTTTCATTTTTATTATGTTAAATATATATTTTTAAAGAAGAGAACTCATTTTATTTATCAACCTGTATGGATTTCCTAAGTTATATAGAAGTAACTATCTAAACTTTGGACCTATTCATATAAAATACATATATTAGTATTCTACAATTGCGATATTTTTGAATAAAATATACTTTATTCATGTACTTAGAAAAATGTTCCGCCCGTACTTTTGGAAGATTTATATATTTCAAGGATCACAAGCTCGTTAAGAATCCCCCGCAAAATTTACATATTTTATCGTTTCATTGCATATAAATTCTTTATAAGCCTCTTTATTATATTCCTGAGCCATGAATAAGGCCAACTGGGAATACATCATTGACGATAAAGGGCATGGAAAATATTCTCTTGAGGGAGTAAGTGATCTCTCAATAAAGTTATGGGATACAAAAAAAAGAAGAGGAAAGACGTGGTGAGGGTTCGATTCCCCAGAGGAGAAGGTTGTTTCGGCCTATACCACTTAAATAAAAATACTCAAAAGACTTGTTTATACAAATCAAACAAATTTTTATCGTTCTATCACTTACGATATTGCACGTCAATCAAATCCGATCACGACCAAATAATATCAACATATCTGGTCATATTTAAATTATTGTAAACATAAGCGTAGGAGACAGGGGGACAACTACCCCCCCCCCAAAAAAAAAAAAAAAAAAATCGGGTGAGTTCTCAAATTCGGGCATTTAAGTTGTAGAAAAAAATATGAAATTATGAAAGCAACTGGGTTTTTAATTATTACCAAATAATATATAATATTATGAATAGTATGTAATTACTATAAAGAAAATATTAATCTACATAGTTTTCTTCATTCTATTATTTTTTCACCTATTTAACAGTTCTTGTTAAAATTCCGGCAAATTGAATGCTGCCCCCCCAACCAACCATCTCTCCTACGCTTATGATGGTAAATATTAACTAGAGGCATGTATACACTCAGAGAGTGCAAACCTCCGCCGATCCACACCAAATGAATCACTTTGGTCTTTTTGTCATTTCCAACCCTGTACACACTGTCCTTTTAACTCTACACACTGCTCCTTTAACTCTACACACTTGAATTATAGGGGGCGTTCCAGTTCATCAAAGAGGAGAGCACAGCACAGCGACATCTATTGGCAGAGTAGGCTAACTTGAAATATTAATTAGTATTTAGCTCATTTTGCATCTTAAAGAAGCACTCGGAGATGCCAAAATTTAATCACTTGTTCCTTTTGGCATTTCCAACAACTTTACAAAGTTTCATCCGAATCCGTTCAGTACTTTTTGAGTTATTCTGCTGATAAACAAACAAACCAACGCCAGTGAAAACAATACCTCCTTCGGTGGAGGTAATAATTGTCCTGATCTCCTTTTTTTCATGTTTGTTCTTTTTGTGTTTTTAAAATGTATTTTGATGATGTGTTTCCTTTTCCTTTTTGTTATTGTTATTATATATAATATTAGAGCATTTTGGAACGTGGTAAAATAAAGAAGGGGATTGAAGTCTTCCCCAAAAGACAAATAGATACGGTCCACTATTATTGAGGCCCGTCCCTGCCGTTAAGGGGAAGGAGATCATTAGGAACTTTTCATTATCTTTATATTAGTAGTTGTGTATATTGCTTAAAAATAGTCATATAGAAGTCCGTTCAAATGTCGAAGCCATGTTGGACCTTTATCTTTATAAAAAGGAATCAAAGGAAAGGAATATAATATAATATCAAAAGGATAAACCTTTTCTTTTGTTATATGGTTGGGTTAAGATATGGTTGCTGTTAAGGGGTCCCATGGCTGGAATTCCTATTCATAAATGAAAGAACTTGACAGTATAAGCGCCTGAGGTCCTTTTTGGATGTATAAATGGTACGTTTTATATCACTTTCGTTCCATTGATAACGCCTAATGAGTTAGTTGTATTTAAAAAGCCCGCTTAAAACTACATACATCTCAGGTAGGAAAATGATTTTATCAATTTTTTTTCCTAAATTAAATTCGACACAAGGAAAAAAAAACTTAGTCTTCTAAGCGTGTTAATTCCTACAATATTTTATTTCCATCTATTCTTATGATATCCATTCGTACGAAATGGGAACTCATTTTAAGCGTTTTTTCTTTTATATATTCCGTTTGCAGTACAGGAATTTGCCAAAATACATACAAAGAAATTATATTCAATCTTTGTAATTTTATTTATTATTTGCAACATTATTTATTATGACTGGAATTTTTATTACAATTTAGTTTCCTTAAGGTTTTTTATAATAATTTTGTAGATAGTGCGGATAGATTTTAGATTTAATTTTAAACAATAAAGTTTATATATATATTTATATGTAATATCTCTAAATCAATAAAGTCTCTTAAAAAGCCAACAATATCAGTTATTCCTTTCTTTTTTGTGTTACAAGAGATTTCAGAGTAGCATCAATTTTTACGAACATAAAATACAATCCGTGCTCCATTCTCCATTATAACAATAAGGGAATATGCATTTTTTGCCTGTTCATATATGCATATTTCTGTTCAAATCCTACCCAAATGGGTAGGATTTGAACGGAAATATGCATATATGAACAGGCAAAAAATGTATATCCCCTATTCATTATGTTTTCAAGTTATTTCTACTGCATTGTTCTTTTACCATGCCATAAATACACATAAGTTATTATGTTTCCTGTTTTCATACACGTACAAAAAAAATAATAATAATAATAAAATCCTGATGAACGTTTCTACAACAACAAGGCGAAAATAACTAGAATGGAATCATAAAAGTGTATTCGAGCATATTATTGGTAAGTGAAAATCGTGAATCCTCGTGGGACACCCTGCAAATAAAAATTATATGTATGCACTACAGTTTACAACTAGTAATTCTCTCTTTGGAAGTTGAACATTTGAAATTTTAAATGTTTATAAAAAAATTGTATTTTTCATGGTTTTTTATCCTGAAGACTTTTTGTATTTTATTGTCTTTAATGCATTTGACTATTATTATATTATTGTCTATTTGATTCGGTAGCATTGTATCCGTGTGCATATGAATAAGCATTATAGTGTCAAAGGAATACCAGAAATGAGTGGATGACATAGCCATATAAAAATATAGATAGCCTATTCCCTTAATAACAGAATAATATTTTGAAAATTGATCAGTTGTCGATGGAGGTCCAGAAAAAAAACCTTGTTAATAAATGCAAGTTCAATTAGGTTTTGGGATTGTCGTTTTTGGGTGTTTGGCTTCAATTTATTTATCCTAGTATATGAGGAGAGGATCTGTAAATTGATCCTCCTTTCTCGACTGCTGACGGACTCACACCATTCTCTGAATCAGCTCTCTATGCGTTTATACCTCAAATGGTGATTGACCATCTATAATTTTGATAAATTTTCTTTCTAAATCTCCTTTAACATTTAGAGGGTTGTATAAAAAGTATATATAAATAAAATAAACATTAAAGTTTATAATAAAGTACCGAAATAAAAGGCGTTAGCAATAAAAATATCACATGAGCTGATTAATTAAAATGTTGCATTATTCTTTTCAAAATTTTAAAAAATCTCTTCGACTTTGAAAGGTAAAACTTGATAACGCTCCCCGCGCTTATCCATGACTCCTCGGTGTGGGGTGGAATCTTGAGGGTGAAGGCGGTTATATCGAACAGCGGCAGCAGAAATAATCACACGGAACGAAGAATTTTTTGGTTTTTCCCCTTTTGAGAAACAACTCGAAATGGTGGCTTTGTTGATTGATAATGAACACTCAATTGCCTTGCCTTTGGGAGAGCGGAATCCATTGCTTTTGAAAGTCCAATATTTAGACAGAGAAATAAAGAGAGTGCGATAGCCGTGTGCGTTAAGGCGTGTTCGACTCTCAATGTTGGAGGCGAATCCCGAGAGGGAATAATCATTTCTGTTCTCTCAATGTTGGGGGACCAGGTTCAATCCCTTGAGAGGGAAAGGTCATTTCGGTCAGCCTCATTGATAAGATCCTAGGTTCGATAGACTAATTTTAATGCCATTATGCTTATTTATATCCTGTCGGATGCAATTCTATTGAACCATATAGGCAAAAAAGTCCCAAAAAATAGTTTTAATTAGTTAAATTTTTAAATATGATATAATTAAAATATTTGATTCAAACTGTGAAAAACCTTCTTCATGATGAAATATATTTAAACTATATAATGTACTGCATAGAGCTATATGCTATCATTTATATCAATATATGCAAATTTGAATTTATTGAAGTATCAGGGAATTAATGTGACCTTAAGTTTATACTGCAATACTCTCAGCACGGCAGGATGTACTTTAAAATGCAGTCTTTCCCTCTGTTTATGCGGAGCATAGTCAAAATACAATATCTATCAATGCCTTAATCAATACTGACGTATTCATATAAAAGGCATGCATATACATGTTTACCTATTATTAATTATGTGATAACATCCACTTGTACATTAAAGGGTATCATGATTAAGAAAGCGATACATTCTTAATACAAAATGGCTAATCAGGTAGACAAATTATTGATTTTGGGATAACAAATGATAAAGTAAATAAAACTTGGTAAACCGTTTCTTCAATATAAATATAGACGTTATTTAAGATATACATATTTTCAACTTATTTAATAGCAGAATGGAGCACGGATTGTATTTTACGTTCGTGATATTAACAATTATTGCTTCTTGAAGTATTATCAGATAGTAATATTATTAATTAAGTTAAATAACTACCAATATACTAAAATCAATTTGAAGGTTAATTTTAAGTAATTGTTTTTTTTTGGTTACGCAACATTGTCCTTTAATATTTTAATTGTGTATACGTTATAATAATGAAAACCTTTATGATGAGATTTTTTTAAATACTAAAAACTTGTCTTGCGACTCATTACTCATTGGGATCAAATTCATAGTTACTTTTAGTTTATAGGTAGATAAGCAAAAAAAATATGGATGGATTTTCCAACCCCCCGCCATTTCATAATGTATAAACTTAGGTTCCGAAGTATTTTTGTGTGACGTCACGTCTGGCAGAAAACATAAACAAATAACTTTTACTTATATAACATCTCTACTCAAATTATCATTAGGGCATCGTACTCTTACAAAAAATGGCTTCAATTAATAATAAAAAAAGACCGTTGCAGTTGCTGTTTGTCCTTCATTGGATCCCAATGCTCACAATGTATTGTACCACTCGTTCCAACCAACATCAAACAAAAAAAGCTTGGACCATCGCATGCAAAAGAGGAGATTCGACATTTCAGCCTGCATCATCATTTATGTGTAGTCTGCACTTCACTGAATTATATATTTTTTCTTAATATGTATTTCTAATAATATTTATATAACATATGATTATACCATATTTTGTTTGTATTAATTCATAAATTATATACTTTTTCTAAATATGTCTTTTGTAATAATAATGATTATAAATAGTATTTTGTTATAATTTATTTCGTTGTTTTTTATGTGCTTTACACATAATGATTGAAGAGTTTGCTTTTTCATGAAATATTTTGGATAATTCAGCAGCTTTAAATCATCAAAATTTATGATTACTCACAAAATTTAATATTTTTCCATTTTCTAATAGAATTGTGATAATTAATTCTTCTATGATCTAATTAAAGGCTAAATTCGATTATATTTACATATTTTACTTATAAATATACCCTCTTTGCCATATGTGACGTCATGATCATGAGGTAGGTTGCGTGGCGGTGTATTTTTTTTACTTTCATTGGTTAAAATGGCTCTACCTTACTTTGAATACCTTGGATTTTCCATTCATGGATCCTTGATCTAAGTTACGCTTTGGGGATTGCACTAACAGTTATGACTAAGCTTCTATTAATAGAAAAAGGGCATATTTCAAGGTATCTAATATTCAATATTAGTCCGGTTTTCTACAACTTTTTTAATAGATTGTTTTTAATTGAAAACTATTTTGAAACATATATGTTGATAGCTTTACACATCATGTTAGGTGTGGATAAAACATTTTTTGAAGTCAATATGCATTTTTAAAATATTCTATCATATCAAAGTCAAATGAGTGAATTTGATAAAATATAGAATAGGGAATGAACAATGCCTAAATGTACCATGCCAATAATACAAAGCACTTGACGTATACATTGATATTTCAGCAGCATGTAATTATAAATATAATTCGAAAACACTCTTATATACAAAAATATTATGTTATCTGTCCATTTAATAAACACTCCCATATATATCTAGTTTAATTTTTCTACATTTAAAGCCTATAAAATATCTTATATATATATAAATATAAGTATAAATTGCATTGGATTGGTTACCCATTTAATAAATTGAAGGGAAAAAAGTTGAATACCACTTCGTCAATGTCATGATACGATTGTTTCTATGATGCAAATTCGAGGGCGTATAGAGATCAGACTAATGCAATCAACATTTGCTCCTAATCAATCACGATGACTTGAACAGATAGGATTTTTTCATCAAAAAAGTACTTCCCTTGCATTAAATAAATGAATTTACGCATGTCATAAGGATGAAAGAGTGTTTGTTTATTTAAAACGACAACCATGGAATGATTTGATGGATACACACATTTGATCAACGTACATAATACATATAAAGCTAGGTATATTGTGTACCTCTTTGTACTTGTCACAAAACACGTAAATTATATTAACAATTTGCAATGTGAGAAACACACACTCATATATATATATACATATATTTATATCTACATAAATATATATATATATATATATATATATATATCAGGAAACGACCGGGACACTTTTTTTCGCCGGGAACCGGGCCAGGACCTCAGTATATTTTCATTCCTTCGTCATTCTGAATGTGACGACGTTTTATTTTTAGACAATAATTTTCCTAAAATTTAAAAAGACATTTTCTAAAAAAAAGTGATGACGTATTTTTTGAGAAATTTTCTAAAAAGAGTGATGACGGTTTTTTTAGAAAACATTTTCTAAAAAAAGTGATGACGTTTTTTATAGAAAGAATAAATATTTTTTAAATTCTTTTCTAAAAAACGTCATCACTTACAAAATGACGAATGAACCCAAATCTTAAAGTCCTGAACCGGTGATTTTTATACACGGGGCCAGGCCGGGTACCCGGTCGTTTCCAGATATATATATATTACATATATATAACACCGACCTAACTAATGCATAAAGACTGAATAACAAAATTAAATTCAAAATCCTTTTTCAGTAAACCCTTCCTTTCCAGTCATAGTGTTCTTGGCTCTTGGTTCAACGGGTCATTGGTACTATTTCAATACTAAACAGATAACACAATACCGCATCTGGCGTACTAATCGAGTGAATTGTTTTCCCTTCAAACGACATGGATCTTCCTCGAGTGATAGTTGCATAATCTTATGCATGCCATTAATCAGAAATGTGTCCATTAAAGTCCATTGATGTTGATTCAAAATTATTTCTTAAGAAATCGAAATGCTTGTCAAGAATACTCTGCTAAACATAATCAATATAACCTATATAAAATGTTTAATAAAAATGACAGTAGATAGCGTTAGCTCACTTCTTTCTTTTCTTCCCTCTCGCTAACCACTCGCAGTGCCCATGGACAGTATTTGACAAAGTTGATATTGTGAGCGATGAATCTTTGAGAAAAGTTGTCATGGAAGCGTTAATGTACATTTAATAAAATGTAATAGAACCTTATATATTTTTTATTTTCCTTTGTTGTAGATAATTATGGAAAACTTTTCATTTTATTCAAATTATATACATAATATAACACTTACGTATGGAGTACGACGGGGAAAGTGTCCTCAAACTCTGGGGACTCAATTAAGGGGACATCCGGGGGGAAATAAATCTTCATGCGAAGTGAGACACTCTCGTCACCAGAGCTTGTGTATTGGAAGACTACGAATCTCAATTCGTGGCCAGGCCAGAAGGGTGGAGCCTCCTTTAAGTCTGAATTAGAGTCCATTGTCTTATTAGGGACTCAAGGTCCTTGGAAGCCTCGGGAGGAGTGAGTAGAGATATGTCCCGGGAATCCGGGACCAAGACACTCCAGAACTACGTATTGAAAGCTGAAAAAACAAGAATGTAGAGATTATAAATTGACATAAAACGAACTATTTTCTAATTGCCAAGAAATCATTAAATTACTTTAGTTTATGCACCAATAAAATCAAATAAATCTTAATATATTGTTTTTTTGTTGAAAAGGAAGTTTTTAAATGCCACTCTTAACAAAATGGAATTGTTTCTTTATTAAGCATTCATTTTAAGAAGAATTTGTGAGCTTAAATTTAACACAAAACTTGTTTACGCATAATTCCATATATATATATTTTATCCCCTTCATACTTTAAATATTGAATATATTGTCGGCTCTGAAGGTGTGCCATGTCATTCAATTCAACTATACTGACGACTGAAGGTGTTTGTCCATACATCGTCAAGGAGTAAGTAAGCAGTCTTCATTAAGAAGTAAAACATCTAAAGCTCTAATCAAACAGATACGTTCGGGTAATTTACTACCTGGCATAGTTGGGACTAAAAAATAACGTTCGATTGAATAATTTCCTGTTTTTTTTAACATTACAAAATTTAATTAAATACTTTTTATGTATTGTCCTTGTTAGATAATTGTATATGACCCGATTAAAAAAATAATAATTACACTATGCAACAAAAAAAATGACTTTTGTCTTGCCAACGCAAAAAAAAAATGAATCTAGTAATTTGGAGAATGGGGATTACAGATATATGATTATTAGTCGTGATATTTTTTTTCTGGCCACAATTTAAATTTAAAATTTTCATGTTTTAGGCCAATGGTACATACGGATCTATGATTTTCAGGGACAAGGCAGCAATTACATTAATGCATTGCCAATACAATTTTGAAGAAAGATCCAATAAATCTATTGGTAAAGTAATATTTCCAAAACTCTGATTATCACTATGTAACAAATTAAGGTCTTTGTTTGCCCCTGGGCTGAAATTTCTAAATTGAGTCCCATTTTTTACGTAGATTCCAAAAATTGCCACTCAAAATATGAAAGTAAAGAAAAATCAATTAGTAGGACGAAGCAAACAAAGACCTTAATTTTGTTACGTAGTGTAGTTCCTCCTACTAAATTGATCTTTCTTTACTTTCATGCCAGATATCGAAATTATAAAAACTGTTCTGAAATGTATGGACATATACCAAAAATATATTACATATTGATATAGTCAATAGACGCGAAACAAAAAAAATAGCCGCTTGAATAGAACACTAAATATGGTCAACTTTTTGAAATATAAAGCCGATTATTTCGAATTGTACGAAAGATATATAAATTAAAAAACTGATTTGAAATGCAGAGATATAGTAGAAAAATAAATACTACTGACATTTGGTGTATTCTTACTTTGCACGAAGATAACTGGGCCTGAACATTAGAAATGATGCAAATCCTGATTTTCAAAAAAAGGCCATAAAGTCAAACCTTTTTTCAGACGATATTTTGAGTGGCTTTTTGGAATCTACGTAAAAAATGGGACTCAATTTAGAAATTTCAGCCCAGGGGCAAAATCCTGTTACTAGTGTTATGTAATGAGATAATTGCATATAGTCGTAAAAAATGGGACAAAAGGATTAATTATATATATATATTATATATTGATATTAATCCGTTTGTCCCGGTTTTTACGACTATAATGCAATTATCTCATTACATAATCAGAGTTTTGGAAATATTACTTTACCAATAGATTTATTGGATCTTTCTTCGAAATTGTATTGGCAAGTGCATTAATGTTAATTGCTGCCTTGTCCCTGAAAATCATAGATCCGTATGTACCATTGGCCTAAAACATGAAAATTTTAAAATTTAAATTGTGGCCAGAAAACAAAAGCCCATTGTTCGAAATAGCAATTTATCATTGCATGGACTCATAAAATCATTTTTTAAAGTTTTGGCCGTTGGCAAATTTTTTGTTGCATAGTGTTATGCAAAAGATTGGCCTATTGGTATATGAAAAAATCTTGTTGATATCCATATATATATATATATATATATATATAATTCATACGATGTTTAACAGTTATTCAAAATTAATCTGAGAAAGCATTATTTTTATGTAAGTGTACAAAACCCCCACAAAACAACCTTGCAATTTTTGACGTATTTTTTAAGTCATATTCTATAAATTATCAACTATCACCGATATACATAATTGTTTTAGCTATGATATTTGACTTACATATTAGCAAGCACACAATGGCAAAAAAAAAGATTGCAAAACATATATGTTTACAAATTCACCCCTCCCCTAAAAAAGGGTATAATCAAATGAAGCATGCACATAAATGGGTTTGATTGATTTGCTTTATTGCATATTTATTTTATACACAATGTAAGGCAATTGGCCTTATAAGGGGTTAGATTTTGTTTATGTATGTTTTTTCCCATCTTATGCATTATACAAAATTGCTTTAATATAAACACAATATACGAAACATTTTATTAATGATTTCAATAAGAGCAAAAACACAGCAATTATGTTCAGAGCCATCAACATTTTTTTAAACTTAATTTTAATAAAGTAATGCCAATTACAACCTTTGTTTTATTTAAAAAATTCAATCCAATACTATGGTTTTTTTAATATTAAAATGTTTTTTGCCAATCTATGTTTAAATAAAATTCTCTCTTTCTCTCTACCAAAAAATGTTAACCATTGTTATGCTGTTTTGAATATTACTAAGGAACAAGAAAATTACTTTTCTGAGTTGATCACACATAAAATTAAAAGATAGTGTAAAAATTATAATGGTTGAGAAAAAGTGCAGTAAGTGTAAGATATAAGTTTTGCTATGTTTCTCAAATATCACATCAAAAGAGAAAAACAACAAGTACTAAAAATATAGTTTAACCACTTCTATAATAGAATATATGATTCCCATGGACCAAAAAAAAAAAAAAATTATATCATATATAAAAACTTCTCTGTCAACTTTAAAAAACTCCTCAACATGAATTACAAAACAGTTTGTAGAACATTTAAACAGTAAATAGGAGTATTAAGAAACTTAGTAATATATTGAAGAATTTCACAATATTTACTCTACTGCTTTATCGTCCTTATCTCTGCGAATTATTTCAAGCACATGAATAAGTCAAATTATTTCATTTTGTGTTGATTTTCTTTTCTGATATCTTACAAATCGACCACATTAACCAATTAAATATCATTTTTTAGTCCTGTATCATAAATATTATAAATGTAGTTTATTAACTATACATTAATATATATGCGATGTTTTAAGCGGTGTAGTCCAAACGGATAAGTTTATTTTTATGTAGCGAATCTAGTATCTATATCATCTATCTATCTATCTATCTCTCTATCTATCTATCTATCTATCTATCTATCTATCTATCTATCTATCTATCTATCTATCTATCTATCTATCTATCTATCTATCTATCTTCTATCTATCTATCTATCTATCTATCTATCTATCCTATCTATCTATCTATCTATCTATCTATCTATCCTGTATAATCTCTATCTATCTATCTATCATATCCTATATATTTTTTTCTAACGTTGTGAACAATAACGTGGTACAAAAGTGGCAAGGGAGCTTGAAGGACTCGATATGATGTGCTATAGGATGACTCAGAAATTAAAGGTCACACCGGCGCGGGACGGGTCATAACAAAGGGTGACGTGGCCATAGAGCAAAGCTCCCTCAGGTTTGAATGACACCAACAGTGTATTCCAAGCCGAAATTGAGGCGATTCGGAATTTAGTTAGTGGCCTGCCATTAGATAAGACGAAGGATAAGAATATCTTTGGCCCTCCATCAACAATCTAGACACACAGCCCGGGGATCTTCTAACGACGAAAGTTTTGAACTGCAAGCAGGCCCTGGAGTGTAGCAATTGCGACATTAACATTGGATGGTGCGAGGTCAGAATGACACCACGGAATGAATATGCAGATGCTCTAGCAAAAGCAGGTGCCCATACGGGCATTACATTTCAGTGCTCACGTCAATTGGTCAAGGCAAGGGTGCTCTAAGGGAGGCATCCATGTCCATGTGGAAGGCCAATTGGCTGGAGATGGGTGCCTGCAGGCAGACAAAAAATTATATTTCCGAGCCTATCTTGCGAAGAAAATGTACCATTATGGGAGGGTTCTATGACCCGAATTGTCTCCATGGCTAGTGGCCACATTAACTTAAATCGACATCTTCACCGAATGGGAAGGTCGGAAACTCCAACATGTCGTCTCTGCGAGGAAGAAGATGAAACTCCATTCATATATCTACGATTGTCACGGACACGGATTGAATGGACGAACTTGCATTTAAACCGGAGAAGGAACAAAAAGCCTGAAGGAAATTCTTTTTAATTCGTATAATTATTTGTCCAAATTTAATTTGTTTAAAATAAAATTAGTATTCCTAGACAGTTCACGACCGGCTGATACCGGATGAAGTTCCGGTGTGTTGGGCTGATCTAGGAGCTCCACAAACAAATTTATATATATATATCAATGAATTGCTTTCATTATATACAACTGACGTGTAAATACTTAGTCTTAAAAAAATAATTTTGTAGCATTTTTTTGATAATGCCTAAGCATATGATAAAACTTAAGTGCTTTTTAATTTGTATATATTATTTTAATACGGCTTACTTTTTAATGCGTTTTTCTAAGTCTGATACAAAATGGTATTATTATGCAAGAAATGTAGTCTTTATATGAAGTATATATCCTTTTCGAAAATTAGAAAAAAACTTATATTATTCCGCGGAGGAGAATATATCAATACCAATAATATTACATAATGAACCAAGTTTTTTCTCATTTCATTAAAATATATCGTACCATGACCATGAATGATACATATATAGTCTATCGTTTACCCCCTTTAAATAAAGAATAAATCCGTTGAATGTGTGCATATTAATGGTTTAATAATAAATATCTATCGATTAGAAATACTTATATGGAAAGCCCCACAAGATGAATTTTCATGAGAGTGGACGACGGGAAAATGTTATATTCCGTCGTTAAACTCTGTCACATATTTTGTGGCTTAATATTGTTGGATAAGTATACATTTTTTTATTAGCAGATGCGTAGCCACAATAAAAATAAACATCTAAAAAGTCAGGGAGGACGGATTCACTCTTGTGGATCGAAATTTGTACAAATGGCATGAAATGCCTAGGACCTACGTAAAATATACGAAAGATTGAACTTTTCATTAAATATGTAATTGATTGTTGACAATTCTCTTCGATAATTGAACACTCACTCGAAAAATAGATACTAGTCTCCACCAATTCGATGTATATAAGTAATCCTTTCGACTAGATATAATAATATATTTCTCAATAGTTATTTCAGCATTAATTTTTTTAATTTAAGATAATTAAGAACGAAATGTTTGCCCTTATATTGTTAAAATATCGATGCATGTTTTTATAACGTTTAAAGTAAAGTAGCGCGACAAGAAAAGTAAACAAAAAAAATGATGGTGCCGCTTTATCCATTTAACATTTCATTCAAATGTTAATGGATAAGCGGCACCTATTGTTAAAAAATAAACTACGGTTTATCCATATTTTTTTGTTTACATTGTTATTATTTTGAAACAGCTGCTTCATAAAACACCCTCTAGCGCATATTAAAACTACGGTTGATCCATCTCTTTTTAAAAAAGAAGTTTGTCCTGGTAGCGTCACTTTACTTTAACGCTTTAGTTTTTATTACACAAAATAATCAAATAAATAAAGAGGATAACAGTTATAATAAAAAGTTATTGTCCTACATCGCTTTAATAAACATAAAATTAATATTAAAATATTATGGTCGAGCTAAGAGTTAAAATATACCTAAATTATTTTTTTATCTTACTTATAGCTAAACAAAACCCAAACCCTTTGGTAGTGTTTTATATTGATGTAATATCATTATAAATCGTTAGAAGACTTAATCAGATGTTTCTACTAGTTACTCTTACTAGATACTTTTTTTAATATAGAGGCTTTCTCTTGCTTTTCATACGTAAATCCGTCTGTTTGATGTCTAGATTATTTCAAAATCGCTTTTCATTCCATATATGAACTGGGATTTTTCATTATCTTCCCAGTTGAAATTAAAACAAAATTCTTTAAAACAATTCGCCTACGCGTACGAGTGCAACTTCTCCAAAGCTAGGAGGATCCGGTGCTTCGGACATCAATTAACCCAATCTGGTGATCAAAGTATTTTATACTGATTCCTCGTTAAGTATTAATATATATTATTGTTAGTTTTCTTTTGCCAAGTATAAGAGTTTTTTTTTTAAATAACCCGTCTATTTATGTTACTTTTTGTAAGTTTAGTTCGATGGAATTGCATCCGTATGGGATAAGCTATTTATTTACGCATGTAATTAGGCCTCAAAATAATTGAGATAAGAAAAACAGAATGTAATTAATTTATTTGTCAGACTTATTCTTTGATTCCATTTTTTACTCATTCAATAGTGTTTATTCAAGGAGGTGATCTTAGGCGGATGCTCTGTGTCTTCTCCCACAAATCTGAACAATCATAAAATTAGGGACTAGGGACT
>CP045894.1:30122842-30134730 GCA_013387185.1 Caligus rogercresseyi | reverse complement strand
TTAGAAGAAGCGTCGATACTCTAAGGTATTACCCTAATCAGTGGTGCCATGGTGGCGGCCCGCGGGCCGGAACCGCCCGAATGGACATCTCATTAGGCCCGTTACGTTAGGGGTGAGAAGTGTTTTATAAATAAATAATATTTATGATACAATTCAACAAATTTAAATCTAACTTTTGTTTAGTGGTTGTTGCAAGGCCAAAAATGTACCGGTAATTTGGCCCCCCGAGGTCCCACTTGAAAAACCGGCCCCTGACCGATTTCACCCTGGCATCCCTGCCCTAATTCTATATGGTTTTGAATAAAGAACAAAATGATTGAGCAAACAAAAGAACTGAAGAACAATAGTATTAAATATTTATTATAACAATTTTTTCTCAGTAATCAATTAATTTCGTAATTTATTCAATTCTTAAGTATTACCATAAAATTTCAGTAGCATTAATTTTCTCTCCTTTTTCCACAAGTAAATTCTGTGTGAGAAATATATATTTTAAAAAACAGGCACTCCCGTTTATTGTACATCCTGATACTTCCAAACTTAAGGAAATTCCTAATATAATCCTCCCCCAAATCTATGATAATGACTTCAATTTATAAATACATTTATAAGCCCCGCCCCACCTTTTTTTGTCTATCTCATAATCATTTATTTAAATTATACAAATTGGATATCTTACGTGAAATGGAAGGTTTCTAAGGGTGGTCGTATCTCTTGGTATTGAAGATTACTCAAGTCAGATATGTCCACTACCCAAAGAGACACTGATGATTTGTTGTACCCGCCTGTGAAGAGATAATATGAGTAACATAGGAAAATGGATGTGCGAACATAGTTTAATTGACATTACTAATTTAGAAAAATATATATTAATCCAATAGTCTGAGTAACATATATTTTACTCCTAAAGTGACTTGACTACATGTCTTTTAAATGAAAAACTCTGGATAAAAACTAATTTAGTTATATAATGTAATTAATATTGCAATTAACGTATAGGTTTCAAGCTATTTTTTTTTGCAATATTCTGTTTTATTAAACGTATGTATTTCAATTAAAGTCAACAATCAGGAGTAAAACTAACAAAAATGAAACAATCACACATAAATAAACTATTAAAAAACACATGGAGAAAATCAATAAATGCATAAATACGTGGTTGTAATAATATACATAAAAAATCTATCAACGGAGATACAACAGGTTTTTGTTCGAAGGGACACATCTTGGGTTAAACCAGGGGGGGGGGGGGCAGAACTCATGTAAACAAGAAGGATATTTCCAATAAAAAAATGTGACGTCATCACATCTACGATTTGCCTATGTATCTAATACCTCTAGGACAACTAAGCTAAGAACGTAAAGGCTCTCAAAGGAATAACGTCCGGAGGCTCCCTCCCGCCACGAGCCACCCGGGACGCACAGCTTCAGCATCAGGGAGGAAGTGGAAGTCCTGAACACCGCACGGGACTCTGAGGCCTTTGGCTGGTAGCCCGCACGCATCTAGGAGCTCCGGAGCAACGTGGCCGTCCTCTGCAGCTCCGCCTCCACCGGAGAGCTCCCGGGTTTCAATTTTTATTTCCTTTTGAAATTAATCACTGTTTTTAAATGTACCTTTGATTTTATTTAATAACAAATAGATACTGTGACGTCATCTGTGACGTTTCAGTTTTTCTTTTCTAATCAGAGGAATCTAAACATTGCGTTCTGCGCATCTTGTATTATCTATTATCTTTGGGTGAAACTAAGCCGATAAGGGAGTTTTTCTACTTCTAATATGATATAATATGATTAATATCGCATATAACGTATAAGTTGTATCATTCCACATAAACAAACCAAACTCTTTTTGTTGCAATCTTCTTTATTTTTTTTTAAGTTTTAAAACTTGAAAGGATTGAAAAGTTTGTCTAAATGATAAAAGTTCTTCGGTTCGTGAAAAATCATTGTTCTTTTTATTATTATTTCGACTAAACTACATTACTCTAAGATACAGAGCGGAAATGATGATTTTCAAAGTTATTCTTACTTACTGACAGCTAAATAGATATCAGTAAAATCTCAAAAAGTTTTTGGTGTTTTAAAGTTGATATAAATTTTTGAAACTGTAAATTCTTCTTGTTTCTTCATGAGAGGAGCTTTCACGAGGAAAAATTTCATCGATCCATAGTTTTCTTTTATACAAAATAAATATACTTAAAATAATGATTTTTTCAGATACTCGGACCTTGATTTAGAGTTTAAAAATAATGCTTGGTGTAACATTAGTTGTTAGTATGAAATACTGCTATATGTTGGAGAGATCTCAAAAAAAAAAAATAAGGCTTAGAGTTATTTTTTTTCTCTTCAGAAAGGTCTTTATTTCATTCTTTAATATATACGACGTACACAATATACACATATATATATAACAAAATTAAAAAAAGGAAAATTGTGCAGTTTTGAAACAAACATAAATAAACATTGTAGTTTAACATTATTTTCCTCTTTGAGACCTTAAAAACATCAAATTACATAGGAAATATAAAAAGTAATACTAAAACAAAACATAAAAGCACAGTAAACGGACAAAACGTAATATTATAGCAAAACAGAGAAAAGTATTATAAATATATACTAAACAGAAGACAATCACTGGTTTTTGGAGTTCTTAAGATTTTTGACTTTTTGAGCTATTTTATTTCTTCACGTAAAAAATTGCTAAAATAATTGAGCTAGCTATTATCATAAACCGTTTTATTCAGTCACTCATTCAAATGAGTATGATATAAGACACTTAGCCACTGTTCGAATATCATATTATGAATTGTAAGTGATTATTACATAACGTTTATCAAAAGCCACGATTTAAAAGTTTGAGGATGACGATAACTTTTACTGGCCGGTTTGACGCCCATTAAAAACCACCGGCAAGCGGAAAGAATTCCAATACAAAATATTTTTGTTAAGCTAAAAAATAATATTTATCATTATGACGTTTCACTCATAAAAACATAATATAAACATAGCTAGCATTCCATATACCTTGTATATGTCAAATAACCATCAAGAAATATATTTTGTGTACGCAGTACAATTATATTTCAACATTTTACACATATTTTTACATCAACCAAATAAAATAACATATAGTGTTAAGATTTTGAGCCATCTTATTCATAACAATTTTAAAATCATAAGCGTAGGGAAACTCGTTAAAGGGTTTGTTGTATTTGGATATAATTTTAAATTTTAAATCAGACTTCATTAAGCTAGTTTTTTCTCGATACATAAAAATATGAAAAAATAATTGTTATCCAACAGTAAGTTGTGTATATAGATTTTTGTTAAAGTAATAATATATATGGTGAACAGTAATACATATTAAACTATCTAAATAATGACAAATATAAACATATAAAGTCATTAATGTAAATAAAATTTGAATGAGGCTCGTACCTTAGGATATCGAAGCTTCTGCGCACTTGGATAGGTTTCTCCACTTCCAAACCTTTCAAAAACGACCTCTTGGACATTTGTGTCATTGAACGTAGCGTAGACTAATCGCTTTCCGCTGGGAGATATCCAAATGGCATTATCGCGCTTTAATATATCTCTGGAAGTAGAAAGAAATATGTTTAAAAACATGATAAAAATGATGAAATTCCTTAAAATACATTAAAAATATACTTCATATCGGTTATTTTAACTCATTCTCTTTAATATTGATAAATTAATTATATTTCACTGTTATTATCCCGTAAAACTACACAGAGTGTATTGTAGATATTTTTATTGTAAAAGTAATCTCTATTTTCTCCCAATATAGTTTTTTCCAATAGTTTTTTCTCATTTTATGTAATTTTATATAAGTTTTTTGAACTCAATCATCTGCTCCAGTAGATTCAAAAGTATGCTTTAAACTGTCCATACAACAAAATAATAGACACCATAATCGAGGTATTTCTAATACTATTCATATAATTATTACCTCTTAAAATATCTAATAAAATTCTACTTTTTTTTGTTGATGTAAAGTGTGTATTTTTTTTATGGTTCGATGAAACTGTATTCTCATGGGCATGATGCTAGTCCATTAATTTTTTGATTTTGCAAATTTTCAAGACTTGATCGAATTCCGCAAATATTTTTTTTTTCATAAAAAATTTCATGGTGCCTATCAATAAATATGTTGGGGTACAGCAAAAAATCAAATAGGTGAACGTGTTTCGAATAGGAACCGTTTTTTTTTGTTTGAAAACGTATTGCAATTATCTGTAATAAATCATCATATATCAAAAAGTCTTATCAATAAACATTTACTTACCAAAATAGTGATATAAAATAAAATCATACTGAAGTTTATTATTTATTTCATATATAATTTTAAGTCGACAAATATAAAACTGTCATAAAATTTCCCCCTTTTGAATTCTACTTTTTATAAGAAAACCTTTAGTTGTTATTTGTTTAAACTGATCGACGTCATAAAATATTCAATGCGTAAATCTCCAAGGAGAAAACAATTAAATTTAGTATCAGCTAAGTAGTATATTTCCATGAGCTATGCTTTCTGTCACAACAAAAAACCTATTCCAGTTTTGATAATGAAACTTTATGTACAAAAAGTTTCTTATTTTTCTTTGTATCCACGAATATACACAGCATAAGCAACTCTCTATTTTGCGTTAATGATATTGGATTGAAGGAACAAAAAATTTTAATCAATGAAAATCTCGTATTTCCCCTTCTTATATCGAATTCACTTTAATCAATATAGGTAAGTCGATTTGTTGAATTTATATATTTATCAAGAGTTACGATACGCAATATGTATTTGGGAATTTTTTATTTGTTGTCATAATTTTTATGTCTTTTTGCTTAACACTTTAATAAAAATATTAAAATGTTATGGTATAATATACATTCATTTACTTTATTTTATTGTTATAAAATTCAACGTATACTTTAAATATAATAAACATAATTCACAATGAATTGTTTATAAGACAATCAAACATTCTATAAGTAGAATGAGTGATGTTTTAATTTACTGATCGTGTTTGCAGGAAGTGCTTTTTCTTCTGTAAATAATCATATGTATTAATCATGAATGAAAAAGTGAAGAAAAATATTTAATAATAATTTGCATAATCTCACAAAAATATAATTGTATTAAAATCTGAACATGTGTAAATTATTCACTCTTTCATCTAATTATACAAATTAGTTTTAATCCAAGGAAACATGGACTTTAAAGAAACTTTAACATTAACATATTTCGTCTACGACGATCCCTCTTTTGCCCGAAAACCGAGGGATAAGCGTTCTGAAAAGAGTTTCATAGAGGTTTGATATGAACAATAGCAACACATAAAACGAACAAATAGTGTGAGATGGATGGTCATGATCATATGATCATAGGTACATCATTCATATAAAGAAGACCATCTAGGAACCTAACTTTTGTATTTTAAACTATTATAACTCAATTACCATGAATGAGATAATATGTTTAATCAAAACTTTTCTCACGTTCCAACATAATTTAAAGTTAATGATATTACTTTTCATCTCACTCTCTCATACCATTAAAATTTAATGGACTTTCATTCAAAGGCATCATTTATTTAAATGCAGCTATTAATTCACAAACAAATAATGAAATAAAAACTGCATTGTAATATAGACATACTTTTCAATGACTGCTTATATTAATATATTTAAATCATTTGCTCCATTGGTACATAACATTAAAAAAATACACAAAAATAACTGTGTTTCATGGTTTTTTCATAAATAACCTGTGTTTAGGGATTATCATGCGAAACTAAAGACGAATGAACATGTTCTTCTACGGAGAAGCGAAGAATCTACCGAAGTAATTATTATTCAATGCTTTCAACTGACAAAACGATTGGGTCATATAAAATAATTTTTATGTGAAATATTAAATTTAAGAACAAACGATTATATTTTTCGAAAACAGATATAATTAAAGATAAAATTGATTTTTTATAAAAAATAAAATTGGACACTTTTACATTTGAAGTATAAGAAGCCAATATTAAAGAGAACAAATTATTTATTACTCCATGATTACGGCATTAATAAAAATATTAGTCACATAATGGCTTGTTAAAAATTAAAAGTCACAACTTCCGATTTATCATTAACGTTTTGTAAATATTTTTAGACTTATAATCAATCAATATTATTACTGATTAAATTTCTCATCTAACTTGAATATGACCTAATAAACCTACAAAGATATATATATATATATATATATATATATATATATATATATAAGATATATATATATATATTATATATATATTCAATTAAGTATTCCATGTAAGATTACATTTTATAAAATATATGTTTTTTTTATTTTGTAACTGATCCAAAAATACTTGGCCATTTTGAAGGCAGTTAAAGTGGACAACTTTCCTGTGTCAAAGGCACTTGTTTATACATGTGGACTACGGTAGGCGAACCCGCAATGCCTCGAGAATACCTTAAAAAGCTTGCTTCAACCAATTGTGTCGTAGCTAACCACCTCTTCATAGGCATAGAGTCCATACCATATCTGGCTATTGGGTATACATTTTTCTAGATATATTTTTTCTAATTATAGAATCGATTTTTTCGATTATTTTTGGTTAAGATGTTTTTTTATTAACTAAAATCCAAACAGTGTAAAAAAAGACTATTAAGTGTATTTTGCATAGAGACAAAAAGTTAACCAAACCCAATGAAATATTGGAATATTTCATAATCGCTTCCAGGAGGAAGTACAATCTGAACGACTTAACTTTCCCAGAAAAAAGCCTCTTCTAGATGTAGAATCTTTACTCTAGAGCGCATTTCAACCTACATTAATAAAAAGTTTGAAGATAAAAAGCCTCTGGAATCGATGGAATGATGGGAGACTATTTAAACGCCTTCCGGAAGAAACGGCTCCTTTCCTTCTTCAGATAGGAGAATCCATGGAATTGAAAGGCAAGCTTCCCAAATCCCTCACCAGGAGGAGAATTGTTCTGATTCCAAAAAAAGGTAATGGAACGGACTTCAATCACTGGAGGCCAATTACTGTTCTTAACAACTCTTATAGGATTCTTTCGGGTATTTTGGCCCAGGAGATGGAACCGGAACTAAATAAAAAGATTAGTATCTCTCAAAAAGGTTTTTTAAAACACAGAAGAATTTCGGATGTTTCACGAAACGTGCAAGCTGTTATTGATTCTGTCGAAAGGCGGAATAAATTCGGAGCAATCATAGGAATTGATTTCAAAAAAGCCTTTGACTCGATTTCACATGTCCACATTCTTCGATCTGTAAAACGTTTTTTGCCCAAACATTTCTTCAATCCTGTCCGAGCACTCCTACTTAATGGATCATCTTTTATCTCTGTTGGAGGTTTACAGGGAAAATCCATAGAATTGAAAAAGAGCTGCAGGCAGGGCTGCCCATCTGCCCCTCTTCTATTTGTTTTAGCTATGGAAGAGTTAGTCCTTCTTCTAAAAAAGAAATATAATGGATTTGGGGTTAAAATGACAGATTACACGCATCTCATCGATTTGTATGCTGATGACGTAACACTCTCGGTTGAAGCCAATACGGAGACCCAACTCATCAAAAGAGTTGAAATTCTTTTGAGGTTTTTTGAGAAATTCCAAAAGAAGTCCGGATTGAAGTTAAATCGATCGAAGACGTTTGTTCTTCCTATTGGCGCATGGGACGCAAAGGAAAGACATAATATTGGGGGTTGCCCGGTAAGACGGAAAGTCTCTATTTTAGGAATCGACTGAGGACCTGAAGGGATCCATGATGATAATTGGAGAATATTGTTCTGTTCAATTCCAAATCGAATTTCCGCATGGAAAAAATTTAATTTACAAAAGAGGATTGATTTATACAATACTCAGATTGTCCCTTGTGTATTGTATAGAGCAACAGCTTCTCCCCTGATAGCAGAAAAGGTCATTGAAGAGGAGCATTTATGGCTCTCTGCTCTTTTTCATAAGAGATATCTTCCTGCTCTAAAGAGACCAAAGTCTCTAATGGGTGGAGGCTTAACCCTTTTATCCTTTATTATTCCTAAGATTTATATAAAAGTTTTTATCGACTTAACCAAAAATCCAGAAACGGAATGGAGAAGAGGTATCTCCAATAGCAATCTTTATTTAAGGCTTTTATTTGGTACCATTTTAACTAATAAGACGACAGAATCTTTATCAAAAGTATGGGCAGCAGCCCAGCGTATACTTTGGAAGTTTAGTCCGGCATATAGTGGAGACAGTATAATAGACATAATTCATCAAAATGCAAGCAAACCATTCTTCTTTAGAAATTTGGGCGCCCCACCTTTACTAGAGGATTTAGCACTAGCTCATGGCGCTTATGATTTTAGTTCTATAATGAACTTCGATTTCTGTGAGGATGGGAGATTTAAATACCCTCTTCAAAGAGCTGCTAAAATGCATAAGTTACCGTGTCCCTGGCATCTCAAGATGAAGCCTCCTAATCTCAAAGAGGAGGTCAATAAATTAGTAAACTTTTACATGGATTTACTGGAGCTTCCCGATGATTGGAGGAAAAGAATTATGAGTTCCACGTCAGGGATTCACGATGGTAAAAATTTACGGCCCAGTTACAGATTTCCTCCAATTGCATCATTTTTAAAAATCATTGCAAGGACTGTGGCAAATTATATGTCAATACGTTACATGCCTTTGCGGATTGTCCTGCGATATCAATTTTGAAGACCTTTCTAGCTCTTAATGTTAAGGGATTGAACAACTCTCCCAATAACATTATGAAAGGTGTTTTATTGTTTGGTTTACCAAAAAAGCAAAAAAAAACGATCAGATGCTTCAAAAGCGATTTCTTTTACTATCATAAATGCTAAGGCTCTTATTGCAAAGAGGTTGACCACCAACGAATACATCCGATCCGAGGAACTCAGAGCCATAATGCTCTCAGCGGCGGCGAGATATGGAGCACTTTCGCTACGGATACCGTCAGTTGTGGAAGACTCTTGGAGTGTCGCCGCGAAAGAAAGAAAATATTTCCCATCAAAGTCAAAGAGTCTTTTAAAAATAATAAAAAAACTATTGAATTTTTATTAATCCTTATTATTTGTTTATTGTAGTGCATTCATATTTGATTTTAGAAATGTAAAATTGTTTTAATCTTTTATGAAGTTTTAATTTTAGATTACAATGTCTATTTATGTATTTTTATACACAATAACTTCATGTAAATAAAGATTTGATGAAAAAAAAGAATACACTAGAAAGTAGGAGATAAAAAACACAATCTTAAGACAGTCACGTTAAAAACAAAAATTATTTCAGAATTTATGTCTAAAGATAAAACCATAATATAAAAATGACATATTAAAAATTATTTATCATTCAATATAAAACATTGATGTCGTCTTGTTGTCGATTTGATGAGTTTGAGGTATTCGAAGAGAACATGAAGGAATAAACTTTATCAAATCTCCGGCCAATGTCCAGGACGTCGCAGATGAATTGGGAATTTTTATTGAGAGGGCGGAATAACGAGCCGCTGCCCCAATAATAATGCCCTAAGGTCTTCGATTCGCATATAAGAGTTATTGTCAGTCTCATCGCAATTAATGATTTCATGTTGTGAGTAGTGCAAATTCAATAGCCTTTTGATGAGAAGATATCTTCCTTCTTCTTCTGAATGCTCCGAAAAGAATTGTAGCTCTAATCACGTTCGAATTTAAGTCCATATTACCACAGACGTTTAGATAAGTAAAGTGCTTGATCGTCTTCAGTAGAGGACAAACCTACGAAGGCGTGCAATGTATTATTAAATAAAATCTGCAGTTATTGCAAGCATAGTAAAATTTCATGAAGTCTGCTGAGGTTTGGAATTGAGCCGTGAATTTGGACCTGTCAGCAATTCCACATGTGAATTATAAATTATTTTTTCCCATGATGGAGGAAGACTTAGAAGATTTAAAAACTTTCCCGCTATTATTCGTACTTCATTCATGTTTGCTTGTCAAATATTACATAGTTTTGAAAACCACGGCATAGAAGGGTATATGGTTTTTACAGATGTATGAAGTGGAAACCGACACTTTCCTCCGCCAAAAGTGGAATCGATTATTTGGACTTACCCTCATAATCCAGTCTGGAATTCCATGAATAACGACTTCAGGTATGACTGTGTCCTTTGAACTAATTGGATAGACTTTTTTCCTTGGCTGTGCCACGTCTGGCACGTAGTAGATATTGTAGTTCTCCACAAAGACAATCCCTGAGGCTGATTTGGGAAGCCATATTGCGTAGGAGAGGGAGCTGGAGGATGAAAGGTTTGGAATGGCCTGTGAAGAGGCATAGTTCGAGGATCCAACATTCCACATGGATCTACAGAAATAAAAATGGGTTGTTAAGCATAGGGCTTCAACATTTCATAGCTAAATATATTTATGGATTTTTTGAAAACTATTGTCTTTATTTTTTTAAATCTTTTAAATTAAGTTATTTTCAAAATAAATAAAGTCCTTGTTGAAGAAAAAAAAAATTAAGTATCATATTGCTTTGAGACTACTACTCTTGATAGGCGACAAGGAAACCAGTGTCATTTAATATTCTGTTAACCAACACTATGTATTCTTTAATTATTGCATATCTAGTAGAATTATTTAGTATACTATTCTTTATATGTCTACTGTACACAATATGAAGAAGTACTTGTTGCTTGACAATAATTATAGGTTTTATTCATAACTCCTAAGTATGCAGAAAGAGTTTTGTAAGAAGCAGATTCTATTACATAAATAATAGTTATGCTTAATATAATATCAAAGATATTCATTTCGAGAAGAAAAGTTAGAAATCTTCTATAAAATATTTAAAAAATAACTATGACCAATATAAATAATTGACATAAGAAACATTGTATGAGTTTATCCTTTATATCAGCTCTATTTTTTTTTTTTTTCGATTATAATTTTTTTATTCGGCTATCAATATTATAGACAGTGTAAAATATTAACTACACTAAATACAAGACAACTAATAAATAAATGAAAAATACTCTCGACAGTTATATCAGCTCTATTTATATTCGTTTTATATGCTAATAACTTTTTTTATAAACTGTATTTATATTTTATTAGAATCAATATAATTAGCATACAAAAAAATATGTAAAAAACATCTTAAACCATAAGAATATAAAATTTGAATACAAAAATACTTAAATAAAATATTTTATAAATAAATTATGTTCTGACTGAAATGATCTTGTTTTATAATTTTTTGTACAAAATACTTTTTTTGCGACTTTTGTCTTACATTTCAATGAATGATATAATCTCTAGGAAAAAATAATGTTCCCTAAATAAAGAGCCAGATTATGTAGTTTTTTTAATTTTTTTTGGTAATTATGGATTTTTTTTTCTTATTATTTTTGTTTAAATCAGTCATAACAAATTCAAATTCAAAGGCCTATATTATTTGAAGAAAATATACTTTTTTTTCATACATTGAATTTCATTTTTAATATTCACAATTTGTCACATTATTATATATAATATATATAAATACTACATTTTTTTACTCACCCTGTTTCAATATTGTAGACTGTATAGAAAGCGAAAACGGAGTATCGATATCTCTGAAAAATAATTTAAAAATGTATTTGTACAAGGTTAAAATCAAACACACATGCATTAAAAGTATTAAAAAACAATTTTGTCCAATAAATCTAATGATGCTTGTTTATTTCAAATATCAATTTTACTCTTCCAATAAAATATTGTTACTAAACCTTTTTTTAAACCGAAACATTAGTTTTTACCAAGAAAATTGATTTGTTTTAAAGAAATTACTAAAATAGAAATATATAAATAAACATTT
>CP045894.1:30089753-30122742 GCA_013387185.1 Caligus rogercresseyi | reverse complement strand
AAATATTAAAAAATATTCTTTCTTTTTTTCTGTACGAATTTCTTATTTAATTAAATGACGTCACTAAGTTTTATGTCTTAAGTATTATTCCTTTTATTATAGTAACACCTGTATAAAGTCATCTTACAATTTTTTTTTGCCTATATGGTTCGATAGAATTGCATCCGACAGGATATAAATAAGCATTATAGCATATAATTAATCTATCGAACTAGGATCTTATCAATGAGGTAGACCAAAATGACCATCCCCTCTCGGGATTCGAACCTGCCCCCCAACATTGAGAGTGAACACGCCTTAACACACACGGCTATCGAGCTCCTTTTCGAATTCTTATAATTATCATTTTTGGAGAAAGACTGCGACACAAATTATACAAGAGGTGAGTCTTCTCTTCTTTATTTTTTTTGTACACCAGTACAACAATTTTATTCTCATTAAAACATCTACGACAAGACATTACCATCTAAACTTTCTAAAATTCAAACTTTATAATTAATTTTTAACTAAATCATTAACATTATAAACTGTAGGGGGGAAATTTGTAGGGGAGGTCTCTTAACCCTAACCAGGCCGGTTATTTGGTCCTCTATAGCCGGGGGGGGGAATTCCACCCCCCCCCCTCAGATCTCGGCAACGGAGCGACGAAAATTTGTGAAATTTGGCACACAAACTAGGTCTCCCACTAATGATACAACACACACGAAAATTTCATCACCATAGAACAAACGGTTTTTAATTATGCATTTAAATTTATTCAAAAATATGCAAATTTTGAATCAAAATGTGATCTTTCATACACATAACAGAAATAAATGCCACTAGCATCAATCTTTAGCATTATACATCATAGTATCATACTGATATATCATACATGTCACAGACACGGTAAAACTAGGTATTTTGCATTACAGTACTACGTAATTAATTATGCAAAATTAGTCGGTATTTATGCATATTCTCCAATTAATGCAATCAACGAAATGAAATCTGATAACACGCCGCGCCGTAGGGGTAGGTCGATTTTTCGAAAATGGTATCAGAAGATGCACAAACTTCAATCTTAAAGTCATAAAATTTTAGCGCGTAATTATTTTTTTTTTCACGAAAATATCCCAGAAAACCGGAGGGGGGGGGGGGTGGATTCCACCCCCCCCCCCGGGTGGTTAGGGTTAAGATATTGTGAAAAAATAAATTTGTATTAATTAAAAAACCATCGAGTAAACATACAATATACAAGGATAGCAATTATGTCAATATGTTTTTTTATTGTTCTATCGAATATTTCATTATAAATTTGGGGGTAGGGGATTCTTTCTGTTCGCAATTAGTATAAAAAGAACTGGTCTTTGCACCATGATAAAATTACTTCTTCCTGATGCAGACCAGTATAGAAGAAAAACAAAGCTTGTACGCCGCAATTGTAATCCTAAAAAATCGTTAAAAATATATTGAAGATAGTTTGAAACCTACCCTATACTGTGTACACTCTAAAAGGAAATGTATTGATGCTCAAAAACAGTTCTTGCAAAAGAAACAATATCTTTCCTACCTCCGTCTTTCCATAGATACTGCCCAGGTCAAGGAGAATAAAAATAGATGAGTCATAGAGGAAATCTTTGACTTATGCTCTTGATCAAAAGGAATAATTATATGAAGTCACAATGCTACAATGAAAAATATTATTTTTTAGTGCTATGATTTAGTAATTATTTCTCACTTTATCTTTCAATTGAATATATTTCATTACAATATTGTTCTGTGCTAGTGTACAGAACCCATGGTGCATGAATAATTTGTTAAGTAAATGATTATTATTAGTATTCATTATTTTAAGTAATTAGCAAATAATAATTTCAAACAATAAAAATAATTTTAAAACTCACGATTTTCATTTATTTCAAGAAATTTATAAATCACAATAATAGAATTCTACATATGTACATATAAAAAAGGGGAACATAAGAATATGAATAGAATTACGCTAATTAGTAGCCTGACCTATGTGTTTAAGTTTTCACTAGCATTTTTCAGTTTAAGTAGCTTATTAAGAAAATTGACTCGAATCCGTGTCTTTTTTTATATTACAAAAGCAATAATAATTTATTTTGACCAATTTGGATATACATTGATAAGTGGCTTAAAAATTCTTAGAAAAACATGGGGTCTTTATCGATTGTGTATTGATGGCTATTATGAAAAAAATGGATATTATTTTCTAAGAGGTGGCAGACTTCAAAAATCGGGAGAAGGGGCCGTAGTAACTCAATCCAAGGACTTTGTGTTTCTTCAAATCCTTCAATGTTACTCACTGTTTCCCCAAATGTGGGTGGGGGTCTTTTAACTTCCTGAGTATCCAGCAATATAGGAGAGACCCTCGTTGAACAGTCATTGGAATTTTTCCTGTGTTTGCCGACTAGGCAGAGGAAGGAGTTTCCGTGAGCGCAAGTACTCAAAGGCCCGGTACATATGCTCCGTAGAATGAGGGCGGTAGTTACATCTTCTTTTGAGTAGCCACGAATGAATTTTGTCAAATGATTCATTAATTTTTTTTTGAATCGCTGGGTAATTCTTTCCAATGAGGTTCTAATTAAAGTTTCCTTAAGTGTTATGAGCTAAGTTTGAGTCATTTAGCTTTGTAGCAGGACAGCTTCATTTCGTGACTGAGAGTTCCTTATTCCTTCTCACTAGTCAACTCACAATTTTTTCGTTCACGGGCTTCTGACGAACCTGTCTGAAGGACTTGGACACACTTGAGGAGGGTGATCCAGGGATGAAGAGTGAAGGAACAACTTGAGACTAAAGCTTCTTCCTATTCTTCCAGCCTGAATATTCCTTTGGAAGTCATCTGGAGTAAAATGACGATCGCAGATCTTTGCATTCTTTAGGCGATCCTGTCGGATCTCTGCATCGTGCAATCCACAGATGTTGGATATTAGGATCCCTCGTCGGAAGTGCAAAATATTATGCATCTCGAGGATTAGAGCAAGAGGGGATGGCACAAAACACCATTACTTCCTCGAGAATATCGCATTTTCGCTTTACAATAGAAAACTGAACTAGAATTCAAGCGTAGCACTGCGATATCACAACAAAATAGTCAGCTGTCGCCCTGCAATGGCCTACCTCGATTCCCATTGCCTCTTATTTATATTCTCCTTGGCCCAGGTTAAGGGTATGTTGAGTTTCTTATTTAATCATGAAATAGGAGAGTATGGACATCAAATTTTGTATATGTTATTAGACTATCTATATATTAATATATATGTATATATATATATATATATATATATAATTATATTATATATATATATATATATTATATGGAAACGACCAATATTTCAAAAATCAATATTTCGTATATATATATATATATTTGTGAATATGTGTTTGTTAATATGTCCTTGTTGCTTGAGGGTGAACTATAAATAATAAATTAGAAAGTTGGTTTGGTTTATATATTGCTGATAATGCATTATTGTGAGTTAAAGCATCCATTAAGATGTTCTTTATTATTGGCACACAATTTGATATTATATTATTGGTATTGTGCATTCCTGCTTTGTTCAATAGACTTGTGCTTCACTTGCAAGTGTGAGTAGCCAAGTATTTCTCCAGCTTCAGAGTACTAAGTTAATCCATAGTACTTACATGCATATTCTTTGAAAAATATATTTCTTAATTACCTCTTTTAATGATTTATATTTACTATAAACAATTTGGCCCAAGCCTTTTGAAGTATTTCTAGGAAAGTATTCATATATAACTCAAGTTATGCTTTGTATATTCAATTTTATTACTTTTATTTGCTTCAACTTTCTTATTATTATCTTTTCACATCTGAAAAAAAATTTTTGTATAATTGTTTTTTATTATGTTTAACATTTTTTGATTATCAAATAAAATGTTTTTATCCTCGAAAAACATAAATTCATTATATTTATATTATATGTATGTAATATTTAAATATACACACTGACTAACTAGGAAAAAAGCAATCAGTTTCATTCAATTTATGACCTATCAGCATAATCCTATATATATTTCTATTGTTTTCTTTTATTTACAGTCCACAAGCAATGCCAAAGTAATTGTGTAAATACATAAATATATATCATAATCTAAAATTAGTTTAATGGCATAATAATAATAAGTCATAAACAGAAATTATATGATCATCTTAAGGGGCAACAAATAATGTATTACACAATTAAATGCATAAAATTATCTAAATATAGATATAATCCACAATTCAAAAATTCAACAACCACTTGAAAAGTTTTAAAGCTTAGTTAAAAGTTATGAGGAGATGCTTAGAGATTAATGGAAAATATTATTCTGTTACATATTAAAAAATGTCCAATGGTGTAAAAGAAGCATGCATTAATCTGTCTAAAGGACTTGCAATTAGTGCAATGCGCTTCCATTCATCGAATGCCTTATATCGCTTATTTAAACCGATTACACGCACTTTTATTACATCATAAACTCTACAGCTCCCAATTTTATAATACACTTTAAGTTTTATAATCCGTATACGTACATAGTTCATGGTAATTGGACGTGTTAATGATTTTTTTGCACGCTCAGGAATGCATGAATTTTGATAATTTCATGAAAACTATGATAAACAATTCCTTGGTGTGTATAGAGATTACAATATTTAAAAGGTTTATGTAAAAACAAACTTTTTGCTCAGGGAACTTGAACTCACATTTTAAACACTTTTAAGCATATAGATATAATATATATATATCATTTACAAATAAATAACTTGAATGTCAGTAAAGTATATTTTAATAGTCTTGCCATTAATAAATCAGACTCATTATAAGAAAATATATAATATATTTTATAAAAGCACTTGTTTCATATACAGAAATATAATTATTTTATTTTTTCAACTTCAAAATGCACCTCAATAAAAAATATAAGGATTAGTCTTCTAAATAACACCCAATATCTATTTAATTATGTACAAAAAACTATGAATACAAGTAAAGAATGGTGAATATCTTGAGGGTTTGTTTAAAAATAAGTGTTTATTTATATTTTTAAATAAAACTTCTCAAAATCATATTTTTGTTATTTTTAAACAAATACTGGGGTTATTTTCCTCGATCTTGGTGCTATAAGTGTAGTACTGCCGTTTTATTAAACACTGAATGATGTATGTAGATAATATATTAAAACAGACCTCCTACATCGTCAATTATTCACAATTGTGAATGAAATGCTTAGGTAGTATCAGCCGAAATACTTACAAATGCGAACCTCCTTTTTGTATGAAATTTTATATATAGCTACGTGTATCTTAGTTACTAAGTGACATAGTTCTTATTGTTTTTTTTTCTTATCTATAAGTTAATATAACCATTATGCAACTTCCATTTTTCTTTATATTTATCCATATGTCAAGAAAGCCCGGCTAAAAACAACAAAGGAGTTCTATTGTTACAATAATCAATAGCTGGTACTTCATCATGGTTCAAGGGGTTCATGGAGTAAGTTTTTCATATTCTTTTTGTTACCAATGTGAGTTATGAAAGCAGGCATTATATTCATGGACATTAAAAAGCGATATGACAAGCTCAAAGAACATTATAAATGTTATTGTTGTATGATTTATTACAGAGCTACTATAGCCCTAGCCTTTCATGGCTACTAATATAAAAAACATGTATCTTTATATACAAACAAATAATTTTACAATAATAAAATATTAATTAAAGAAAAATAACAAAAATATGTATAATATATATATATAAGTAAATATTTTTTCATTTTCATAAATACATTAAACTTAAGGAGCTATAAGGATCTAGACAACTCTGCCATTGTCTTTGCTACCCGCCGAGCACTTGATATGGTGCATGCCTCTCTTAATGGCTGTGACAAGCTCCAGGCCTTTGAAAGGTTAACAGCAGCAGTTAATATTGTTAATATTAGATATCTACACATATAGCTCCATATCTTAAATAAATTGCTTCAATAAGACCTAAGCATATGCATATTGAAAGTATGTCTAATATTTAGGTCAGCCAACATGGGGCAAAAATAGTGCCAGACTCCTCGCAAACACTTTCCTCATTTTTTATTGTTCTTTTTTTAACAAGTTATATTTTCAATACTATTTGTATATATATATATATATATTTATTTGCTTTTTGTCTTTATTTCAGTTCTCTGTGAATGCCAAAGTAATAGTTTAAAATAAATTTATGACACAGAAATCTAGAATTATTACTTTGATAAACGAACAAAAATAAAACTTTTGAAAAGAGGCACTCAAAAGTGCAACTTACAGTGACGTATTATTTAAGAAACATTGAAACAAAGTTAATGAAAAATTACATTGTAATCTGAGGAAATCAGTATAAAACAATTAAAATTTTAAAGGAAGTGCGATAACCATGTGCAGTAAGGCATGTTTCAACTTTCAATGCTGAGGGGCGAAGGTTCGAATCCCTAGAGGGGCATGGTCATTTTGTCTACGTCATTTATAAGATCTTAGGTTTGATAGACTAATGTTAATGCTATGATGTTTATTTGTATCCAGTAGGATACAATTCTGTCGAATCATATAGGCAAAAAACAAACAACTAAAATATCAAATAGAATGCTGACAAACTTTAAAACGATGTGTCGAATTATGGGAATGTATTATTTTGATGCCCAATCCAATTCTCTAAGCTAATCAAGACGAGAATAGAAAAAACACCATAATTATTTATGAAACTATTTTCAGTTTGATATCATATCAATTTTAAGATAGTTTATATATGTGTATATATAGATATACATAATATATAAATTGTGAAACCTGCGTGGGAAAGTGATGGGATTCCTATATGTTTTATCAACGTTGCTGATCGAGTATTCTTGTCACTTTGCAATGAATTATCCTTCTTAGTTATTACTATTGCATATTCTCAAAATATATACTATAACAGTTCATTTTACATTTTTCGATTCAATTATGAATTTTAAAACAAAAATGCAGCTTCAAAAATATACGGGAACTCAACATTTCCAACTCAGACATTTATTAAGCGAGCATTACTAGACAAGGACACTTCTTACACAGTCGTTTGTTAGAAAGACAATCTTCCTAAATATATAGGTATGACATATTACGACCGATGAAGTTGAGGACCCATTATCAGAGCCTTATTGAAATCCAAGGTTTCATAGGCTAATATGCCATTATTATTCAATGTAATGTGAGGCCCTCAAGCCATATTGGTTTATACCATTCTATTTTTAACAAGCATTTGCAAGATTGAAAACAATTTTTTTGGTTCTAAAAAGATCCTTATAAAAGACCTGTCTATTAAAAAATATCGTTTAAAAAAGTTTCCAGGTTGATGAACATTCGTTGAAAGAAAAGGATGTCTTAAAAAAGTCCGAAGCCACATAATCACTCGGTACATGTTAATAACTCACATAACGAAAATATAGATGAACTCTACGCTGAGATGAATTTGGGCTGCCGCACAGCGAGTTGTCTGGAGGTTTGTTCCAATATTTCAAGGCGACTCTACCGTAGATATCATTCGTAACAATTGCGTAAAAAAGTTATTTTCAAAAATCTCAATAGCCCC
This sequence comes from Caligus rogercresseyi, assembly GCA_013387185.1. Lineage (NCBI taxonomy): Eukaryota > Metazoa > Arthropoda > Copepoda > Siphonostomatoida > Caligidae > Caligus > Caligus rogercresseyi. The sequence goes on along the minus strand of CP045894.1, from coordinate 30,115,138 downwards.
AATTCGTTAGAAGAAGAGACCATCAACAATTAATAATTCATGATATAACATGTTCAGATAATTTATAGATGGGGATTTAAATTTTGTCTCTTAAAAGCAGCCCGTGAACCAAACCACCATGTATGTTAAAATATGATATTTTATGAACAATCATTCACATGGTATCTGTTTCTTAATAGTGTTTTATAATCGAGAATGTCTTCATTCAGAGTGTTTATCATAAACTATAAGTTTATTTATTTTCATACATGTATAAATGTCCATTTATATATAAAATATATATGTATATATGTCTTCTCTGAGCAAATAAAGGAAGGAAAAAAATAATTTTTCGAGATATTCTTATATTAACGAATTTTGTAAAAGATATACTCCCAAATTGCATTTCCAAAACGTCTTTTCATACTGTGTTTGATGTTAAAGAGTACGTTCCAACCAACTTATATAAAAATTAAATCAGATTATTTTTTCTCAAAATGTCAAAAAGTTTCTTGAAATATTACGAGGATAAATTATATTAGAAGAGAGTCTTTTTTTCTGCATGTGAGGCGGGTATGTTTTTTTGAAAAAATAAAACTTGTTTTAATTTAAATAATTATCCTTTGATGAAAAGAAGGAACAACCATGGGTTCATTTGAAGATGAGTATCCTCAGATAAGTTTTTCACTTGATGCAAGAAAACTTTATACATAAAAGATTTAAAAATACAAAAAAGGACTTCCAAATAAAACTTATTATCTCTTCAGTGGTACAAGGGACTTCTTACGCGTGTAGGGTCAATGGAGATACAAAAATACGTGGTCCAATGCATAGATATTATTAAATCTAAAACGTATTTGCCAATTCTGAAATATTATATTAATAAATCAAACATGACGTCACCGGAATAATCGTTTTAAGTATTTGAAAGCTTTATGTATTTCTAATATTTTGAATTATTTTCATTCACATTATCTGTCCTTTTAATATTGTTATTCGATATGACCAAAGCTTTTTTAATATTGTTACTTCCTTTTAAATCCATTGAAGTTATGGGACTGGCATATTATTTAATAAATCAAAATGTCTTTTTTTTAAATACATGTAAAAAGTACCAGACTCATTGAAATCATGAGGAGAATGACCATTCGAAAGGGATAAATAGATGTGGTGAATAACCAAATATATATAAAAGCTTCATATTGTCAAACATGAAAGCTCATAACTTATCAAACATACCCCTTGGACATATATTATATTCAAGCGTCATAATTAAGATTTAGACTAGCGAAAGGAACTATACATTTTATTCGCCACTTTGTATGCTGAATTACTTAGTGTGTTTGACATTTTGTTCCATTTTTGGATATGACAACCTAAATTCTATATATCTATAAATAATATTATATATATATATATAACATATGTATATAAGACTTGTCGACGTTTGCTAAAAAATTGTCGTTCATCGTTTGCTTGTCGTTCACCAAAAGTTGATGTTCATCGGACGTATTTAAAAAAAGGAATTTTTTTCTCGCGATTATGAAAAAAATATGACAATTTTGATAGGAAGGAAATTTTCCCATGAAAAAGAAAAAAATCTTGGTCATTTTTTGGCGCCAAAACGAACGACGAACGATAGGAATTTTAGTTGTCGCTCGTCAATTTTTTTGTCGATCATCGTTCGCAACACGACGAACGATACAAATGAGCGACACATAAACCAGTCTGATATATAATATATATTATATATATTGCATTAATAAGCACTATATGGATAAGTGTTTTATATACATGAAAAGATTAAGAGTCTTGTCTTTTTTCAATTTCTTCAACAACACAGATTACGTATCCCTCACAATCTAAGTAAAAGCCTGATCTTCTTAAAAGGTAATAAAGTAGAAAAATAGCATAACGCCTAGGCTGATCTAATCTTGTAATACCTTAGGAAGAATGAGACGCCATAAGTTAGGATATTATATATAAAGATAATTCGTCTTGAGTAATGAGGCTACTCGTAGTTACTCTTTAACAGTTTGTTTTAATTAAAAATAATAAAAAATGATATGTTTTTGTTGCTAACATTAGATCGTCAAAGATGTAAATACCATATTTACGTCAAAAACATATCAACTCTAAAGATGAAACAGTCATACGTCGTTCAAAGCATCTATACAAAAAAACAATATTTAAAGATCTTTATTATTTCAGCACGGAATTAATCTATCAACTAATTCATCTTCAAAAATGAATGTTCGTCTATGTTTTTATTGTTTATATACTAATGGTGCTCCGGAAGTATTAATTATTACCTCCGCCGAAGGGTATTGTTGTCCGCTGGTCGGTTGTGGTTGTTGTTGTTGTTGTAGTTGTTGGTGTTGGTTGTCAGCAGGATAACTCAAAAAGTACTGACGAGATTCGAATGAAACTTTTGTGGAGTTGTGGAAATGCCAAAAGAACAAGTGATTAAAATTTTGCATCTTTAAGTGCTTTTTTAAATATGCAAATGAGCAAACAACTACTATAGATATAATGAAATGGGGTCTCTATTCTAGGGAGTAGGAAAGAACAAACGCTAAAAAAACTATTCATTGACGTTTATTGTTTGTCAGCAGGATAACTCAAAAGTACTGAACCAGATTCGAATGAAACTTTTGGAGTTGTTTGCCCAGTGATTAAATTTTGGCATCTCTAAGTGCTTTTTTAATATGCAAAATGAGCAAAATACAAATGAAATGGGGTCTCTATTCAGGGAGTAGGAAAGAACAAACGCTATAAAAATATTCATTGACGTATTATTGTTCATATATCAGCTCAGGACTATGTAAACCCAGTGATGTAGCTTAAACTTCTTCCTCTTCCCGTCTCTGAGTGCTTTTTTAATATGCAAAATGCGCTAACAGAGAGGAAACAATGATTAGAGATAGAAATCGGGCGTGTGAAAGGGAGAATGTTTGAATGGGAATGTTGTGGGGATCGGCGGAGGTACACACTCTCTGAGTGTATATATGCCCTCTAGTTTTTTTAATAGAATTATTCAAACGAATTAATTACAATACGAATAAAAAATGAAAAATTTCAAAAATGTATACTTCTACCAATTAAATGTAGTTAAATTAGGCATTCAAACTAGAAAGTTAATATTTTGTTTTCTTGTATGACGTATAAATCAAGGAACTTCTACAGGAATATAATTTCCTCCTTATTTCCTGAAGCTTAGTTGAAGTAGATATTTCTATACAGTAATAATAAGTAAAAGTTAGTATTAAAAACACTCATTTCCAACATAATTACCACTTTCCGTACTCTTAGTATGGAAATACGTGATTAAGTTCTCCAAAGTAGATTTCATTTCCTCTCTGTCCTGTCCACTCAAATATTCATATAATCATACCCTTCAAACAAACAATAACGGAATCTTGATTACAGAATGACCTGAATGTATTAGCTTCGTTAAAAAACAACTTAAATTATACTTTTTAGCAATGTAATCTATACTTTTGATAATACAAAGATTTTCTTACATTTTGGAGTCTTAAAAGTGAAATATCTTTTTAATTGTGTATTTATATATCTTTTAGACGTAATTGTCCTTTTCCTATAAATCTTTTTATTTCTTTACTATTTATGAAAGAAAGAAATCACTATATGGGATTTTTTGTTCTATGTTTTGAGGTGTTGTACGTATCTGAATAACTCATCCTCGACATTGTGTCTCTTGAGTACCAATTCTATATGTTGATGTGTTTTTTTCCCATATCTAAAAACTAATTAATTTTTATTTATATAAAGAAAAACCATACTCAAGTTACACATATAGTTCTTAATAAAAATAAGCATTGCAAATATAACAGTCAGTAGTACTCCTACACGAATGACGTTTCCCTCCCATCGCTATTGTCCGTTTATGTCCAATAATTGCGTTATTATTGTTGATTACCTATCATTGTCTTATTCAGACTTACACAAAAATGTGCTCCAAAGCCAAAGAGTAAATAAAATTTGAATAAAGCCTGTTTTGAAACGCAAAGCCATATATATACATATATATATATAATATATATATATATATATATAATATATATATATATATATATATATATATATATATATATATATATATATATAAACACACACACACACACACACATATATATATAATATATATATATATATATATATATATATATATATATATATATATATATATATAGATATATATATATATATATATATATATAATGCATAATATTTATTTCTATGTAAGATATTATTCATGTCCTGACAAAATAATGTAATCGAAATAGAAGGGACCTATTCCAGGATCACGGAGGCGTTCGTTGGAAGAAGGATGAAGTGCTTAAAGTGATCGAAGTTCTTATAACTGTACTTCTCGCTTCGAAGATGCTTTTGACTATGAATCTGGGAGAAAACCCACGTGATTTTTTTAAATCTTGCCATCTCTTATATTTGTAATACAAGTATTTTAATTTTTTTTACTTATGATCGGGTTCGTTTTGTTTTATGATGGCGTTTGTGCTTAAATGGAATATAAATACTATTGATTGAAATATAGCTCGCCTTGGGGGTATGCAGCACGGTTTGCTGGATTAAATTTCTGTTTCTGTGACCCTAAGAGGTTGCTCATAGCATGTACTCTTGGGTAGAATATATTTTTTTTGTATTGTTTAAGCAATGCCTTAATCTACATATTTTTCGCATACACTTTTTGAAATGAAATGTGTAGTATACTACATATATTGAAGCTTCTTATATATATATTTTTATATATATATATATGTATATATATATATATATATATATGGGCAGTTAAAAAATGATTGATGTGATAGAAAGTTTTGTTAAGGAACAAATGAAAAAGCATTTGAAGAAATTGTGATATAAAAAAATATCGGTTAATTTTCGCCCATCATGAATTCCTTCAAAGAGACGTATGCTCAACCGATCCACAAAAGAATGTAGAACAATGATTTTATATTATTTTAGATCAAACTCTTATTGTGCATAACATTTTTACTCATATATATTGTGATGGATAATATCAATTTTAAATAATTTGTATACTGGGAACCATTCTTGTGTTTGTGTTTGTTTAACTTCTAGGTAAACTCACACGTACCAGAGCATTAGCCGTTATTAGCGGTAAATGTTTACTTGGTGTTAAAAACTTGAATAAATTAAAAGAATAGAAAATATTATCAACTTTCCAACATTCAGCTTCCAATGTCCATATACATATAGCTTTTGACTCATTTTGATAAAAATCCTAACTTTCTTGTATCCACATTATCTTAAAAGTTTCTTAAGTTTTTCAACACACCTCACAAAACTTTGAGTGCCTTTTAGCAACAATTTTACCCTCTCTCTCTCTCTCTGTCTTAAGTCGTTTTCTGCATGTTTAAGGCGTCCATGCCTGTGAAGAAGTCTTTTAAAAAAGTGAAATACAATTTTTGTATGTCAGGCAAGTCAATGCGAGTGTTGTTATTATTATTATTATTATTATCTGCATCAGTTGACACCAAAGTATTTGAGTAATGTTTATGTATCAACTACGAAATGCAACGTGCTTGTCAACCTAACTGACATCTCATATCAATCCGTTTACTCCCCCCCCCTCATGACATGAATTGTAGGCTATATATATATATATATATTATAATATATATATATATATATATATATATATATATATATATATATACGGTTCCACATTTTTCCTAAATTAATCGTATAAGAATTTAATAATAAAATGACACTGACATCGGCTTTCATAAAGATATATTTTTATTTATATTAAAAACATTAAATTAAATTGAGCAAGTTAATTTAGTCCTTCGGTATACAATAAATAAATATTTTTTTAATGTGAACATTTTATGCATATTTCATTATTATTAATTTCATGAGATTGATAACATAAATTTGTATCTTTTAACATTGTGATACTTAAATTATAAATGTTCACTTTTGAGGCAAAACTATAAAATTTACCCTTATATATATTACTTTACACCTTCGCCTCAATTTTAAAGGCATAATATATCTTGTATGCATTATACAACTCTATAATAAAAAGAGTCTACAGACATTTAATAAATCAATCAATGTTTTTACTGAATAATAATGGATACTATTAATTATTTTTGTTTCATTAATAAATACACACATACGTACTTTTTCCTCCCATTTCGTAATTAGACAAATTTTCAAATAATGAATGAAGCTCAAAAAGTTTTTGGAACTATTTTAGCATAATATTTTTTAATGATCTTTTTTATGATAAATTGTTTTTGTTCCTTCGAAATAATACTTATATACTATCTTATTTATGTTTCTATATAATTGTTGAGCATTATAAGCGCCATGAAAGGCAAGTGACAAAGCGCTCTACTTTTCACTATGCCGATATGATACTCGAATCAATACTTTTGTATTATTTTATTTATAATTCTATAAAATTGTTTGGCATTCAAACGCCATGAAAGGGCAAGTGACAAAGCACTCTACTTTTCACTATGTCGATATGATACTTTCAATTGTAATATTGAATTAAAGCCAAAAGCCATATATATATATCATTTCATAGGATAAACTAATTAAACCCATAGTATTTCCCATATGAAATATAATATAGCAATAGCTATTTAGCATATCGTGTTTTTTTGCCTAATGGTTCGATAGAATTGCATCCGATAGGATATAAATAAGCATTATAGCATTAAAATTAGTCACTCGAACCTGCCTAGAATTAGACCAAAATGACCACCCCTCTCGGGAGGATTCGATCCTGCCCCCCCCCCCCAACATTGAGAGTTGAGCACGCCTTAACGCAACGGCATTCGCACTCCCACAATATCGTTTATAGTGTACAAGGTATGGATCGTATTTCTTAATAAAACCGTTGAATTAATTTATTTTAAATTAATGTTTATTTTTTTAACTATCTTTTCCATTGATCATGAGTGATATGTATTTCTTTGTTTGAGGGTGAGATCTCAAGCCCAATTTAAATCTTTGGATCCAAAACGGAATCGAATCAACGATCTTAGCCCGTATTACATACACAACTACCTCCACCATGTTGTTATCTCATTCTATCTTGGTGACCCAAGCAGATATTAATGTGTGTATGATGTCGGTTTTATATTTGAAGGAAATATAATTTATTAAATATATAATGATAGCTTATATTTTTTCACTCATATGATATAAAATTATATATATAATACCATTTTTTAAATTTGGCTATCAAATATAAGATTGAAAATGTCTTTGTTATCATGCACTGATGCATCATTCTTTGTAGTTAATGGTTCAAGATATTAGTAGGATGATGTCTTCAAATTATGAATCTGATTTAATAGCATGAAATTATTATCAATGCTTTCATTTCTTTTGTTCCTCTTGCTTTGAATAATGGGTTATTTAAATCTTTAACTTCTATTCCAATAATTATGATGGCATTAATCTATTTCGATCCTTTCAAAATATATTAGACCTGAAAAAACTGATCATTCATAATCTTCAATATGTACAGTATTTTTCTCTTTAAAAAAAATGTTAAATGGAAAAATTATATGTTCATTCATGATAGCATCCGAACAGCAAAATAATATATGCTTTCTTATATACACTTTCTTTTATAATGTTTATTGATGAATACAACTTATGAGTAATCATCATGAGTGTTTATATTGCTTCTCTATGATTTGAAACCCGTCTACCAATTGAATGGTATGATACCATGATTCTTAAAGTTATACTGTTCTAAATCATGCTTATTTTATAAAGGATTACATTTCATATATTTAATGAATATAATTTTTTTGATTCATCGTATTTTTTATTCGAATGTTGTGTAGAAGAATTTGAAAACGATGTGGGTGGGTATAAAAATTAATGTTTAATATTATATTAGGCAATATTATATAAAAATGAGGTAGGTTCATTATCTCGAAATGTAAACAAGATAGCTCAAAATTCTATCGGGAGTGTTCGCATATTTTTAGGTAGTATAAATAGTCAACTCTCGCACAATTATGGAACAAACAAATTCATATACAAAAAATATATTTTATAGGAATAATCATGCCCAAAAATATTTATACAATATACATACATATATATATATATATATATATATATATATAATAATAACTTTTATAGAAATGAATGTTAAAGTATTTTTTAAAATAATGTTGAGCTTTTAGCCCTCTCATGATTTTTGAAAAACCGATAGTTTCAGTCATAATAGCTTTTTAAAGCTAAGAAGTACCTAACCTAACAAAAAAAAAACCTTCAATAAATGTTGATATACGTGTAATCGAGTATATTTCTTGCCATTGGGCATATTAGTTACATTTGTAACTAGTCTAAAATATATAAATAAATAATAATAAAAAATTTAAAATCATATAAAAAATATAAAATATAAAAACAAATAAAAACAAAATGCATTGCAGAATGGATTATATGGGGACGCTGCGTCCAATGGCCCTAGCTGCGGTCCTGGCTGTGTGTATGTAAAATCTGATCTTTCAATTAACCGCATATATTATTATGAAACATATAAAATAATCAAGATTAACTCCCGTATTACTTTAATCATGGAATACTAATGTTTCCCGTTCATAAATTTATATTTCATTCAAAAATTGCTCTTTCAATACATTATATATCAAAAACGCTGGCTAAGAGGTCCTATAAAGACCTTTTTTAGAAGGGTAGTTAAACATTGACATAAAAAGGAGGAGTTTCTATTCCAGGTTAAAGTATTCCTTGATTTGAGTTGGATTTATGAGAACGATTACTTTTTAAGATCATCATCATGGCCAAGGCCAGGTATGAATGATTTAAAAACATTGTTTCGTTGAGCAATTCAGTCAAGCCTTTATGTAATAGCTAGATCACAGTTATGATTAAATAAAGGTACGGCATTTCAAATAAATTGTTTTCTTATCTTGGAATCTTGAGTGCATGTCAAAATGGTCATAACAACCACTCTTGTTCAAATGCAACGTTATTTCTATTATTAGGGTTGGACAAATCATCATGACTTTTTAAGTCCAAATGTTTCTATGACCAAGTTTTGTGTATTTTTTAATATCTCAGTTGATGTCTTACGTCGTTAACACTCAAAAATTCAAAATGGCCGCCAAAATGACCTAATTTTGACCGAAAAGTTATTCAAAAAAGAATGTTGCTTCCAGTATGTCTTTATATAGTTTTTTTGGTCAAGAATTCAAAGTGGCACTACTAAGTCAATAAAACCATTCCTACAAGCAATAGTTATTGATTTTTCTACCCAAATTGGCGGTTTTACGGCGTTACAACTATTTTGTGGAAACATTATAACAATATTTTTTCTCTCATGTTCGTTTATTATGTAAATAAAATAAAATAAATACATAAATCAGAGCAAATGCGTAACATTATAGCAATATAAGCTATGCTTTGTCAATATCCACAAGGCAAGGATCTCAAAATATTAACATATAAACAATAGTTTAGTATCACATACTATATAACACTATTACCTAACACTTAATATTGATTGATCAGTGTGTTTATATCTGTAATTAAATTTGACTCTGGCTCGATAGAAATCTTATTTGATTGTTTTAGTTCAGCACATGAAAACTTTTACATTTTAAATCTTCTGTTTAACGAATATCTGGTGCCATTTTAGCTTTAAGTAGCCTATCTCTCACAGAAGTTGTTTTTCTGTTAGCTTTTCAATCAAGTCTAGAGAGTTTTTTTGTAACTGGACCTTAGTGTCCCTTACACATATCAAGCAACTTCATTGTCCTTTCCGGTTTTTTCTTTTGAGCTGCTTATTCTTTATTAGCACGATATTTTGGAGATTTGACGGTGTGCAAATAGTTAGATTCAAGGGTTCTAACAGCGGTTACATTTGTTAACGTTCTTGCCCATTTCCATCGTTTTGATTTTCTTCGTCACTCAACTTTGAGAAGGATGGATCTGCTAATAACCGGTTTGTGGTCACAACATTATTGCAAGAATTAGGGTGGACAGATGCAGATCCTCCACTTGCTGCAATACGGACATCCAATTTTGGAAATTCAGATTCAAAGCCCAAGTTTGTAAGTGGGGCGAAATGCAGTTTGGTTTCATCAATATCAACAGACTCTTCCTCACGACTGGTTTACCGGAAAAACATCCATTACTGCCAACTGTCGCTCTAATGTATCTATCACCTCATCAAGTACTGCGCCATAGAGTCTACTTTGCCCATGATCTGCACGTTCAAGATTATCTCTTTTCTGCTTCAGATCTGTAACTTTGTTGAAAAAATTAAAGTATTCTGGCCCAGTTTCGATTTCTTCTTTCTTCTTCATTAACTCGTCCATCTATCCTTAGAATATCCATAAAAGGGAAAATGAAATCTCCTCTGAGGTTTGTATATATTTTAGTGCAGCTAAGAAACCAGTCATTTTGTACCTATGTGGAAACTGCTAATGATAACTTGTTTGCATTGCTATCGACAACAGCATCAAAGAAATCTTTGACTGGCTATCTACGTGATAATAATGTTGTAGCAATTTTTGCAATTCCTCCAAATCTGAAAGCCTCTGAATCCATCATGCTTGATTCCTTACAACTCCATCTACGAAGTATAGTCATTATATAAGGGAACAGAGGAATGAGGATTGTGCATGTAATGACACAAAGGAAACAAAATTAAACCAGAGCATGCGTAATTTTATATTGTTTGAGTTTGATTAGATATTTAATTACAATAAGAATGAATAAATAATGAAAATTGTAATAAAAAATCTTCCATATCTTAAAAAGGATAGGTTTAATCATATTCAAGCTATTATATTTGCAATTCCTTGACCATAAAAATTTCCTGTTAGACATCTTACATGAAGTGTTTATTTAAAAAATCTAATTTTCACAAAATTACATCGCTTTGGTGGCCATTTTGAATCTTTGAGTGTTAGCGATGTCAAACGTCACCGTCGGTCAAATTATGTCATATTTGGAATCGGCACACAATTTGGCCACAGAAACAACTAGGTTTCATTCATTTGAACAAAAAAGGATTTTTTGAAATAATACCTTATTTCAAAATATGCTCGAAGATCTCTTATCTGTTTGATGTTACAATATATAGAAAGAACAATTTATGAGTGGAATAACATAATTTAACAACGGGAAACATTTAGTTCCCATGGTCAGAGGCATCAACGTTTTGTTTCTTTATCATTTTTAAATTGGCGTATCAATACAAATATTTTTAAAATATGATGAAATGTGATTTTAATCCCTGAAGAAATAAATTACTCTTGTTAAATGAAATTGCATGAATTATACAATAATATTTTTTAGTAAATCGTATTTTTTGTATGCTTAGTCGCCCAGAGTGCGACTTTTTTCGGTTAATTTTTTTCGGTATTGGAGTGCAACTTATTTGTTAAATTACTATAACATTTTTTTTTGTACCTTCGTACAACATTTATTTTTGAATGTTACCAAACATAAAAAAACTTAATCATTACACGCACAAACATAAAATAACATTATTATGTACTTTACTATTTATATTTCTAGCCTTATCAACACAAAGTCTTGCCTTTTGCAATCTGACATTTCTATTATTAGGCTTGCCATTTTTGTAGCATAATCGTACCTTGAACGTATTGACGGTCGACCATCATTTCTGTAGTTTACAGGGACTTAAACAAATATAATTATCTATTTTCGTTCTACCATTTTTCACACCATTCGAATTGAATAAATGAACTTAAGTCTTTTTATGGTAATCTATCACCATCCTATACGTAGTATTGTGAAAAAACGGGGTCAAGTAATAAAATCGTGGCCGACGCTCGCTTCTAAGACGAATCCCTGAAGGCCGTCCAAAAACGGCCGTTGCACCATACGTGAAGTGATAAAAAGATAGTCATGAGACCTATCTTGAGAAGAAGGCTGGACATTTCTACCATCAGCATACATTTGAGATTGCATAAACACCTGACCGTAAAAAAGGTTTGTTCTCGCTGGATCCTGCTCAATTTGATAATTTTTGGAGAAATTCAAGAAACGAACCAAAGGAGAACAAGCATTGCTCACCATGACAAAGGAGCACTCACACATCAATTCAAACCCGTGCCTTTTTTTACCGGCCAAAACGTCCAGTTGATGGGTCGTAATGTCGGGATTGGACACCTTACTACTTTTTTCAATGATCAAAAATCAATAAAAAATGCGTGTTCAACTCTTTTCGTCGACAAAAGATGCTGTTGAAGCAGCTAAGAACCATGTTATAGAGGTGTCTCAATCGGAGTGGAAAAGATAATTGACTATTAAGTTTCTAAGCAATTTAATATTTATAGAAACATACTATACTAGAATTAAAACTAGGTGTCTTAGAATAAAGTAAAGATACATGAAAAATACATAATTTCAGTTTTTGGCTGTTATATCAATAGCCACATTGAGTGAGTGTTTGAATGAAACCGTGAAGCATTTCTTTTTATGTTAAAAATATTTATTTATTTACTTGAACTTTTCTTATATCATAGTAAATGCTTTTTTCGTTGCTGGATGATGATTATACCAAAGAAAACGGGGAAAGTGTGCTTTGAATATTGTTTTGTTCATAAAATAACTCAAAGTAGGAAGGTACCTGTCCTCAATCATAGTACATACCATGAAATACATCTATAATCTTTACATCTATGTAAGTTGTCCGTTTATCTTTTGAAAATAGATGTCCTTTTCTTATTGCTTTACTAATTATTTTAACAACTTAAATATTCGAATTATAAAGAACAAACACAACATGAGTAGTTATCATTTTCCCCCTCTTTTGTCAATTATTGTTAACTGAACAATGTATCAGTTAACATCTTATTTGTGTGTTTTATTTTATAAATGTACTGTTTTTTAGTGACCCTACAATACTTGATTTCAACAGATGATAAATTCAAAATATAATGTCTGTTTACTCATATTTTTACTCGATTTTTTAGTCTGAAATCAATAAAGAAAGACTTATCCATAAAAACAGTATTATTACATATATTAAAATAAATAATATCAATATTAAGTTATATTTTGTTGTAAAAAAATCTCTATCAACCACAGTTAATAGTAAATACCGGTAATTTTGTTTGATTGCCATTATTCTCTGCAAAATAGACAAACTGTGATTAGGAAACGAGTCTCTTTATTATAAGTATTAACTTGAATGCACTTTGGTTCATTTATGATAAGTACCACACCACGAATCTATGTCTTAACCAATAATAATCCAGAAGCCATCTTAAAAAGTATATACACACTAATATCTCTCTACGAATAACTAAATCTTTATATTTGTTTACATTAACGACTTTTAATCTGATTTGTTTACAACCAGCAACCATAATGCGGCGAAATTGAATCTGTTTGTATATGAATATACATAATAGAACTAATAAAAGTCCATCGCCTTTTAGGATCTTTTCAATGAGGTCAATCCACCCCTTCGGAGTCAATTTCATCATTGAGAGTTGAACTAAGCTAGAATGCTTACATTTAGAAATCACTCAAAACTTGAATTACGTGTTATAAATAATTCTTTTTATAATAAAAGTTTTGCACTATTTTTCAAAAAACTTTCTTCACATATCTATTCTCACCATTAAGAAAATGATTTATTAAAATTATCTTGTTTAATTTTATGCTACATGTAAAGTTGTTTTATTGTATTATATACATTATATATATATTATTGTATCGTCTATGTATAATATAACTATAGTTGTATATTATATGTATAATATATTTATGTATATATATATATATCTATATATATATATACATATGGGTACGGTACATTCATCGCCGCCGACTCAGCGCCGCCGATTCAGCACCGCGGCGATTCAGCACCAGCAATTCAGCGCCGGCCGATTCAGCGCCAGCCAATTCAGCGCAGCCGCCGATTCAGCGCCAGCCTCAATGACTTTGATTTTAAAAAATCAGACCTTTTTTCAAAGAAAATTATGTTTCTGTAGCAGTACAATTGGTCAACCTGGCACAAGATAATGTCTTACAGAAGTATTCAACAACAACGGGGTATGGGGTTTCAAACCCCCTACATTGGAAAATACGAGTAAAGAAACCCTCAAATGCCATTTTGTGCACCTGGGCCTCGAGTTCCGCCAGCCGCACAATGGGGTTTGGGATTTCAAAGCCATCGCAAATTGTAAAAATACGAGAAGGAACTCCTCAAATGCCATTTTGTTACTTTTGGCCTCGGGTTCCGTCAGCTGCAACAATGGGTATTGGGGTTTCAAACTTCGCCATTGTAAAAATGCGAGTAAGGAACCCCTGAATGCCATTTTATGCACCTTGGGTCCTCGGTTCCGCCACCACAACAATGGGGTATTGGGGTTCAAACCCATGCAAACTGTAAAAATACGAGTAGGAACTTCAAATGATATTTATATAAAATTATGTAAAAAAGCACGCAATACCACACTGTTGCGGCTGGCGGGACCGAGAACTTAAGGTGCGCAAAAGGGCATTTGAGGGTTCCTTACTCGTATTTTACAATTTGCGATGGGTTTGAACCCCGATACACAATGTTGTGGCCGGCGGGACCCGATAACTTAAGGTGCATAAAATGGCATTTGAGGGGTTCCTTACTCGTATTTTTACAATTTGCGATGGGTTTGAAACCCCAATACACCATTGTTGTGGCTGGTGGGACCCGAGGACCCAAGAATTGAGGGTTTTCTTCACTCGTATTTTTACCTATGTAGGTGGGTTTGAAACCCCAATACCCATGTTGTTGAATACTTCTGCAAGACAATTATCTTGTGCTAGGTTTGACCAATTGTACTGCTACAGGAAACATAATTTTCTTTGAAAAAAGGTCTGATTTTTAAAATCAAAGTCATTGAAGCTGGTGCTGAATCGGCCGTCGCTGATTGGCTGGCGCTGAATCGGCCGGTGCTGAATCGGTCGTGCTGAATCGCCGGCGCTGAATTGGCGGGTATTGAATCGGCGGTGCTGAGTCGGCGGCTGAATTGTCCCATTCCTATATATATATATATATAATATATATGTACGGTGTCGTTTCTCATTTTAAGTTAAAATATTGGATTCTTTAATCTAATGGTTATAGTACCGCGACCTAAAAAATAATTCATATTCTAATATGCAAAAAGATATCTGTATATAAATGTTTGCATTAATATACATATTTAAACAGATTCAATAAGCACATGTCACTAATATTTAATAAATTAAAAGCAACAGTATACCATGTAATAAAATATATCTTTACCTCATAGCCTTTTTTTGCTATTCTACCAAAAGAACATTTCTCATAAATCTTGACGAATGTCGAGATGTAGAGATCGTAATATGCTATTACGGACATCCTAAGTGATCTATGAGTGATAGATAAAAATGATGAATTTGTTTGAATGTTTGGTAATTCATAAATATTCAATTAAAATAATATGTTTTATTGCCGCATGGAATTATTCACACCTTCTAATGTAATTATCAATAAAACCTGATCCAACATTATGATTTATTCATTCACTATCAGGGCTATTTTTTATATTGCCATGCAAAGGAAGATATATGCCTTCAGGTTGGAGGGGAAAACCTTTGAAACTTTTATAACTGTCTGCTCATCGATTTTTCTTTTACTCCTTCTAAATCATTTTGAATAAGAAAAGAGAGAAAACTAAAGACACTGATATTTTCTCTCTCTCTACATTTTATGCCTTCAAGACATATATTTATTTAATAATGATATACAACATGTATGCTTACCTTTTTCATATTGTACGATAGAAGAATAAACTTTCTATTCGGTGATAAAGTGTAGTCGACAGCATCAAGCCTTCGCTGAAAAAAATAAAAAAGACGTCAAATAGAGATACCAAAAAAAAATATGTATATTTAAACTACTTATCAGAAACAGGCATACTTTGTTTTATTTAATATATAAGTCCAATTACTGACCAAATTTAAATATTTTGAATAAATTAAAAAAGAATAAGCTATCCTCTCATAAAACCAATAAAAAATGTTATAACATTCAAACCTTTTAGGAATGTTTTATCTATTATTATAACCAGCATGGTTCGATATAGTTTCATTTTTTGAAGACATTTATAACTGTTATTATATTAATATTACTTAATTGAATATTGAGAACTCATATCAATGAGGTTGACCAAAACTGACCTTCCCCTCTCTGAAGGCCCACCTACGATTGTTGAAAGTATTTTATTCTTAATATTTTTTATATATTGTGGACATAAAAATAACTTTTTTGTATATAAAAATGAATTTTATATATAAAAACTCTATTTTTTGCTTTATAGTTCGATAGAATTGCAGTATCCGACTGGATATAAATAAGAATACTAGCATAAAATTAGTCACTCGAATCTAGAATCTTATCTATGAGGTAGACCAAAATTGACCATCTTGAATTCGAACCTGGTCCCCCAACATTGAGAGTTGAACACGCCTTAACCTACACGGCTATCGCACTCCCGTTGATTATTATTCTTGGAGAAGTTAATTAGTATGTTCATGTAAAATGTAAAGTTATGAACTATAATGTTCATATGTTGTGTTTTTTTTACTTATTAGCATCTGTTTTATATATCGTTTTATATACAAATTTTATCATGAACTGTTGAAATATTTTTTTAAAACTGTTTTGCACAACGGTTATTGACTGTACATGCAATCCTTATATTAAAAAATAAAATATATTATCGTTTACATTCCAGTAGGCTTCAAGGAGCTCTTGTGGGAAGTCCCAAAGCTCGTTCCATGGTCTATGGAGTGGTGGGTTGGGGGGACCCTTGTCATTGCCCGGGCCTAATGTTGGACTGGAGAAACTTTTTGCCCCTGATAAGGTATTGTCTTATAATTTGGATGCTTTAGCTTTTCGTAAAGACTAGAAGTGTCCATATTGAGAATAAAATACTTTCAACAGCCCTCATACCCATTCGTGTTCTTGCTTCAATCTCTACATATCCGATTTTCCACGGTGCACTGCTCCATACTGTATATTTGCAAGAAGGTATTAATGCATGTGATAGTGTCAATGCAATGATATAATCATTATTCATTTCCTCTGTATGATTCCCGTAGTTGATTTTAATATATTCTAACATGCAACTCACAATTTCTTTTGATTTACGTCCTGCAGCTTGTATATGTATGTATACAATCCCATCTGTGAGATGATATTTATATATATATAATTTCCCTTGTATTAATAGTTTCCATTAAAAAAATATTTATCCATGTTTTTGGCCCATTAGTCAAGAGATGAACATAAAATGCTTTTCATTCCTTTTGCTTTGAATAAATGTATCTTAAATGTACAAATTGATCTTATTCCTCATTTAAATATTGGAATAAATTCTTTAATTGAATATACCGAGAAAAATTAGAGATACTTATTTGTTAATATCAAAGCTAAAAGATTTACGGCCGTAATGTATCCACATCAGTAAAAAGATGCAATATGATATAATTTTAATACATTTAAATATATTTATTTGATTAAGTTTAGTACACAAATTAAACAAACGCTTATCATGTCCTTTCTTTGATCAATTACCAAACATATTGATATTGTACATTGATATTAAAAAAATAATACTAAATCAATATCAGTCGAAAATATATACCAATTAATTTCGGAACTTTATAAATATATAGATCATTTTTTTTGGGACCATAATATTATACTTTATATACTTACAAAAGTTGTGTTTGTAACGATTTGAGTAATGGTGAAGTTGTTGTCTGAATGTAATTTTAGTAGCGAAAGACCTTCAGTATGATCACGAAAGACTAATTCATCCCCTGAAATAAAGAAAAAAATAATAAAAATAACTAGAAAACCATGAATAAAGATGTCACTTTAAAATGTATAGTTTTTAAATCAAAAATAAATTTAAAAAAAGCTATTGATTAGGAATTAATGTCTATAATTGACCAATACTAAATTTACCACAACATTCACTTCTATTTTCCATTCTGTGCCATGAAAGTATATTAATGTACCATATTGATATGTACCTTATGTACAAATTAGAGGTTGAACGATATATCGGTTTGCAGATTAATCGGCGTCAAAAGTATATATATATATATATCGATTTCACAAATTTTGTAACCAATTATTATATATTTTTTTTTCAAATATTTTTTAAATTTTGTTATAACAGCGTAATTTTTATTATTAATCTGTATGGCTGAAGCAGATATGAAAATGCTAAAGCTTTTATGACAGAAAAATATGTTTGGCATCTTCAAAATTTGGTTTAGGTTTGCAGATTTTTAAGCATGATACCAAAAGATAAAAAAGTAACTTATAACACGATATTTTTTTAGTCAACCTCTTCTAAATAAAACACAAGCAACCATATTTCATATCCGTTTACACATCGCTGACTCTTTTAACAATCTCTGCACACATAATTAAGTTTTTCGAACATATAAACACAAACTTAATAAAAACCCTTTCAAACCCCGCAAAACATAAATTTTCCAAGCTTCAAAAAACAAAAAATATTTTAAACCCAAAAGAAGAGGCATTAATTTAACAATAAAACATACCAACTTTATGGAATATTTTTTCTTATGGAAAATACCCTCAAAAACCCTTTATTTCCAGTCCATAGCACAACACCACATAAGGTAGGTGGAGGTAAATCAAGTAGAATGTGGCTGAATGTTGAGCGAAGTTAGACGCATTTCCTTTTCTCCTTTACTATAAGATATTTTTCATAAGAATAGGTTTTGTGATATGTGTTGTCGTTCCGTAGATTCATAAATCTTTTTAATACATACAATGGCCTAGCCATACCTACTTAATATCATTTTTATTTACAAAGAACTTAATGGAAGGGCACAAAGGAAAGAAAGAGAGTTTATGAAAACTACGTCTTTCAAAAAAGTAAGTAAAAATATGTGGAAAGAAACTTTTTATAAGGAAAGAGCATATATATATATATATATATATATATATATATATATATATATATATATATATATATATATATATATAACACAACATAAAATAATGAAATATCCTAGTTTTTAAGGCCTTTCATGCCCCTTAATGAATATAAATGAAGTGACAAAGTTTATACCTTATAGAATCAAAACATATGATATATGCATTTTTAACTCATTGCACTTTTATTCAAAAATATACATACATGTCATAAATGATGGCTGACCTATTTTTTGGCCTTTGATTAATTCAATCCTAACAAAATGTATCTGCTTTTCAAACAAGTTTGCATTTCCTAATAACCATATTAGAGAGGTGCCAATTTTTTAAAAATATTGAACCCAATGTTATATATATTTAAGTAAATGTATATACTTTTCCATTTAAAATATTTAATAAAATGACGTTAGTTCTTGATCGACATGATATTCTAACGTCAATTGTCCTGCAAAAATATTTTATATTTTTTAACATATAACTATAATATTAGGTACTTTAGTACTCCTCCATTTGAAGCAAGGATAAACTATAGACACTATAATTGACAGTATGTGTACATATATATATATATATATATATATATATATATATATATATATATATATATATAGAGAGAGAGAGAGAGAGAGAGATAGATGTGTGTGTCGGCGCAGAGGGGAATGTTTTGTTGAAAACTCTAACATAGATTTAAGTTTTTATTATGAAAAATCCTGGAGGTATTTCCATCCATACGGGTTAACTCGCAGCATTACTTGACGGCTTTGTTGTCAATATTTCAGTCTTGACCAAAGTGCTTGCCATTTATTTACTAAATACAAAACACATACTTTTGCCAAATTGTCTTATATTATGTGGGTGTGATGATTTTAAGTATATAAAACAACACAAATTAATGTAAGTTTGAAGGTTGCAGGAACACTCAATGTATATAAACTGCCATAACCTGAATACCTCATAGTTTATATCTTTATAATTAGAAGAGATATAATTAATTGATATGATTAATACAGCATTATATTTCATTATATGTGACATTCCATTAAGACTAAACAGCCTTAATAAATTCGTAGTTGAGTTTTTTCTCTCTGTCTGAATATCAAGAAATACCTTTTTAAAAATCATTTTTTTATATTTTAAGCCGACTTAAATTGAATATTTGTTTTGTTTTGTCAATCTCAATTTTTTATAGTAACAAAAAAAAACATTATTTTTCCGTAGTTTAAGCCATAAATAGTATTTTTGTTTTGTTTATAAGAAATGACCGTTTAAACTGAACTTGTATACAATATACTAGCGTATGCTATCCAGTACCGCCCGGAATTTCTGGAATACTTTAATTTGACCTCATATTTCCTTAGTGCCTAAACTTTTCCATTAAAAAGTTGATTATTATATAGCTATGTGTTTTGGAGTTATAGGACCGGATAAACCAATAAAGTGATATATTTTTCTAGACAATCTATCATCTCATAAATATTCTTTTGCTACCCAATACCGAAAAATAAGGTTTTGTCCAAATTTAACGCGCCATTATTAAGAAATCTTAAGGAACATTTTTTCACATGAAATCACGAAATTTACATATTGTTTAATGACAAAACAAACTTTAATACCTTAAAGTCATCCCATCGCAAATAATTGCGAATAAAATTAAGAAGAGGATAATAATACATTTCTGGAAGGGTTCGTCTAAAAAAAGCCTCCCTTAGACTTCAAAATTATTCACTGAGATTTTGTCAAGATATAATGGTTTGGGGGTTTCGGGGAAACGAACGAACAATATTCTTAATTTATAAGTATATGAATAGCATAAACTTAATTTTAGTGTATTATTCACCATGATCATTTATTTTCCAATTCATTCTATTTGAAGACCCACTCTAAAAAAACAAAGCGCTCTTGTAATTTGAACATTTCCTTATCCTTTCTTTATGTACTTTTTTCATCTATCACGGCAAAGGACTCATGTCTTTGGATCATTAATAATTAAGAGCCGGATGTTCAGACAAATTACTCAATGGACTACATGATGTCTATTCCTTTAAGTAATGGTTGTTACACTTGGCCTTCATCCAAGAGATACTCAAGGAACCAACATCTATAACCCTTGTCATTGAAAGCTCTTTAATTCTTTTTCTAATAAATGGATCAAAAAGCTACGAACACTGATTTCAAGATACTTAAAAAATAATTAGCAATTATTTATTTTAAATTTGAATACTTTATAATAAGCTTCTTGACATTCCAAGAGATAAAAGACCACTACAAAACGATATATAAAAAAGACAAGATTATTTTTTGCCAAATCTATCGTTTATGAGTAACTCCAAATCTTATACAGCAATCTATTATTTATATTTTTAAGCATTTCTCTATTGATCAATATCAACATTTCTTATTTGCTCCCCACTGCCTGGAGTCCTGACAGTACCTTTTCCATCCTTTAGATCCTTTGAAACATCGTACACTGTTACCAGAGAGTAGCCAACAATCTCCACTATCTCTTTTTTGTCCACTTTGGCCTTAAGGAGGTCAGCGATCCTCTCACGATTCTCCTCATGACTCATGGTGAAGAAGAGTGTGTGAAAACAATGTTTAATAACAAGCGCTCTACATGGCTGGCACTACAGGAAGTTATAATGTAAAAAATCAAAAAAGCTCATCCACGGTAGCCAGAGACAATTAAACTAAATTCTAAATTTTGCTGGTACACTCTGTTTATTATATAATATATATATATAATATATTTATATATACTATATATATATATATATATATATATATATATTATATATATATATATTATATATAATACTGAAAAATTTGATAATTTTGTCACTTTCGATTCTAAATTTCTGAAAACAGTTTTGAAATTCCAGATATCTCTCGTTTGAATTGTATAATTCTTAAATATCAATGGTATGTTTTGGAGAAATTTTGACTTCTTTAGTTTTTTTGTGTATATATATATATCATAATATATATAAGCATAATGCAAAAAAAGTATCCAGAATATATTTTTGTTATTATAAAATGACTCTCGGATGCGGTACCACATATATTGGAATGTTTTTGTTATTATATACAAAATTGTAGAATTTTTTGCCTATCGATACTGAGATTCAAAATTTGTAGAAATACAAAAATAAGAGAAATACATTATTTTTTGTAAGTGTCTCTTGATTTTAAGCAGGATATTAGCAATTCTTGGACAGAAAATATTTCCATGTGGCAACATTTATTAATATTCCAGGCAAAAAAATCCACCATTGCTGCCTTGGCCAAGATGTGTACCGACTTTATCAAGAAGAACTGTGCTACTTTTTGCCACCGTGTTGATGCAGTCATTGAAGCTTAAGGAGGCAACATTGAATAAGAAAGATTGCCAAGATCTTTTTTCTAACATTTGTTTCAGATGCTTCTTGATAAAAGGTCAAATCAAGTTTCTAGAGATCGAGCAAAAATTGATTTACGATTTTCTAAATTTTGCTGGCACACTCTGTATATATATTGAAAATACTGGTTATAAGATCAAATATACCGAATTCCTCTTGGTGAGTGCAACGTCAATATATATTTTGGCCCACCAAAGCCATTTACATATTAACATTTTACATTTTGATGCATAAATATATTTTATTCTTAAAAAGAATTATTCATGTATTCTCATTAATCCATATTTAAAAAGATTAAGATTCAATATGCTTAAATAGATATTTTTGGTATAATACTTCATATTTTAAACAAAAAGCACCACGAAATAAGACAATTGTTTATTAGGTTCATTTGAAAATTAAATTGTTCAATAAACGAAATTATATATAATTATTTAAGAGCTAACATATAATTGAATGTACGCATACAAAGAAATAATTTAGTTGTGTATATTTTATGTATGTATTTAGAATAAGAAATGACTTTTTATAGGATTTTGCTACGCTTGGAAATAAAAGCCTTTAGCATTATTTACTCATATCATGAGCATATATATATATATATATATAGTATGCTGTACAAAAACAATTTGCTTTTATGAGTCGAAATCTACTACAAATACCATTTACAACATCAATGATGGGAAATAGTAAACGTCTCTATCTAAGTAATCTATTTTATGCTTATTGTTTTACGCAATTCATTCAGAAAAAAATGTGCACTCTATAAAAATAATATTTGTATTATTAATATTCATTTAATAAAATGTTATTTACAATTTAAAATATAAAATTACTTAAATGATGATTATATAATTTATTTCTTTATATTTAATATTTATATCAAAAAAACATATACAGTCCATGGCGTTTATAATTAATAATTTCAAAAGGAAATAGGAGTTTGTTCCACTGCAAATAATTTTTTTGGGCATTTTATTAAATTCAGTAAAATGTTAGTTAGAAATATAAATTTTAATTTACTTAAAGTTGATTAAAAATTCATATGAATTATTTCATGCCTAAATAAAAGCGTAATCAGTGAATTGGCGGTTAATAATAATAATTCTATGGAATTAGGAGATTGGGGCACTGCAAATATTGTTTTGGGCATTTTATTAATTTCGTTGAATAATACTTTTAGAAATATTTCCATAAATAGCTTATGTTTGGGACACTTAAAGTTAGTAATTATAATGGAAATATAGAAATCATTTGGATGATAATAATAATATTAAACAAGAATAATAAATTACTGGAAAACTTAAAATCCATTTATTTTAAAACTAAAATCGTCTGTAAAATCATAAAAGTATTCGTAGTTCATCTTGTCATCGTATTAATAATATTTATGCTGCTTTCCAGGACACACTTCTATTACGATCTAAATGTTTTTGACAAGTTGATGTTCTGGATGCTCTGATTCCCTTCAGGTCTTCATTGGACTTAGCTTATTAGTCGTTTTGGTCTTATATCCACAAAGGTGTTTCATATGAATTCAATTTGATGAATTATTATTATCATTATTATTTTTTGCCTAATTGGTTCAATAGAATTACATCCGACAGGATATAAATGGTGCACGGTAATTCCTTCGTGAGTAATTTTAGCGTGCACTCTTCCATTGCAAGCCTTTTCATTGCACGCGTTTCCTTCGTTCTCTTTTTCTTCGCGGGTAATATTAGCGTTCGTCTTTCATTGTGGGTAATTTCTTCGCAGAGTAATTCTTCGCAGAGTAATTTCTTCGCAAGTAATTTCTTCGCAGAGTAATTTCTTCACAGTAATTTCTTCGCAAGTAATTTCTTCGCAGGATATTTCTTCGCAAGTTTCATTTTGGAAGGACATAGTCGCAACTGTGTTTTATATGTATAGATATGAATTGTTTTTTGTATGTCATCAATGCAATGCTTATTCGTTCTGGTTTTAACCTAGGAAAAGATCGTACTGAATATGCTGAACAACACTAAACCGAAAAAAACTAAAGTAAATATACATCTAGCCATATAATACTAAACTATCTTTCGTATTATATAAACTAACGTGAAACGCGTGCAATGAAAAGGCTTGCAATGGAAGAGTGCACGCTAAAATACTCACGAAGGAATTACAGTAAACCGATATAAATGAGCATTATAGCATTAGTCTATCAAACTAGGATTTATCATGAGGTAGACCAAAAGGACCATCCCTCTAGGGAGTATTCGAACCTGCGTTCCCAACATTGAGAGTTGAACGCGCCTCACACGCACGGCTATAGCACTGGTGAATTATTTATTAATTCAACATTAAAATCGACTGGCGTCTGTTATAAAAACAATAATGAAGATGTCCAAGTTTTTATTAAGCTTTAATTACCTCCGCCGAAGGAGGTATTGTTTTCACTGGGCGTTAGTTTGTTGGTTTGTTTGTCAGCAGGATAACTCAAAAAGTACGGAATGGATGGGGATGAAACTTTGTGGAGTTATTGGAAATGCCAAAAGGAACAAGTGATTAAATTTGGCATCTCGAGTGCTTATTTAAGATGCAAAATGAGCTAAATACTAAAAATATTAATAATGAAATGGGGTCTCTATTCAGGGAGTAGGAAAAGACAAACGTTTAAAAAATATTCATTGACGTAATATTGCTCATTTATCAGCTAAGGACTAGTTACTGGGTGCTTAAACTTATTTCTCTTCCCGTCTTCCTCTTAATATTGATATTAAATAAAATATAACGCTAATATTAAGAGCATGATGAAGAAAAGAAAGGAGTTTAAACATCCAGTGACGTATTTCTGAAATTGACGAATAAGTAGTATGACGTCAATGGATGTTTTTAGGATGGCTGTCTCCTCACTCATTATTCACCAAACACACCTACTTATGTAGACATATATGATGGATTGTAATTCCGTTAAGTGATTCATTTGGTTTTTTTTTTTTTTT
>CP045894.1:30070384-30089653 GCA_013387185.1 Caligus rogercresseyi | reverse complement strand
ATAAGGCATTGTGATCTGAAGCAAAACCACTTCTCATAGCCATGGACTCAATTCACTAACTGTCTGTGGGGGAAGTAAACATATCGCGACACAAGAGGAGAGGCTCTAGAGAACTATTTGATGAAAATAATATGACAGTCATGACTAAGGTAATGAGCCAACCTTTTACACAACGGGTTTCTTCAGTCATTGACATTACAATCATGAATCAGCATGCCTTTAAAAAGTTGGACATCAAAGGATGGCATGTAGATCTTCGGCCATCAATGTCTGATCATAGGTATATAAATTTCAAATTCGGAAAATACAAACCTATCTCCGAAAAGTCAAGAAATTTCAGAAAAGTCAATTGGGATATATTTAGATCTCAAACCGAAAATGTGTCACTGCCAAAGTAATTCCATTCTATCGCCATAGATAAATGTGCAGATCATTATATGATCAATAATGAAGGCACTCGACATTGCTTGCCTTTAAGGAAAAACAACACAACTAAGTCCGTGCCATGGTGGACAAAACATCTTGCAAGCTTAGTATAACTCAATAAACTCGGCTAAGCGTCACTACAGCACACATAGAGAGAGTACTTAAAAAGAAAAAAGAATATCTTACAGCACTCAGAAAAGAGAAGAAAGAGGCATGGAGGCATTTGCAGTAAAGTGCAAATGCTAAAGATATGCAAAAACTGATTAAATACAAAAACCAATGGAAGACTCAATTGGACTACTGAAAAAAGACGATGGATATACGCAATCACCTGTCAATCTTCTTAGGTACTGGATGGAAATCATTTCCCTGATAGTATAATAAATACGACCTATGATAGACATTGCAAGAAAGAAGCTTTAACATTAACTATGTAGATAAAAATAAGGTCAAAGAATCATTCATTCTTTTCAACCATTTAAAAGCTCAGGCCAGATGGGCTGAAACCAGTTGTACTTCAGCAACTCGGTAAAAATTTAATATCTTACATCACAAACCTTTATGAAGTAATTCTCAACACTGGCTATACACAAGGATCTGGAGAGAGATGAAAGTTACTTTTTTGCCGAAACCGGGCAAAGATGACTACAGCTCAGCTAAGGCTTTCAGGCCAATCACTCTTTCGAACTACATTCTTAAAGGACTTGAGAGAATTGTACAATGGAAAGTGGACGACGTTATCCCAAGACTTTATTCACAACATGCTTATACTAAGGGATTATCACTGAAACAGCCCTTTCACAAGTTACGGACTTAATCGAAAAATCAATTTTTCAAGACCACTGCACACTTGCAGTCAGTTTTGATTGCACAGGTGCGTTTGATTATGTACAATTTCACTCTGCAAACATAGCTATGTCACGGCTTGGAATTCCAGAAAGCATTCAATCTTGGTACTGTAACCTTCTTAAAACAAGAACAGTCAAAGCGGAATTAAAAGGGGGAAAAAGTCAGCGTCAATCCAACACGTGGTAGTCCACAAGGAGGAGTTCTATCTCCAGTTATATGGAACTTAATCATGGACACTCTTTTGACTAAGTTTAAAAAGGCGCCATCCATGTTGTAGGCTATGCGGATGACGTCCTTTTATTAATAAGTGGTAAAGACCCTGGTACACTTGTTTATAAAATGCAGGAAGCAATTAATATTGTTCTGGAATGGGGGAAAACAAATGGTCTCACATTCAACCCATCCAAATCTAATGCTATAGTCTTTTCAAAAGCATACAAATTAAGATCAAAATACTTTCCGCGACTATTTATGGCAGGAAAAGTAATTAAATATGCTACACAAATAAAGTACCTAGGCGTGGTTTTCGATCAAGGACTCACCTGGACTGAACATATAAAAGAAAAAGCTGCCAAATGTTCTCGAATATGGAATATGGCAAAGGCTGTCATAGGTCAAAAATGGGGCTTAACTTCGGATAGGGTTCTCTGGCTCTATGAAGCAATGATTAGACCCATTATCACATATGCATGTCTAATATGGGGACACACTGTTACTGCAAAGAAAGTCGAAATAAGAAAATTGAACAATATTCAGCGAAAGGTACTTATGAGTATGACTCATACACTCCGATCAACACCAACATCAGGAATAGAGGCAGTATTGGGCATCACTCCATTGGATCTCTACATACAAGCACTTGCAACAAAGTCAAGATGGAGAACAAAGTTCTTTCTCCGGGATACCTGGGATGGTGTGGGCAATCTTTCAAGGCGTCGTGGACATCGTTTCGTTAGTGATAAAATACTCCATCGACTTCAATTGAATGAAACTAGCGACTACATTACAGGCAATCGTATCTGGGTTGATAACTCTCATGTTGAAAACTCTGACATTATTATATACACAGACGGATCAAAAGACGATAAAGACAACACAGGAGCTGGATGGGCAATCACTAGAGGTGATATATCCTTTTATCAATCATATATATCTCTTAATAAGGAAGCATCAGTCTTCCAAGCTGAGGTAATTGCCATCACACAATCTGTTAAAGCTTTACTTGAACAAGACAAGCCATCTAAGAACGTGATTATTCGGTCAGATTCTCAATCAGCAATTGCTGCTATTCTAAACCCCTTTACAAAAAGTGCCACAGTTAAGCAATGCAAAGAAGTATTAAACAACGCAAAATCCAAATAATATACATCTTGATTGGTGTAAGGGCCATTCGACATCTCAGGCAACGATTTGCGGACTACCTTGCAAAGAAAGGAACGCAAAGTAAAAATCGCTTATGTGTTGGAGCACCACCAAGCTACATAAAGAAAGTGATAGATGGCTTCTTCTATGAAGTTTGGTGCAACAGATACAAAAGGATCTTGGAATGAAACATACTCATAGGATGTTGAATATTCCAAAACCAAAGGTTGTCGAGCTTTCACGTCCCAACATGCAATTACTTGTTCAAGCCTACACAGGCCATGGACCATTTCTGGCCCATCTGAGCAAATGGAAAAACACAAATGCCATTTGTAATATATGCATGGAGGAGTCCCAAACCGCTGACCACCTAATCAACAGATGCCCATCGCTTTCATATGAGAGATACCAAGTCATGCAAGAGGAGGATGAAGATCTTCGTATGATTAATTATTAAATGTAAAAAGATGCAACAAATATGATTCTAACTTTAATTTATTGCTTCATAAGTAGATTATAAAATAATTTATATAATGCAATGCTCAATATCCATTTTGCTGTTGTAGCACATATCCCCTTTGTGTGGTCGTGTTCTTTTGCTGTATGTATGTATTGCTTTTATCATTGTATAATTTGTAGTATTTGTATGTACTATCGTAAGACAGCAATAATTTCTTAACTATGGAAAAAAAAAAAATAATTAATAGTTTCCATTAAAAAATATTTATCCATGTTTTTGGCCCATTAGTCAAGAGATGAACATAAAATGCTTTCATCCTTTTGCTTTGAATAAAATGTATCTTAAAATGTACAAATTGATCTTATTCCTCATTTAAATATTGGAATAAATTCTTTAATTGAATATACGAGAAAAATTAGAGATACTTATTTGTTAATATCAAAGCTAAAAGATTTACGGCCGTAATGTATCCACATCAGTAAAAAGATGCAATATGATATAATTTTAATACATTTAAATATATTTATTTGATTAAGTTAGTACACAAATTAAACAAACGCTATCATGTCCTTTTTGATCAATTACCAAACATATTGATCTGTACATTGATATTAAAAATATTAACTAAATCAATATCAGTCGAAAATATATACCAATTAATTTCGGAACTTTATAAATATATAGATCATTTTTTTTGGGACCATAATATTATACTTATATACTTACAAAAGTTGTGTTTGTAACGATTTGAGTAATGGTGAAGTTGTTGTCTGAATGTAATTTTAGTAGCGAAAGACCTTCAGTATGATCACGAAAGACTAATTCACCCTGAAATAAAGAAAAAAATAATAAAATAACTAGAAAAACCATGAATAAAGATGTCACTTTAAAATGTATAGTTTTTAAATCAAAAATAAATTTAAAAAAGCTATTGATTAGGAATTAATGTCTATAATTGACCAATACTAAATTTACCACAGCATTCACTTCTATTTTCCATTCTGTGCCATGAAAGTATATTAATGTACCTATGTACAAATTAGAGGTTGAACGATATATCGGTTTGCAGATTAATCGGCGTCAAAAGTAAAAAAAATATATATATATATCGATTTCACAAATTTTGTAACCAATTATTAGATATTTATTTTTTCAAATATTATTTTTAAATTTTGTTATAACAGCGTAATTTTTATTATTAATCTGTATGGCTGAAGCAGATATGAAAAATGCTAAAGCTTTTATGACAGAAAAATATGTTTGGCATCTTCAAAATTTGGTTTAGGTTTGCAGATTTTTAAGCATGATACCAAAAGATAAAAAAGTAACTTATAACAAGATATTTTTTTAGTCAACCTCTTCTAAATAAAACACAAGCAACCATATTTCATATCCGTTTACACATCGCTGACTCTTTTAACAATCTCTGCACACATAATTAAGTTTTTCGAACATATAAACACAAACTTAATAAAAAACCCTTTCAAACCCCGCAAAACATAAATTTTCCAAGCTTCAAAAAACAAAAATATTTTAAACCAAAAGAAGAGGCATTATTTAACAATAAAACATACCAACTTTATGGAATATTTTTTCTTATGGAAAATACCCTCAAAAACCTTTATTTCCAGTCCATAGCACAACACCACATAAGGTAGGTGGAGGTAAATCAAGTAGAATGTGGCTGAATGTTGAGCGAAGTTAGACGCATTTCCTTTTCTCCTTTACTATAAGATATTTCATAAGAATAGGTTTTGTGATATGTGTTGTCGTTCCGTAGATTCATAAATCTTTTTAATACTACAATGGCCTAGCATACCTACTTAATATCATTTTTATTTACAAAGAATTAATGGAAGGGCACAAAGAAAGAAAGAGAGTTTATGAAAACTACGTCTTTCAAAAAAGTAAGTAAAAATATGTGGAAAGATAACTTTTTATAAGGAAAGAGCATATATATATATATATATATATATATATATAATATACACAACATAAAATAATGAAATATCCTAGTTTTTAAGGCCTTTCATGCCCCTTAATGAATATAAATGAAGTGACAAAGTTTATACCTTATAGAATCAAAACATATGATATATGCATTTTTAACTCATTGCACTTTATTCAAAAATATACATACATGTCATAAATGATGGCTGACCTATTTTTTGGCCTTTGATTAATCAATCCTAACAAAAATGTATCTGCTTTTCAAACAAGTTTGCATTTCCTAATAACCATATTAGAGAGGTGCCAATTTTTTAAAATATTGAACCCAATGTTATATATATTTTAAGTAAATGTATATACTTTTCCATTTAAAATATTTAATAAAATGACGTTAGTTCTTGATCGACATGATATTCTAACGTCAATTGTCCTGCAAAAATATTTTATATTTTTAACATATAACTATAATATTAGGTACTTTAGTACTCCTCCATTTGAAGCAAGGATAAACTATAGACACTATAATTGACAGTATGTGTAATATACAGTATATACTATATATATATATATATATTATATATATATATATATATATATATATATAATATATATATATATATATATATATCTATAATATATATATAGATAGAGAGAGAGAGAGAGAGAGAGAGAGAGAGAGAGAGATAGATGTGTGTGTCGGCGCAGAGGGGAATGTTTTGTTGAAAACTCTAACATAGATTTAAGTTTTTATTAGGAAAAATCCTGGAGGTATTTCCATCCATACGGGTTAACTCGCAGCATTACTTGACGGCTTTGTTGTCAATATTTCAGTCTTGACCAAAGTGCTTGCCATTTATTTACTAAATACAAACACATACTTTTGCCAAATTGTCTTATATTATGTGGGTTGTGATGATTTTAAGTATATAAAACAACACAAATTAATGTAAGTTTGAAGGTTGCAGGAACACTCAATGTATATAAACTGCCATAACCTGAATACCTCATAGTTTATATCTTTATAATTAGAAGAGATATAATTAATGATATGATTATACAGCATTATATTTCATTATATGTGACATTCCATTAAGACTAAACAGCCTTAATAAATTCGTAGTTGAGTTTTTTCTCTCTGTCTGAATATCAAAGAAATACCTTTTTAAAAATCATTTTTTATATTTTAAGCCGACTTAAATTGAATAGTTTGTTTTGTTTGTCAATCTCAATTTTTTATAGTAACAAAAAAAAACATTATTTTCCGTAGTTTAAGCCATAAATAGTATTTTTTGTTTTGTTTATAAGAAATGACCGTTTAAACTGAACTTGTATACAATATACTAGCGTATGCTATCCAGTACCGCCCGGAATTTCTGGGAATACTTTAATTTGACCTCATATTTCCTTAGTGCCTAAAACTTTTCCATTAAAAAGTTGATTATTATATAGCTATGTGTTTTGGAGTTATAGGACCGGATAAACCAATAAAGTGATATATTTTCTAGACAATCTATCATCTCATAAATATTCTTTTGCTACCCAATACCGAAAAATAAGGTTTTGTCCACATAGATCCGGATGGTAACTATTCGAGCACCATAAGTTTATTTCATTTTATGTGCCTTCTGTTATTTATATTGTAATACGGAGTAGCAATAAAAATTAAGGTTTTGTCAAATTTAACGCGCCATTATTAAGAAATCTTAAGGAACATTTTTTCACATGAAATCAACGAAATTACATATTTTTTAAATGACAAACAAACTTTAATACCTTAAAGTCATCCCATCGCAAATAATTGCGAATAAAATTAAGAAGAGGATAATAATACATTTCTGGAAGGGTTCGTCTAAAAAAAGCCTCCCTTAGACTTCAAAATTATTCACTGAGAATTTTGTCAAGATATAATGGTTTGGGGGTTTCGGGGAAACGAACGAACAATATTCTTAATTTATAAGTATATGAATAGCATAAACTTAATTTTAGTGTATTATTCACCATGATCATTTATTTTCCAATTCATTCATTGAAGACCCACTCTAAAAAAACAAAGCGCTCTTGTAATTTGAACATTTCCTTATCCTTTCTTTATGTACTTTTTTCATCTATCACGGCAAAGGACTCATGTCTTTGGATCATTAATAATTAAGAGCCGGATGTTCAGACAAATTACTCAATGGACTACATGATGTCTATTCCTTTAAGTAATGGTTTGTTACACTTGGCCTTCATCCAAGAGATACTCAAGGAACCAACATCTATAACCCTTGTCATTGAAAGCTCTTTAATTCCTTTTCTAATAAATGGATCAAAAAGCTACGAACACTGATTTCAAGATACTTAAAAAATAATTAGCAATTATTTATTTTAAATTTGAATACTTTATAATAAGCTTCCTTGACATTCCAAGAGATAAAAGACCACTACAAAACGATATATAAAAAAGACAAGATTATTTTTTGCCAAATCTATCGTTTATGAGTAACTCCAAATCTTATACAGCAATCTATTATTTATATTTTTAAGCATTTCTCTATTGATCAATATCAACATTTCTTATTTGCTCCTCCACTGCCTGGAGTCCTGACAGTACCTTTTCCATCCTTTAGATCCTTTGAAACATCGTACACTATTACCAGAGAGTAGCCAACAATCTCCACTATCTCTTTTTTGTCCACTTGGCCTTAAGGAGGTCAGCGATCCTCTCACGATTCTTCTCCTCATGACTCATGGTGAAGAGTGTGTGAAAACAATGTTTAATAACAAGCGCTTTACATGGCTGGCACTACAGGAAGTTATAATGTAAAAAATCAAAAAAGCACATCCCACGGTAGCCAGAGACAATTAAACTAAATTCTAAATTTTGCTGGTACACTCTGTTTATATATATAAATATATATATATATAATATATAATGTATATATTATATATATATATTGGAAAAAGTTGATAATTTTGTCACTTTCGATTCTAAATTTCTGAAAACAGTTTTGAAATTCCAGATATCTCTCGTTTTGAATTGTATAATCTTAAATATCAATGGTATGTTTTGGAGAAATTTTGACTTCTTTAGTTTTTTTGTGTATATATATATATATATTTATATATATCATAATATATATAAGCATAATGCAAAAAAAGTATCCAGAATATATTTTTGTTATTATAAAATGACTCTCGGATGCGGTACCACATATATTGGAATGTTTTTGTTATTATATACAAAATTGTAGAATTTTTTGCCTATCGATACTGAGATTCAAAATTTGTAGAAATACAAAATAAGAGAAATACATTATTTTTTGTAAGTGTCTCTTGATTTAAGCAGGATATTAGCAATTCTTGGACAGAAAATATTTCCATGTGGCAACATTTATTAATATTCCAGGCAAAAAAATCCACCATTGCTGCCTTGGCCAAGATGTGTACCAACTTTATCAAGAAGAACTGTGATACTTTTTGCCACCGTGTTGATGCAGTCATTGAAGCTTAAGGAGGCAACATTGAATAAGAAAGATTGCCAAGATCTTTTTTCTAACATTTGTTTCAGATGCTTCTTGATAAAAGGTCAAATCAAGTTTCTAGAGATCGAGCAAAAATTGATTTACGATTTTCTAAATTTTGCTGGCACACTCTGTATATATATTGAAAATACTGGTTATAAGATCAAATATACCGAATTCCATCTTGGTGAGTGCAACGTCAATATATATTTTGGCCCACCAAAGCCATTTACATATTAACATTTTACATTTTGATGCATAAATATATTTTATTCTTAAAAAATATTATTCATGTATCTCATTAATCCATATTTAAATAAGATTAAAATTCAATATGCTTAAATAGATATTTTTGGTATAATACTTCATATTTTAAACAAAAAGCACCACGAAATAAGACAATTGTTTATTAGGTTCATTTGAAAATTAAATTGTTCAATAAACGAAATTATATATAATTATTTAAGAGCTAACATATAATTGAATGTACGCATACAAAGAAATAATTTAGTTGTGTATATTTTATGTATGTATTTAGAATAAGAAATGACTTTTTATAGGATTTTGCTACGCTTGGAAATAAAAGCCTTTAGCATTATTTACTCATATCATGAGCATATATATATATAGTATGCTGTACAAAAACAATTTGCTTTTATGAGTCGAAATCTACTACAAATACCATTTACAACAATCAATGATGGGAAATATAAACGTCTCTATCTAAGTAATCTATTTTATGCTTATTGTTTTACGCAATTCATTCAGAAAAAAATGTGCACTCTATAAAAATATATTTGTATTATTAATATTCATTTAAATAAAATGTTATTTACA
Source organism: Caligus rogercresseyi (assembly GCA_013387185.1). NCBI lineage: Eukaryota > Metazoa > Arthropoda > Copepoda > Siphonostomatoida > Caligidae > Caligus > Caligus rogercresseyi. The sequence continues at coordinate 30,080,266 of CP045894.1, read as the reverse complement.
ATTTAAAATATAAAATTTACTTAAATGATGATATATATAAATTTTTCTTTATATTTAATATTTATATCAAAAAAACATATACAGTCCATGGCGTTTATAATTAATAATTTCAAAAGGAAATAGGAGTTTGTTCCACTGCAAATAATTTTTTTGGGCATTTTATTAAATTCAGTAAAATGTTAGTTAGAAATATAAATTTTAATTTACTTAAATGTTGATTAAAATTCATATGAATTATTTCATGCCTAAATAAAAGCGTAATCAGTGAATTGGCGGTATAATTAATAATTTCATATGGAATTAGGAGATTGGGGCACTGCAAATAATTGTTTTGGGCATTTTATTAATTTCGTTGAATAATACTTTTAGAAATATTTCCATAAATAGCTTATGTTTGGGACACTTAAAGTTAGTAATTTATAATGGAAATATAGAAATCATTGGATGATAAATAATAATATTAAACAAGAATAATAAATTACTGGAAAACTAAAATCCATTTATTTTAAAACTAAAATCGTCTGTAAAATCATAAAAGTATTCGTAGTTCATCTTGTCATCGTATTAATAATATTTATGCTGCTTTCCAGGACACACTTCTATTACGATCTAAATGTTTTTGACAAGTTGATGTTCTGGATGCTCTGATTCCCTTCAGGTCTTCATTGGACTTAGCTTATTAGTCGTTTGGTCTTATATCCACAAAGGTGTTTCATATGAATTCACTTTTGATGAATTATTATATTTATTTGCCTAATTGGTTCAATAGAATTACATCCGACAGGATATAAATGGTGCACGGTAATCCTTCGTGAGTAATTTTAGCGTGCACTCTTCCATTGCAAGCCTTTTCATTGCACGCGTTTCCTTCGTTCTCTTTTTCTTCGCAGGGTAATATTAGCGTTTGTCTTTCATTGTGGGTAATTTCTTCGCAGAGTAATTTCTTCGCAAGTAATTTCTTCGCAGAGTAATTCTTCACAGTAATTTCTTCGCAAGTAATTTCTTCGCAGGATTATTTCTTCGCAAGTTTCATTTTGCGAAGGACATAGTCGCAACTGTGTTTTATATGTATATATATATGAATTGTTTTTGTATGTCATCAATGCAATGCTTATTCGTTCTGGTTTTAACCTAGGAAAAGATCGTACTGAAATGCTGAACAACACTAACCCGAAAAAAACTAAAGTAAATATACATCTAGCCATATAATACTAAACTATCTTTCGTATTATATAAACTAACGTGAAACGCGTGCAATGAAAAGGCTTGCAATGGAAGAGTGCACGCTAAAATTACTCACGAAGGAATTACAGTAAACCGATATAAATGAGCATTATAGCATTAGTCTATCAAACCTAGGATTTTATCAATGAGGTAGACCAAAAAGGACCATCCCCTCTAGGGAGTATTCGAACCTGCGTTCCCAACATTGAGAGTTGAACGCGCCTTCACACGCACGGCTATAGCACTGGTGAATTATTTATTAATTCAACATTAAAATCGACTGGCGTCTGTTATAAAAACAATAATGAAAGATGTCCAAGTTTTATTAAGCTTTAATTACCTCCGCCGAAGGAGGTATTGTTTTCACTGGCGTTAGTTTGTTGGGTTTGTGTTTGTTTGCAGCAGGATAACTCAAAAAGTACGGAATGGATTGGGATGAAACTTTGTGGAGTTATTGGAAATGCCAAAAGGAACAAGTGATTAAATTTTGGCATCTCTGAGTGCTTATTTAAGATGCAAAATGAGCTAAATACTAAAAATATTAATAATGAAATGGGGTCTCTATTCAGGGAGTAGGAAAGAACAAACGTTTAAAAAATATTCATTGACGTAATATTGCTCATTTATCAGCTAAGGACTAAGTTACTGGGTGCTTAAACTTATTTCTCTTCCCGTCTTCCTCTTAATATTGATATTAAATAAAATATAACGCTAATATTAAGAGCATGATGAAGAAAAGAAGGAGTTTAAACATCCAGTGACGTATTTCTGAATTGACGAATAAGTAGTATGACGTCAATGGATGTTTTTAGGATGGCTGTCTCCTCACTCATTATTCACCAAACACACCTACTTATGTAGACATATATGATTGGATTGTAATTCCGTTAAGTGATTCATTTGGTGGGGATCGGCGGAGGTTTGCACTCTCTGAGTGTATACATGCCTCTAGTTGTTATAAAATCCTAAAAAATCAGTTGACTTTTAGGAAGATTTAGTTGATATATTTAAAAAAACACAATGAGACGAAAAAAATCAATTATGACTCCAGCATGATGTCCTTTAGGCTAAAGATGGCAAAATAGACACTCTACTCTGTCAGTTGGCTTATATACATTATTAATAATATTGATCATCATACAAGTCATACAAAACTTTAGAGTCACTCTCATTTCATTCGTGTTTTGCCTTCATCATCCAACAAATAGTCTACACATGTAACGAGAAGATTAAAGGACTAACACCTTCGGTTATCTTGTCTTAACTGATCTGTATTTCGTAAGAAGTATTTCTTTTTATACCTCTTTTTATAAATATAAATATTCTTTCACAAGTTTTTATTATATATAAAACGGAAAATGGAGGTACAGTTAGGAGCAGAGAGAAGGACTCTGCTACACACACCTCCAACACGAGGTGGATTTCTCCCTGGAGTGGAATGCACTTTTAGGTTTCAATCATTTTTCCTAGAGTTTTGCTCTATTAATTACACTTTGGCATGAAACCTATTATTTATTAATAATGTTCTAAGAATTCAAACAATCGTTATTTTGCCCCTTTAAATGTTTTGTATCACTGAAGGATGAATAAATTCAAATTGTTTTATGCGTTTTACTTTTCTTTAATTTGAATTATAACCTGTGAGTCTCTTATGTTATATAAAATATAAAGTAAGCTGTAAAATAATGTGTGTACATACAAAGAAGAGTACAATTTAAGGTTATAAACTATTGTATTTTTGTCAAAAAATATTTAAATACATGTTTTTTTGGGGCATAAACCACAAAAAATTGGTATTCTCACATGCCCCATAGAATAGTTGCATTTTCCATTTTTGCGTATTTGGTTCGACTTCTTTACATTGTCTGTGATGATATTGTAGCAGCAAACTCTTTACTTTATTTCCCGCCAGATGGCGCGGCAGTTAGTTTGCTCTGTACATGAAAGAACTTACGTAATTGTATTACTTATTATATCCAATTAAAAGTATTATGTTTAAGGTATCATGTTATGTAATGCTTATTGAGTGTTTATAATTGTATCAATTTTGTATGCGTGTGTTATTGCTATTATAAATAATACCTGGACTCCGAGAGTGCATGAAATATGCGCTATAAGATGTTGTAATCACCAACTCTCTCTTTCTCCTCCAGTCTACTATAAGTTAGATGTCATTTTATACATCTACAATATATCATTACAATGGTCTTTCAAATCCTGTATACTCTATTCCTAGATCTAATTTCACCTTGAGGTATATTACTGTGTTTTGCTTGGCATGGATAAATGATCACACTTCAACTTAGTTCCTTATACATTTTCCTTATTTATACTTAAGGAGGGCACTTATGACAAGAGTAAGATATAGTACTTTCATTTACTAATTATAAATGAAATGAATATTGCATGCGATTATTTTTATTATTGTTATGTTCTCGGGTCTACGTACCAGAAATCCATGTTCCATTGAATCGTCTGGGCTGAAAGCGATTGCTCAGAATGTCGTCAATTGTGAAACCTATCGCCTTGAACCCGGGCCCCTTGTCTTTTGGCGTAAGTAGGTGCACAGACATCCCCACCGAGGCCAGGATGACCAATATAACAAATATGGCTATGGCAATGCCCTTCCAGTTATTTTGGCTCGGACTCGAGGCAACCAGCTCCTGAAATAATGATATAAATATACTTCAAAGAGAGCTAAAGCAGTTTTAATCTTGAAAAAAAATATATATGTAAACGTGTTATCATGTAGTGACAGAAAATAGGGAGTTAGAAGGAAAAAACATTTTCAACATAGACTGATACGTCACCAACAGTAATCTTAGTAAATTGGTGTCTTCTTTCCGGCTTAGGCCCAGAAAAGGAAAAAAAATATGCTGGAGTTGCCTTTAAAAGCTGTTCATAAGACTTATTTGTATTGTGTTCTTCACAAAATAAAATCTGAGAGACAATGAAATAAAAAATCCTTTATCACTTTATTATTGTTCACGTGTAAAAAATCTCCCAACCTCCCCCACATAAAATATATCGGGTGTTTGCTAGCTCGGGGTAAGTTTTTTTCTTTTCTGTGTCATATCTGTTCACTCTTAATTTTGTTGATGAAATAAAATAAGTTTTGGTTTTTTGATATCCGTCCAAATATGTAATATCTCGTACTTTCTCAGCAAGCGTATTATTTTGTTTCATCTAATCCAATTATATATACATATGGAAGGATATTTTTTTCGTTTCAAAACCAATAACCAAATTTAAATAATTTTCGATACATTTTACCTTTGTCAAAGTTTCAAAAATATTGATGAGTTCCATATGCTACTTTGTGCATAGTTTTTATATTATTGTTTCAATTATATTATGCACAGAACAGTCATTTCTACAACTATATTAATTGAATATATATCATATTTCTCAATCACTTCCTACAGATTCCGTTACATGAAGCTGCTTTATAAGTTCAGTAATTATCAAATCAATTATTGTAAGAGATATAACTGCTTTAAAACGAAAAGCATATGGACTATGGCCCAAAAAGTGCATAAAAACTGCATGTAGCAATCCTTGTGTAGTCAATACATGTATCTTCATTAATGAAAATACATGTTCGAATGAATTATTAGTAACATATATTTCTAAATCATATGGTTGCTGTCATTTATAGAAAATGTATTATTTACACTTTTGTTTATTATAAAAAGGGGAAAAATTGAGGTTCAAACTGATAGTTAAATATATCAAGAAATAATGGGTGAAAGTCATCATTTTTTCTGGTGTTATATATGTATATAGAAAATGGCTGATTATAATTCGAATTTCCACTCGCGTGCGACCAACAAGCGCTCCAAATGGGGACGGAATGCAGCACAGACCTGATGATGACGGCCTCGGATGTGGAGGCTCACTGCTCGTTGACCACATTCTTCATGGCTTCAACATACGGATGAGGGATCTGAATGTCCTAATAGTTCAGGGGGGGGGGGCAGATTTGGAGAGAAGGGCGGCCACATTTGCCGCCATGACCAAAAATCGACCAACTTGTTCTAATACAATTCCTGAGTTTTTTGGCTTTATGATTTATGCTTTAAGGAGTCGAGTGTTATACAAAATTACCGTCAAGGAAAAGTAGATTCCATCCAGGACTCGAAAACATCCTTCATGACTTCCAGATACAGCTCTGTGCCAATTTGAGGCCATTGAAGAACCAGAGCAGAGACATGGACTTGCTGTCATTAGAAACGACACTCAAAGCCATGGCACCAGCTAGATGCTTGGTCTGAAGGTGGAGAAGGACTTTGCTGGGTGACGCAGCAACATATCGGCCATTTTGTATGTTCCTGGGTGGATCCACCAAAAAGAACATTTCATTAATTAAAACGCAAACAACACGTGGGTGGTTCTTCAGAGAAGACTAAATTTTCTTGCCTTATTAACCTTAGGGTATATAAAGGCTGCCGAAAGTAACTGATGGTGCTGAGGAACATGAAACTTCAGATTAGTATCCCTCACAGCCACCAAACTGTCGTTTATTGACGTCCCCAGGGCCTTTTTAACATTGATCAAAATGCATTGGGTGTCTACTTAACTGTGGCCATAATCACTTTCACTCGATGTTGGCAGGTCGTTCAGACCCAGAGTTGCGACAGAGGTCTTCTCTATCCTTTAAGAGGATATTTCCTTGTATACAAGGTTTTTAACCACATTCTCGGCCTTGCAGATTCCTGGACCTTGTGTCCCAGCAGCCAGAAGAGCTGCTACAACACTCTCGTTAAATTTCCATTTTGTTCATATCTCAGCTGAAATAATCTTTTTTGCTCAAAATTGCTTGTTTGGACGCTGTGTTTTAATTGATTTCTGTCAATTCGAAAGACTTTTTAAATTTTGATATTGCAGTTCTAAAAATTCCTAAGTAATTGCGTTAAAAAAACATAAATAGATATTCAAGTTTAACGTTATTACAAGCTTATTATATAGTTTAAAGACGATTTATTTTATTGAACGCAATATATCAACAATCTTCTTTTAGACAAACTTGAGGAAAAAATATATTTCTAGCCTTGATTTCCATACTCAAGGAACAATAATGGTGTCATAAATTCTACCAATAACTGTTCATTATTGGCCACACTTACACTTTTATTGGCCAAAACATAATAGAAAAATATTCAATTTATTTTAAATACTTAACATTCCAATATAATTTTCAATGTCAACCTCAAGGAATGTCTTTCATCTAAAAGCTCTATAAGTATTTTTTTAAATGAAGAATAATATAATCCAGTAATATAATAGTTTGCAAGTAAAAAGTCAGTTTCACGAGCGAGAATTTTTACTGCGTTTTATAAAAACCAATGTACTACATTGCCTTCCGTGGATGAAAATCTTATATCCTATGTCTTGATTAAAGCTCATGACCGTTAATGGAGAGAACATAATTAAATATTAGTAAGTATATACGGCTAAAAAAACTACAACTTTATCTATCTCAAGGGGGAAATGGCCACAACATACGTTTTTCCTCAAAAGAGGTTATTTTTACCCAATCCTCAATTATAAGAAGGTCCAACAGTATATATTGGAAAATATAAAACTAATTTATTTTAGGAACGTTCCATTAGCATTATAGATATATGTATACCGAGAGAGGGTTTCCCTCAGATCCCCTCAATATGGTATATGATAACATCAAGTTCTATATTTTGTATATGTTTGAATTTATAAAAAGCCTTTAATGTATATATATCTATATATATATACATAATGAGTATCATTTACAGTGGTGGGCACTTCCATCATTATTCCGCTCGTCCGCTCTTCAGCTCTGAGAGGAGGAGCAATTGGTGAGCGGAATGCAAAGAGCGGATCATCTTTGTGAGAAGTGAGCGGAATATGGTGAGCGGTCCCTCTAAAATTAACTTCCGTTCATCCGCTCACATAAAAAAAGTTTTCGTTATTAAAAAGGATAAAAAGATTTTTACTACCTTTTTTGGAAATTCTTTTCTTAAAAAAAACGTCATCACTACGCAGTACTTTTTTTGGAAATTCTTTTCTAAAAAAAAACGTCATCACTCGCATTACTTTTTTGGGAAATTCTTTTCTAAAAAATGACGCTTAGTACTTACTGAGCGGAAGAGCAGAATGAAGTGAGCGGAACAGCAGTACTAAAAAAATGAGCGAATGAGTGGGAGCGGATCAGTCGCAGAATATCACAATATATATATATATATATGAAATGGCTTGAATTGAACGATAGTCGGTATATCTTATCACTGAGATACGATATCTTTGAGATCTTCTTTCAATTCTATGTTATGCCGTTATGATTTCATTTGTAATTGTCAAATAACTATTCAATTTTATGACGAAAGGAAAACCAAATATTCTCTTTTCTTATCGTCCTTTTCATTTACAGACCTTACAATGGTGGGCTACAAAAATTTAACACTAGCACTACCACATAACTGACCCCCCCTTGAACTACCATATGGGTCATTTATGACCCATATAATAAAAGTCTTTAGTTTTTACTTATAAGCTTACTTACATTTATTGAATATTATTAGATATAAGTTTATATACACATTATTTCTTTGCCATACATTTTTTACATTTATACTTTGTTACTTTTTCAGCAATTTCACCACATTTCCCACACACAACACTGTCACATTCGATACAATTATTAAAAGATTTATTATTACAATTCTCACTTTGGCAATGCTTGCGTTTCTTGGTCGAAGTTATTTCCGAAGTTGTATTTTCTAAATTATCGGTTCTGCACAATTCCATAGCTAGTTCTTGTAAAAATTGACGACGTGTTATTTTGTCTTGTTGAGTTTCTTTATATAGAATCCATGCATTTATTCCTGCTATATCCAGAATGTTGTTGAACACAGCCACTGGCCATCGCCTAGTTCCACTTTTGGTAGAATATAATCGGCACATTTGATCCAAAGAATCCACTCCGAACTTGGTATGATTGTAATATTCAATTGTTTCAGGTTTTTCTTTTTCTTCTCCGAAATCGAAACTGTAGGATGAAGACTGCTCATAACCATGACTGACTTATTTTTTTTCGCCTTATAAGCAGTAAGAGTGCAATTATTTTTGCTTTTGAACACCATCGTCGAAAAAATGGGCAGACTCTTGTCCAATAATATTTCTTTGATAGGAGGAATATCTCTGCTATTATTTCTTACGGTTCCAACTAGACTAGTTTTCTTTTCGATCAAAGAATCAATTAGTGATTTACTTGTGAAAAAGTTATCGCATGTAACGTTATATCCCTTGCCAAGTATTCCAGCGTCATTGAGGAGTGATGTTACTACGAATGAGCCCAAGGGAACGTTACTTGGTCTTGTTGAGTCTTTTCCCAAGTAAGGTCTTGCAGCGCAACAGTACTTACTCTCAACATCAGCAAGAAGCCAAAACTTTATCCCGAACTTGTCAGGTTTGTTGCTGATGTATTGAGTAAAGGGACATCTTGTTTTCGTGGGGAATAGCTGTTCATCTATGGTGACTTCCATCTTCGGATTATAGTACATTGAACAATTATCCGTAAAGTCATTCCATATCTGGGAAATAAGTCCAAATTTATCTTGCTCCAATCGAGTCGATCTCTCTGAGCGCATATCAAATCTAAGGAATCTTTGAATCTCTTGGAAGCGATTTCGACTCATAGTCTTCTTGAAGAGAGACACACCCCACATTTGGGACCAAATTTGTTCAACAGGAGTATTAGACATTCCTAAAACGCCCCTGGCAAAGAGAAGTCCAATAAATTGTTCGAGCTCCCTCATGGACATATCCCATTTTTCTAAGACTCGTTTTCCCTCAATTACAGTACATTTGTGAATATGTCGAAGCATTTTTTCGTCAATCATGAGCTTGAGGGCTGAACTCTTCGATTCTGCTAGGATACTACGGACAGCCGGAGAAGTAGGCCCAGGCTTTCCAGTGAAAATATTTTGAACTGAAGTACGAACAGTGAGCTCAACATTTGGGCTCATCTTTTTCCAAGTTGTTCCATTTTTACTAACAAAGTCGTCAATGGAGGAAGAAACAGTACCTTCATTATCATCTGTACTTGAGAAGTCATCCCCTGATTCGTCGCTACTTATGTCGAATAAATCACCAGTGTCAACCAAGCTATCGACTGGGCCCTCTTCCTCTGATTGATATTCGGGTATGCTTTGAAAGAACTCCAATGCTTTAGAAGCACATAGTCTCTTTGATCTTACTCGGGACATTTTTATCACTACTAATCAGCACTGGTCTCTCAAAACTCTATGAACTCAATGTATTGAGAAGTACTTCTAAAAGTAAAAACGAGTTAAAACCTTCATGAGATATTTACTAATATAACTGAAAAAGGATAAATGGATTATCTAGATGACAAAAACTGCGTGTTGGGGGGGGGGGGGGACTAAAATCATTACATAAAAATATTTAATAATAAGGGTCAAAAATGACCCCTATGGTAGTTAAAGGGTGTTTTATCAATATAACGATTTTCGATTAAGTTAGAACTGTTATACTTAAAGATGTTAAAGATAACTAAAAGATAAACAGCTACATGAAAAATTAGAACTCTACCATGTCTGTGGACTCAGAAATCCCAGTTGAAATTTTAAAAAAGTTGAAAAATGACCCCTGGTAGTTCTA
>CP045894.1:30011665-30070284 GCA_013387185.1 Caligus rogercresseyi | reverse complement strand
TTGTACAAGGAATACTAGAACTAACTGGAAGGAAAGGGAAAATTGTAGCTTCCAACTTAAGGCTATGATACGAAGATTAAGATAGCAATAAATTAAAAGTTTTATACGTATTTTCTTAACTATTGAGTCATTTTAACTTCAATAATTCATAATTCAACGATCAAACAAGTAGCTATTATATTTAACAAAAATTATAACGAGTGTGATACATATTTTAATACTTTTTATTTATCAACAATAGTTTCCACAATAGTAAATATAATATTATTTAGATACGATACTTAGTTTAACAGTTACAAACAAGTAATTCAAGATTATAAGTTTACATTGTAAATAGACTGTAATTAAGAATTATTTCTTTTCAAATTACATTTCATATCTGACGATCTTTGATTCTCTGAAACTACACTGCCTCATTAAACTTATAGTTTTGGAGGTGCCATGAGTTTCAAATCGGAGGATCTTGACGACGTTACAGCGGGGCTGAGGGCGGCTCCGGTTCGGCTTGAGGTTGAGCCAGACTATTTTCATCCACGGAAAGATAAGATTCCGCCACAGCGACCCCGATAGTATTTGCCTCTTCCGCCCCTATTACAATATGAATAATTTATAAGACATATAGGTGATATTAAATTTAACGTCATAGCGTAACTCTATCCTGTTTTATCACTACCTTAACATTATTTAATTAAAAACAGATGATGCAATTTGCATTTCATTACAAAAAAACAAAGTCAAAACAGAATATAAGCTACGTATAGCTACGATACTATTAAAATGGACAACAATACACTCAACATATTTAATGTTTAGTTAATACTTATTTACTTATTTACTGTCTTGATATTGTAATAAAGTAAAAATCTATATCATAAAATAAAATAGTTATGATTAATATTATATATATATCTCTTTAAATCATTCATATTTTAAATTGCTTTATAATAAAAATGGTACTTTTATTTTAGATGAATAATTAGAAACTCTTATAAAAAATAGTTAGAAACTCTTACTTTGACTTGGACATCCATCCACCAATAGACTCGATGCTCGAGCTAAAATACGGAAAATCCCCAGTCTTCTTCGCTATTTAGAAACGCAGCGTATTCCTTATCCTCCAAATAACTCAACCGTTGGTTCAAAAAAACTCTGGTAAATTGGGATAAGTTCTTCCTCGTAGCTCTTGTATCAAAGCTCCTTCATATGAACAATGTCCATTATTTCACCCTTGGAGCAAGGCAGCTTAATAGCCATTTCACGGTAGCAGTCCACGGGAAGGGCAGCATAGCAGTTTTGGATGGGCTTCTCTGGTTGGACCTCATAGGCCAAATTCTGTCTGTTGAAGGAGGAGAGAAACCATTTTAGAGACTTCATTTTTAGATGATGTAGAATGTGCGTTCGGACGCGGGCCGTCGCAGTGGCCGTTAGTGCAATAAAGGGACTTGGGGAAATCCCTTTGGAGCTTATCAAGAAACTAGTAGTCCGGGTGAAGGTCGTGTCCCCACTGAGACACATAGTTGGCCCCATCAATAACGAATCGCTTGAGGGGATTCCGCAAATAAAGGCTTCAAAAGACTGTATTGAGCTTCTGAGAGGCAGATACCTTCTCGGGAGTCATGTAGAGAAGTGTGATTTTGGGTGTGAGGAGACAGAACTTTTCGTATGTTTTCCGCTGCCGGCCATAGTCGTCCCCGATAAGATGATCTGCAGGGATTCCCAGATCGTCGAGCTTTGTGAATTTATCATATATGAGGGATGCCAGGAGGGATAGGACTACAGTGACTCCGCCTTGGACCGCAGTTGGTAACTGATAGCAGCGACTCTTTCCGCCTCCGTGGGCATAAAAGCAGATGTGGCATTGTTCAAGAGGGCCGCATTAATGGCTGACAGATGATTGGGGCGAAAGCTGTGGATATCAATGACTTTTGAGCTTCACAAAGAGATCGTCCGAGAAAGAGTAGTCCCTCTTTGGCATATTATTATATCCCTGTTTAAAACAGAAGCAGAGCACTTTGAAACACAGAATATAAAGAACTTAAAATAACACTACACAACCACGTTTTTGAAATAAATATTACGACTGATAATGATGGCCTTTAGGTGTGCATAAGGGCGTGCCCTTTATGACGTCATCCTTCCAGTTAGCTTCTAGTATTCCTTGTTTGTGACTACACAGTTTGTGACTACATGTTTGTGACTATACAGATTTGTGACCATGACAGGTTTTTGACTAAACAGTTTGTGACTACACAGACTTGGGACCAAGTGTTAGGGTCGACACAAATCACACATACTATATGAGTAATATGGGGTTCACGTACACTTCGTCCTTCCCTTTTGCCCTGCCCAAATCGTCCTTGCCCAAATTGTCCCTGTCCAAATCGTCCCGTGCCCCATTCGTCCTTGGTCCAATTCGTCCTAGCCCACTCGGTCCTGCCCAACTCGTCCCCTCACTATTCCCATAAAAGAAGACATACACCTAACATTCATTTCATGAGGAGTTCCTTAGCTCAGGGACCCTCGTCCAAAGACTCTCGGGTTCCGTCAAGCACAGTATAGGTATTGGGGTTTTCTAACCCTCGGCCACTGACTCTCGGTACCGCCAGCACGTTATGAGGTTATTGGGGTTTCTAACCCTCGGCCAAAGGACTCTCGGGTCCCGCCAAGCACAGAGATGAGATATTGGTGTTTCTATAAACCCTCGGCCACAGGACTTTCGGTCCCCCAAGCACAGTGATGAATATTGGGGTTTCTAACCCTCGGCCAAAGGACTTTCGGTCCCCTCCAAGCACGTGACGGTATTTTGGGGTTTTCTAACCCTCGGCCAAAGACTCTCGGGTCCCGCCAAGCACGTTGATGGGGTATTGGGGTTTCTAATCCTCGGCCAATGACTCTCGGGTCCTCGCCAAGCACAGATATATATATTGTGGGTTTCCTACCCTCGGCCAAAGGACTTTCGGGTCCCGCCCAGCACAGTGATGGGTATTGGGGTTTCTAACCCTCGGCTAATGGAACTCTCGGGTCCCCGCCAAGCACAGTGATGGGTATTGGGGTTTCTAACCCTCGGCCAAAGGACTTTCCGGGTCCCGCCAGCAAGTGACGGGGTTATTGTTTTGTAAAATAACCAGAAAATACAGATTCACAATTTCAAATTTCATTCAATCTGTATATACATATATAATATATAATCTATGTCATATTATTTTGTACCAAAATAAATCGATAAATACAAAACACTGAATACATGATTTCTTTTCTAAAAGCCTTCCAAAAGTCTTCACGGCTACTGCCAATAATGGATATGCAAGAAAACGTATAATAAGGTTTTCTATACAGTAATTAAGCCTTATGACAGATTTTCAACACGTGAAGGGGTATGAGGTCAAGATTTCAAGTCAACCGTAAAAGAAATTAAAACACTAATTAGACTATTTATTCTTCATATACTCGATATCGAACTATCAAATTTTGTTTTGAGAGAGCTCCATCGGTCCGGTGAGAGTTGACCTCCAAAGAAAAGTATTTGTACGGCATTGAATATAATCCAGTTCTCTTAAATTTTAGGAGCCAATCAAACCCTTTCTCCCAAGTAACCTATAGGTGAAATCAAGTCATATAAATCAAATTAAGCCCCAATATCGTCTCAAAAGCAACTTCCTCCACTATTAATTCTTGCCGTGTTATTTGCCCCTCCAAGGGGCTATCGTGGAACTTGAATCCCAACTCACAATGATATTCATCTCGCCAACCCAAATCCAACCCCCAATATAACCCCAAAAGCAAGTTTTATTCACTCTTAATTCATGGCCGTCACATTTGCCCTTCCGAGGGGCTATGGTAGAACTGGAATACCCAAACACCACGAATAATTTCATCTCGCGCGCCACCCCATTCCAACCCCAATATACCCAAAGCAAGTTTTACCCCGTCTTAATTCTTGGCCGTCACATTTGCCCCTCTGCGGGGCAATGGCGGAACGGGAATACCAACTCACAATGAATAACACTGGCACAGCCAAATTTAGGTCGGACTAATTTTTCACTAATTCTTATAGAGTTTTATCCAGTGATTCCGAATATGGTATTCATTTTTCGGCACTATTTAAGAATTGGCTCCTTTTCCAGGGCTCCTTTATTCACTTTAAAGTCCATAGTGATAAAGGAAGCTATATGCAAGGAAAGATAGAGAAAAGAGGGAGGGAGAAGGATGAAGATAGAGAGATAAAATAATAATTATTCTATTGCCTGGCAGTGTGAATAAGGGTCCATATCGGTCAATTGAATGAATAATAATATATTGATGTTCTCCCAGCCTAATGTACTATTTATTTTCTATTTGAAACATAAAAATGAATAAAATCAAAACTCAAATGTAGTTTTAATTGAGTCCTCTTTAAGTTAATTATATGCTTTTTTTGCTGAAAAAGTCAGTTGTTCATTAATATATGCACGGTAATTGATACCCTTATATTTATGTATCTATGTTTTATGTAAGTCACCCAGTGAGATAGAAACAGAGAGAGAAACTGACGTCACAACGTATGTAAACAATAAAGAGTAACTTTACACCTTTCATTGGAATTTGAGTGTTTTTTACCGGAAATCTTCCGAGGATCCAGGATTCCTAATGACTGGCCTGCCGGCTGTGCCGTCGTAACACAACATTTGTGACAAGAATTCAACGTGACACAGCCTCGGATCAAGCATGGAGCAAGGAGTAGAACCTTAGGAGGACATGACTCCCCAGAGGGTGCTCAGCCTATTCTCTTTGTATCAAAGAGGATGACGAGTCGGAGACAGACCCTCAAGGACCCCTCCTAAATGCTGGTTGCCTGGCTTATTCCGTCTGCATCAAAGAAGATGACGTGTCGGACACCCGGAGGAGGGAGGAATGCACTCCCGTGAGAGAGAGAGAGAGTCATTGCCCTTGTTCTCTCTACCTACTAGCCTATTCTATCGGGGAGTCTCCTATTCAAGTGAATCCATCGTTTTTTGCAGCAGAAAAATGAATTACTTACGTTTTCGTTTGCTAAATTCACCTTTTATTAAGTATGGAAAAGATGCAGCGGGACGACCTCCCTTCCAGCCACCCACCCACGTCCTTCAAACTCATAGACGCCGCCCCGAGGAGCCCAGGAGCGTACTGCCAAGACAAAGACAAGACATCCAACAACACAATCCTTTCACCAGCCACAAATCACAATGATACACATCATTCATTTATGAGACTCGCAGTTGTCTACCCACCGATCCGCCGCGGTCCTCTATTCCGGGGGGGGGGGGGTCCACCTGCCCTACATCCACTCATCCTGAAACAGAGCACCATTTCAACAGTAGCCGCCGGGCATGCCATGAAGATACCACACAAGCGAACCTGCATGGAACTGGGGAGAGACTCCCATCCCCCACACACTCAAGAAGGCGGACCGAACACCACCACGCCCTCGCCTGCATTGTCCTCACTCTTCACGTCACTCTAAATCCATACTTGGGAACTAAGCAAAGACTTTCCAACACCCTCAGGTGGAAGCCATCTCCCCCATGGGGCCCGAGTCCTCTGCGGAGCGCTATGGCATCTGCTCCACCAAGGACGACCTCCTCCAGATAATTTCAAAGTGGACAGGGGGGAAAAATATCTAATTAACTCGTCTAAATTATTATCATACTATTTTATCTCGGTGCTAACAATTGGCAACATGCAATTACACGTATTTATAATTTTTAATGTGCATCATTCAGTTTAAAATATACTATCAGATAATGAATATATGTTGTTAAAAGATCATTTGTTTTTCTTATTCTAAAAACATGGGACGATACGCATGAAAAAAGTCAGCTGATAATAAACAAAAATTTTATCAATTTTTGTTACAAAATGGATCTTTAAAATCAATTTAGCATGAAAACCTGACCTGATGAAGATAAACGGATATAATTTCCTGATTAAGCAGTGCAAAACTCCTAAATAAGTTGTTGAAATCAAAGCAACTATCAAGAATTAAAAAATAAATAGTTTAAAGAGTAATTAATTGTTTTTTTATTCAGGCTACAAAATTTACATTACATAATATATGTATATCTAAAACGTAGAAAAGGAATTACATACTTTGACATCATTGAACATTTTAGTTTAAATTATTCCCCGACTGATAAGCCTTTCAGCGCATATTAAAAATTAATAACAACCGATTAAACATCTTAAAAAAAAGCAAATGAGGGCTTGACAAATGACAAACAATGTATACAAATGTAAAAATTCTATCAAAAAATCATTTTTGTTAAAGGGCTTCATACGATTTAATCATTCTTTTTAACTGATATATATTTAGTAGAAATTGTATTCTTTTGTAAAATAACCAGAAAATAAAGATTCACAATTTCAAATTTCATTCAATCTGTATATACATATATAAATATATATCTATGTCAATATTATTTTGTACCAAAATAAATCGATAAATAACAAAACACTGAATACATGATTTCTTTTCTAAAAGCCTTCCAAAAGTCTTCAACGGCTACTGCAAAGATATGGATATGCAAGAAAACGTTATAATAATGTTTTCTATACAGTAATTAAGCCTTATTGACAGATTTTAAACACGTGGAAGGGGTATTGAGGTCATCGATTTCAAGTCAACCGTAAAATAAATTAAAACACTAATTAGACCTATTTATTTCTTCAATATACTCGATATCAAACTATCAAATTTTGTTTGAGAGAGATCCATTAGGTCCGGGTGAGAGTTGACCTCCAAAGAAAAGTATTTGTACGGCATTGAATATAATCCAGTTCTCTTAAAATTTTAGGAGCAAATCAACCCTTTCTCCAAGTAACCTATAGGTGAAATCAAGTCAGATAAAATCAAATTAAGCCCCAATATCGTCTCAAAAGCAACTTTCATCCACTATTAATTCTTGGCCGTGTTATTTGCCCTCCGAAGGGCTATCGTGGAACTTGAATACCAACTCACAATGAATAATTCATCTCGCCAACCCAAATCCAACCCCAATATAACCCCAAAGCAAGTTTTACCCCGTTTTAATTCTTGGCCGTCACATTTGCCCCTCTGCGGGGCAATGGCGGAACGGGAATACCAAATCACAACGAATAATTCATCTCGCCAACCCTAATTCCAACCCCAATATAACCCCAAAAGCAAGTTTTACCCGTCTTAATTCTTGGCCGTCACATTGCCCCTCTGCGGGGCAATGGCGGAACTGGAATACCAACTCACATTGAATAATTCATTTCGCCAACCCAAATCCAATGTCAAAGAACTCATTGAGACATATTAACTCATATAGCATTGTGTGATTTGTGTACGACCCTAACACTTGGTCCCAAGTCTGTGTAGTCACAAACCTGTTTAGTCACAAACCTGTATGGTCACAAATCTGTATAGTCACAAACCTGTATAGTCACAAACCTGTGTAGTCACAAACCTGTATAGTCACAAACCTGTAGTCACAAAGCTGTGGTCACAAAGCCCGAAAGTCCATTGGCCGAGGGTTAGAAACCCCAATATCTCATCACTGTTCTTGGCGGGGTCCGAAAGTCCATTGGCCGAGGGTTAGAAACCCCAATACCCCATCACTTTGCTTGGCGGGACCCGAGAGTCCATTGGCCGAAGGTTAGAAACCCCAATACCCCATCACTGTGCTTGGCGGGACCCGAGAGTCCATTGGCCGAAGGTTAGAAACCCCAATACCCCATCACTGTGCTTGGCGGGACCCGAGAGTCCATTCGCCGAAGGTTAGAAACCCCAATACCCCATCACTGTGCTTGGCGGGACCCGAGAGTCCATTAGCCGAGGGTTAGAAACCCCAATACCCCATCACTGTGCTTGGCGGGACCCGAAAGTCCTTTGGCCGAGGGTTAGAAACCCCAATACCCCATCACTGTGCTTGGCGGGACCCGAGAGTCCATTAGCCGAGGGTTAGAAACCCCAATACCCCATCACTGTGCTTGGCGGGACCCGAAAGTCCTTTGGCCGAGGGTTAGAAACCCCAATATCTCATCTCTGTGCTTGGCGGGACCCGAGAGTCATTTGGCCGAGGATTAGAAACCCCAATACCCCATCACTGTGCTTGGCGGGACCCGAGAGTCCATTGGCCGAGGGTTAGAAACCCCAATACCCCATCACTGTGCTTGGCGGGACCCGAAAGTCCTTTGGCCGAGGGTTAGAAACCCCAATATCTCATCACTGTGCTTGGCGGGACCCGAAAGTCCTTTGGCCGAGGGTTAGAAACCCCAATACTCATCTCTGTGCTTGGCGGGACCCGAAAGTCCTTTGGCCGAGGGTTAGAAACCCCAATACCTCATCACTGTGCTTGGCGGGACCCGAGAGTCCATTGGCCGAGGGTTAGAAACCCCAATACCCTATCACTGTGCTTGACGGAACCCGAGAGTCTATTGGACGAGGGTTCCCTGAAGCTAAGGAACTCCTCATGAATGAATGTTAGGTGTATGTCTTCTTTTATGGGAAATAGTGAGGACGAGTTGGGCAGGGACGAGTTGGGTCTAGGACGAATTGGACAAGGACGAATTGGGCACGGGACGATTTGGACAGGGACAATTTGGGCAGGGACGATTTGGGCAGGGACAAAATGGAAAGGACGAAGTGTACGTGACCCCATATTAACTCATATAGCATTGTGTGATTTGTGTACGACCCCTAACACTTGGTCCCAAGTCTGTGTAGTCACAAACCTGTTTAGTCACAAACCTGTATGGTCACAAATCTGTATAGTCACAAACCTGTATAGTCACAAACCTGTGTAGTCACAAACCTGTATAGTCACAAACCTGTAGTCACAAAGCTGTGGTCACAAAGCTTTGTGGTCACAATCCTTTGGGAACCGTTTTATTACTTTAAATAGCTTTCTCTAGACCCACTTTGACACGCCCACATGAATATTAGGGGTCATCAATACTAATGCTAATACTAATAATATAAATATAAAAGTCGCACTTAATATGCCATTTTCACTTAAAGCTATTTTATTATATAATGTTTATCATCGCTATTCGCGCTGTTGTTTGCAAAAATCTTAGGTCATATTTTCTATACATTAATCTATGATACATTAAAATAAAAGTTTTTTTTATTTAAAAAAAAGTAAGCAATGCATCAATTTTCAGAACAACAAAACATTTTATGCTAAACAATCTACTATTTATGCATCGTCAAAAGCAGTGTTGAAATTTCTTGTATTGTTTTGGGGTATAATATGATGATATTTCCTGCATATTCTCACGAAGAACAATCTGCGTTTTTTTTTTTTGCTTCTATTGTTGATAAATTGCATCCGATTGGATATGAATAAGCATTATAGCATTATAATTAGTCTATCGAACCTAGGATCTTACCAATGAGGTAGAACAAAAATGACCATCCCTTCTCGGGATTCGAACCTGCGCCCCCAACATTAAGAGTTGGACACGCCTTAACACGCACGGCTATCGAGCTCCCTTTTCTGCGTTTGTAGTTTGATGCCAAAGGCCGAGTATCTTGGAGCTGATAAAATAAGAATCGTCCAAAATTCTTCCACTTTGACCGGTATCAAATTTTATAAACATACAAAAATAAACATTTCAGTTCAAATTATTGCTTTATCAAATACAGCTATTAAGCTGAGCCAAAAATTAGTTATAAAATATCCATAACAAAAAGGAAACCTAAGTATAATACAAACGAATATAAAAGATAATATGTACATGATCAATACAAATTATAAAATTAAAAGCTCAATTATAGCCTTCAAAATAAGGACCTCTTAAGGAAGGGCACATGAATCACGTTAAGGAAGTCTTCCTTATAAATACAGTGAGCTCCTTCATTTCACTACAAAAGTGTGTTTTTTACATGTACTTATTATCATTTATATACATCTTACAAATACCTTATAATTCTTTGAATCCTTTTTAGGGAAAGTCAATTATCAGATGCTAGAATAACATTTAAAAATTTACTATTTTTTGGTGTATGATTTAAAGCTTTAAATTAAAGTAGCGCATCAAGAGCTTTTTGTTCTGATTTTGATTATTTCTTGGCTTCCTTTCGCTTTATTTATCCGTAGAGGCGTTGATGTTGATGCAGTCTAAGTAAATAAATATGAAGGAGGTTGAGATAATCAAGTGCCTTGTGACGTTTAGTGACGTAGACTTAAAACATTGACTCAATAACATTGTCGTTCTATATTATTGCTCCGCGGAACTTTGCGCTCGATACTCAACATGAACCTCACCTCCTTAATTATCTATAGAACATTCAAGTAAAATCAAATGTTGCTAATGCAGTTGCCTGATACATTAAAATATTAATTATTGTTGTGAAAATAAGTTGCAAAAAAATTAGTAGTGAATACAATTATTTAAATGGATGTTATGAAGGAGATCAAAACAACCCGGTGACGTCATACTTTTTAAATCCCAAGCGACATCTGCCGGACCAAAAGAAAAAAGAGACTCAATGAAATCTTTCCAAGCTATCTGCCCCGATGCGCTACTTTACTTTAAAGCTTTAGTATGATTCAATAGAGTTGATCCCTATGGGTATGAATAAAAGCATTGTAAGCGTCAAAAAATACTCAATATTACATTTATATATATATATATATATAGGTATATTTAACTGCAAAGTAGGTATGTCCATATTGCAAAGAGAGATGGGGGTTCGCTTGCACGTGTGACGTCATCAAAAACCACCGGCTAGCGGGAAATATTTGATTGCAATATATTTTTTATGAAGTCAAAGTGATAATGATAATAATAATAAGATTACTGACGTTTCTATATCTTTCTATATCTGAAAACCAAAAATACAAATACTTTGTATTTAATATACCTTAAATTGAACCTTAGATACTTTTTTCAATGGGGTTGATTACTATGATCTTCTCCGCTGGGGAAACGAATCTGCGCCCTCAAAAATAGGGTTGAACACCTTTAGGCACTGATATAAATAAAACTACTTATAGGTATATGTATATCTAACAAATGCAAAAAATACCAAAGTAGCCCTCCTTCACGCACCGCCATTCATGCGTTACCTGATGAATAACAATCATAAAATAGATGTAAAAATAGGTCAGATTCCTGCACCCTAAAATTATATTTTATAAATGTTGTGTATATAAAAGATTCCAACCTTTTCAATTTTTCATCTCCCGCAATTTGTAAAAAAAAATCAACAGGCACATTTTCAATGCTTTTTTTGCTCATTTTGTCTAATAAACTGAAATACAGTACGCACATTGGCTAAAAAAAGAGAAAACCCTCCTTTATGGTTCCTTTCAATAACAAGCTTTGCTCATTTGTTGATCTGAATGCACTCGTATTCTAAAAAGAAAAAATGGAATCTATAATAAAGTTATACAAAGTGGCTTATTTTTGTAACTTAAAGCTTTTTTATTATACAAAATTAGTAGTATAATGAAATATACATTTGATAACATTGAAAATATAGGAGATCATGATAATATTTACTTTTAAAGTGCCATGGAAAAAAACTGCAATAGCAAAATTATGCATTCATACATTTTTCTATTATACGGCTGAGCACTTTTTATGTATCAACTTAATACATCTTAAGCCTAGCAATTTGAAATTCCTTCCGATAAACTTATTCCACAAAAACTAAATATAAATCAAATACCTTGCATAATGGGATCAAATGCAATATTTATTCAGTATTTGAAATGAATTATTGGTAAATATGTCAATTTAGATAAATCGTTAAATATATGCAGGTCAAAGAGATTAAAGTTTTTTTTTAATGAGGTTTATATCTTGTCATAAATATAACATACGTAGTTGGAACCGAAGTTAAGACAGGGTAAGCATAGCTATTTCGGGAAAGACAATAATTGGATTTAGCTTTTTTTTTGCCTAATTGGTTCGATAAAGTTGCATTCGACTGGATTAAATAAGCATTATAATTGTCCCTCTAACCTAGGATCTTATCAATGAGGTAGACCATAATGACCATTCCCTCTCGGAATTCGAACCTGCACCCTCAACATTGAGAGATGAACACGCCTAACGCACTGAGCTATCGCTTTCCCGTGTTTTGTTTTATTGGAAAACTTTTTGCTTCGGTAATATATCTATAAAATAGAAAAAAAATGTCATATTTTCCAAAAAAGTAATCCTCTCTATCATTTAATTTTCTAGAGATCATAAATGAACGCACAACCAATATCGCCAGAAATTTGTCGTTTACCAACTCCTTCAAGGTCTCTTTGTATATGTATACAATGATTCAGTGAATAAAGTTTTTGTATCTGAATAAGTGCTTTAAAAATAAGTATCAATAATTTTTATGTTCGATTTCTATAACATTAATTTTACGATATTGACAATACATTTATTCATAAAAATAGTTTGAAATTGAAATAATCATTGTTATTTGAAACGAAGCCTGTTTTTTTGCCTCCAAGAACCAACAAATGAAAAGTGCTAAATGGTTTTGTAATGAGTTAGCTTGCAAGAACGACTAAATAGTGTCATAATTTATTAAATTATTATAAAGTCCATTCCTTTTAATTTGCTTTAATATGACAAAATCCAAGAAATAGAACTAAAAGACAAGAGGGTTTAAACAATGGTTCCGACAGTACTTAGTATTTACCAAATATATTTGAACAATATTGTATGTCGGAATCGATATCCACATCCCACCAAATTCGCATTGTTAAGTCGATTGGTTTTAAACAACTCTCTTTTACGGAGAGATTAAGCATTCCATCGTCTATTAGTTTTATATTTGTATATTAGTCTAATTATAAATAGCATGGCGAGGCTCTTCGAATCATTATATTAGTTTTATATTATTTCTAATGACCATAAAATGAACGATTGATCCCCTTGTGTCATTATAAATACGCCATGAAGCATATTTCATTATTAGTTTGTTTTTATTTAAAATTACTTAGATATTTATTAAAATCTTGACAATATTAGTAACCTATTTTATAACACATTAATTGCCTAAACGCTTATTTAATTTGATAATTATATGCTGTAGTATCGGTAAATAATCATTATAATTATGAATCATAGAAAAGCTTCTGATAATGACTGGAAACAGGTCACAAAAATCCATTTAATCCGTACCGACATGACGAATTATTTGTTGTAATAGTGTAGCTTTGCGCTGATATAGCTGAAGAAAACTTTTCTAAAGTAACTTTGTACTATACAATTACACACTTTCAAGTTCATATATAGAACAAAAAAGTTGCTTTCTATATAATATTGAACACTCATTCTTAAATAGCTTTTATCTACCAATTGAACTGTTTTCCGCTATAAAAAATGATTACCCTTTTGTAGTAGTATATATATATATATATATATATATAGGGTGAGGAGGACTCCATCATTTGCTTGTTGAGGAAGAGCAATGCCTGAGAGACTTCTTCTTCTAGACGTTCGAGTCCAAGGGACGTCTTGGAGGAGGGTTCATGAGTGGAGTCTCCGTAGTCATCCGAGACAGATCCAGAAGAAGGGGATGGAGGGAAGGTAGATATTTGAAGACGAATGAGTAGGAATAGGTCATAAGCAATCTCTTATTTTCACGATCCAGGTGCCCAAAGATTCCATTTCCATGCGTAAATTCACTCTTTTTCGATCCTGATACTCTTCAGGATGGGAGTAAGTTAATTATCTCTCTCTCTTCTCTGTGCCTTTTTGTATCTGTGTGACTCTCTCTCTGTGTCTCTCTTATTCCATCTCTCTAACTCTCCCTCTTTTTTTTCTTTTTTTTGCCTTATGTTACGATAGAATTGCATCCGATAGGATATAAATAAGCATTATAGCATTCAAATTAGTCTATTGAACCTAGGATTTTTTTTTTTTTTTGCCTTTATGGTTCGATAGAATTGCATCCGACAGGATATAAATAAGCATTATAGCATTATAATTAGTCTATCGAACCTAGGATCTTATCATTGAGGTAGACCAAAAATGACCATCCCCTCTCGGGATTCGAACCTGCGCCCCCAACATTGAGAGATGAACACGCCTTAACACGCACGGCTATCGCACTCCCTACCAAACTCTTTTTTTCCTCTCCCATTGCCTTCCAAAAATAAAATACCATGAGTCCCTAAAATATGGAGGCGGTGTACGAAAGTAGAATTGAGCCGTTGGTACATAATATAAAACACTTTAGAATTGAATTTGTAAATAAAACCTTTGCGATTTATTTCGCAGCTCACAATTTTTTTGCAAGGCCTCTAGGGACCTCTTGAAGTGCCTCTCAAAAATATTTGGTTAACCGCTTACCCCGTTTGTTATACAAAATTTATTTTTGGACTTTTAAGTTTTTTCGATTGGGTTAGTAAAAAGTGCTCAACTCAGTATTCCGAGATAAATTATGAGTTTATTATGTGTTGAAAATAATAATAAAAAGGGAGGGAGAAAAATGTTACATAAAAAAGGAATTAGCCGGTTTCATATTAATGAGACGATTGAAGAGTGCGTTAATGAATGAATCTATTCAGTAAGAGGAGGATACTCTTCAGTTAGTGTATCCGGATAAGTTCTTCCCAGATAATTCACTTATCTAAAAACATCTTCTCTTTTGGATCTTATTCCTCATCACAATTGAAATATATTTATACTTGAGAGGATCTGAGAATAAATATCTGATGGAGGCCAAATAACTCAAAGGACTCAGTGCCAAAGAAACAGGAAACCTGCCCATTCTAAAGGATTAAGAGAGGCACAAAGAGCTAGGACAAATGAGAGATCAAATATGTATATGGAGAGAAAATATGTCTACAGCACAGAGGGAGAGGAAAAGAGATAGGACGAGAATATGGAGAAGTACTAGATCGAACGCTGGCTCTACATCAAGAGTTACTTGGGTCCGATGACTAAACTTGTCTGTACTGTCAAGCCTTTAGATTCCAAATGAGACCCTTAATTGCTGTCACAATGGGAAGGTCAGCCTCCCACCATTAGCTGTTTATCCATCACCACTGGAGGACCTTATAACAGGCTATAGCACTGAATCATGTAACTTTAGGGACACTATAACAGTGCCTTCTCATTTGCTTTATTTGGAGCCCAAATAGTACAGGTGAGTGGGTGCCTGCGATGGCTAATTAAGTAACCTATATGTATAGCCACTTAATCTTCTTCTTCAAGGCAGAACTATCCTGTAGAGTTTCTCAACTCGCTGACACCTACTGGGATGCCACCACACCGTCTGAATTTGAAAGTGAATGCAGTCGTGATGCTACTTAGGAATCTGTCTCTCTGCCAGGACCTTTGCAATGGAATTTGATTGAAGGTCACTCACATGCATAACAACTGCATCCAAGCCTCATTCTGACAGGTGTTAACCAAGGTAACGAAGTCCTAATTCTTCGCATCAAGCTAGCACCCAGTGACACTAACCTGTCATTTATCCGGGAACGGCACCAGTTTCCTCTGAGACTGGCTTACTCCATAACAATAAACAAGGCACAGATCTTTGAGAAATTGGGAATTTATCTGCCAAGTCCAGTCTTCTCACATGGCCAGTTATATGTGGCTTTCTCAAGGGCAAAGTGTATGGCAGGTGTGAAGGTGGAGGATGGAGAAATAATACAGTGACACCCAACGTAATATATCGGGAAGTGCTTGACTCCACTTAAGGGATTTCTTTAATTTTTTACTTTGTATTTTATTAATTATTTTCTCATTAGAATAAAATAACATTATTATTTAAAGCGTCACTGTGTAACGGGTCCTCGCTTGTACTTATAAATAAAGTAATGATTACAAGACTTTCTCTAAAAGTTTTCTTGCTTTAAATTTTTTCCTTTTCATCTCCTCAAGTAGTATTTAAATAATTTGTTAAGCACCTTGGAATTCTATAATGTTTGAGTTCATAAATAGTTAAAATAAATAAATAAAAATGTTAAAACCACTTTAAATAATAAATAACTGTTTATATAACATTATCTTTGGTCGATACAACTTTCTTTTCTAATTTATCTATTCTTATTTTTTTAAAAAAATAACTTATGATCAAGTCAATAGCTTTTCACTTCGTCTGACGTCGGCAATTAAAGCTGAAGAGTTCTACATTAACTGAATGTAGGGATATTTCAGAAGAATAAGAAATTATATCAAGTATTGGTGTTTCTAAACAATGGTTTTGCACCACTTTTCAAGTGAAATAGTAGATTCATATATATTGAAATAATCTATATTATGACATCAAAATCCAAAGCAATAAAAAATATATTTTAGGATTGAAAGAATATGTCATTATTAACAGATAAATTAATGCCGGTGATGCAATGGTTTACTACCTCAATGACAAAAGTTGAACCTATGTAACCAGATAAAACCGAAAAAATATACTTTATTTTATCTTTGTATTTAGTATGTTTTATTTTTCATTTCAAATCTCGCGAGAAATGTGAATATTCACCAAACCTATCAAAAATTGGTATTAAGGAAACACTATATTCTTTACTCATTTGCAGATATATATTGTTAAAATGATTTAACTAATGAAACATTACTTAATCATGATTTACAAGGGTCTCGACTGTGGGCATATATTCGCTTTTGCAGAATTTCTAAAAAATCCAAGAATTTATAGGCATCACATTAAAATTAACTAAATTTATCTACTTTTTACTAGTTTTGAGTTCATATCAGGACCTTAAATTGAAGGAAATAATTTGAATGGCTATTTTTATCTTCAATGATCATGATAAATTATTTTTCCAATATTTTTCTTCTACACTTAGTATATTATGAGTAACCGTATTTAAAAATAATACTTATTATTAAGTGATCATTAAAAGAATCCTCAAAAATTTAGATGTGCCACAGTCAAATAAGGCCATATTTGGATTCAGGAGGTCTCATTTTATTTATCTATGTACTTTTATTTCAATCGAGGGAGATTGACTAAAATTTGTTGTCACTTGTTATCATTCTAATACAAAAACATATACAATTATCAAATTAAAAATACGTTTTCATCATTATAAAGCATTAAGGCCTATATTGAAATAAAATAATATTTAAGTATGCCGTGAAAAGACATTTATTTCTTTCATTATATTGCCACTACTTAGAGAAAATTACAATCCAGAAAATGCTATTATTCCCATGCATTTATTTAAAGCATTCTTCTTTGCCAAGACGCAGTCTTTGACGTGGTAATTACTTTTTTATGATATATGCATTTGCATTTTATGTTAAGGGGTGTGTGGGAACGGCTTTGAGTGTACTTCTTGAGGAAGATGTGACCAAAATATCACCTGATATACTCTATAAATTTTATTTCTTGATAGGGCTCCAAAATAATGTAGTTGAATTGAGTTACTTGCAGGTTAAGTGTTAAAAGTCATAACAAATAACTCCCTTTTTCATTCCTTTGTTGATAATTACTTTCACAAAACTTTTAAGTCAGTCGAGACTTTGGGAGAAGTATATGTCTTATTACTAATGAAGATATGTTTTTGAAACGTGATGGGTTGAAGGAAATGGATAGAAAATAATGAAAACACTTTGACATTATGCTACAAAGTATTATCTCACTCGGGTTACTTGAGGAATGAACATCAATTGAATATAAAATAAATTTTTTAAGTTCACAATAATTTAGAATTATCACGTTCATATATGATTTTTAACCCAACTATTTTTTAGATTTGTAAAAATGTTTTGTCTTTTGGATGTATATTTCTTTTCGATCTTGAAGTCTTTTGGTTTAAAATATAAATATTTTCACCATTTAAAAATAAACGTAATTCTTCATTTTCTCAAGCAGTGATTAAAATAATGTAATAGTTGTAATGAATATCATGCCTCGACATAATTTTATGGTAAGAGCCATAAAAAAATAGATATACATACACATGTTTTTAAATGGAGGAGGGACTATATAGAGGCTTGGGTTGAACATACTTTAATTTACATTATCATCATCACTTTTTATGCCTTTGTGCTTTGAGGAAATACAATTCCATCAGTGCCTGAGCGTCTTTTTTTCTCTGTCTCTCTCTTTCAATTACATTTTTCATATCCTACCTTATTTCAGTGCTGCTATTACTTGAGCGTGCACCCAAGGAGGTAAATTAGATTAGTGGAATGTGTACAGTGGTATGTCTACAACCAACCATATGGGCAATAATGATAAAAATATGTGTGCCATTACACACACACACTAAATTACTCCTATGTGAATATTAATTGATGTTATTCTTTAATTAGTGAGATCTTTATATCAATATGTTTTTGGGAAAAAGAGCTTAGTCTTATTTTTTCCTCATAACAGAGCTGTTATCCCAACATATGTCCAAATAATAAAAATAATAGAATTTAGCCGAAGGGTTGTAATATTGTATATTTTATTATATTTATGCGTATTTGGTGTTGAAGGGTATATTTTTACAATATAGCTCTATATTTTATACTCTATTCAATTTCTTCTGCTGCTCGATATCCGGTATTCTCCTTAAGATCCCAAATGCCTTCGGATCTGGATAGGAGTATGGTGGAGATTTGATCAAATTTTACCCAAAAATATCTGCAAAATATTTATCAATGTTAAAAATAATTATTAAATCATATGAATCTTTAGACTAAAGTGACTTTTGATAAAACGTTTATACCTTTTTAATGTTATGATGGTCCTCATTTGCTTTTATTTTAGATGTTCTGTACCTATTGTTATTGATTTTTAATATGTTCTACAGGGCTTATCAGGCGAGGAATTTTTTTAAACTAAAATGTTTAATGATGTCATAGTACGTAATTCTTCTTCTTTTACGTTTTATATATACATATATGTAATTATGTGATGTAAAATGTTTTGAGATTCAACAAAACATATATATATATATATGTATGCAATACATTTCAACCATATTTTTATATTATATTTGTATTAAATATATTTATAGGTTTTCTATATATTTTTATTTATATAACAAAGGCACAGAAGATCAAATAGATATGGATACTTAGTATAAAAGTTTATTTTAATAAAAAATAAATCCCTTATATTGATTTTGATAAGATAAACTAAAACAAATGCATGAGTAAACATTATTTTCAAAGTAAGTGTCTAAACATAACAGTTAAAAACATTGTATGATATGGCATAAAAAAGAAGTAAGCAAAAAAAAAAATGTAGCTACTGTTCACAAAAACAAATTAGTGTCGGAAATGAATAAAACGAATTAAAATATAGTTTTATACTTTCGTTCATATTTTTAAGTTTGTAGAACAATACAAAATATATATCAATGTAGTGTAAACAAATAAATGATTTGGAAAAGCAGAGCTTAAAAAAGTATCATAATGCGTATCACAAAACTGTAGGGGGCCTACAGGCAGGGTCGTTGCTTTGATTACTTTGTTATCACGACGTTGGCAGCACATGGTAAAGTACAACCGAAATGAATTTCGTTGACCCTAGTCAACTGATTAATTAAAGGTCTTGTATAATTTTATAAGGATTTGCTACAGTAGACTCTTATAAATATTTTATTTAGACCAAAACTTTGGCAGAAAATTAATTTCTTCAATTATATAATTTTATTAATGTGTTTAAAAAAGTACCTAAATGACAAGTGAGATTCTTTATCGATTTGATCGACCTTAGTCTACTTATTAATTAGAGGTTTTGTGGGATTTTCATTAGGATTTGTTACTGTAAACTCTTATAATTATTTTATATTAGCCCAAGACTTTAGCTGAAAATAATGTGTTTAAAAAACCATCTACATGACTAGTAAGATCTTTATATCTTTTATTTGCTGATAATGTTAGGATACCCTATAAACATATATAATTCATCTCCATGGACCTGATATTGTATTTAAATTAATGAAATTATGATGAAGGAAAAAAAATCTTCTATGCACCGTAATATTTTTGCAGCAATTTCAAGGCTATGAAAGCTTTATCTCTTTCATCCTAATATGTCGATATTGTAATTTGTAGATCTGCATGATTAAAAAGTGGGTGGAAATGGGTATAAAATATATATATTTTATGATATGGGATAAAAAACATTTAGGTTTTTGATTTATGACTGAGAAAATAATCATATTGGGAGGAGCTATATTGGTAGGAATAAATATACATTACTGTTTTTCCCTGTTATTGAAAACTTTGATGTTTCATAAATCAAGGGTGTTGTTAAAAATATTTCAGATTGCTAAAAGAAACTTTTGTAATATATAAGCTATACTTCATAATATCGTATAAACTTATAAAGTTTTTTTAATTATTTCCCCCCCCCCCTTTTAAATTGTTCAGTAACATTATAACATCATAATACGTATTCCAAATTGGCTTACAATTATGCTAATAAATAATATTTAATAGTTCGTACTTGTGGACGACTCAAAAATACCGTATCCGACTAATATATACTTTTTTTCAAGAACAACTTATAAATAATCATTCCCGTGGTCATAATACAAAACAGTTATATAACAATATTTTAAACGAGTCTAGCGTAACCGACTTTCAAATAACGGTTGATATAACAAGATTATAAATGATAAAAATATAATAGAGCAATGGAATAGTTAAACTTGAAAATGCTTCTAAAGCGATTGCGATAGCTCAGTGTATCAAAACGCGTACAACTCTCAATATGAGGACGTAAGTTCGACTCCCTCGAGGGGAAGATCAATTTTGGTCAATCTCATCGGATCGATAACGCAGTTCTATATATCCAAATGGGCGAAAAACAAACAAACTATAACATACAAAAATTGTACTACACGAGTATGAAAGTAGTGAATTATGAATGCTGCTTTGGAGAAAAAATAATACTCCTCTATAATGAGTTCTCTTTTAATATGTATGTTCGATATAAATAATCAACTTATTGTGTTACCAAAAGAAGTATATATGTATTATGTTCCGGGTTACCTGTATTATTAAGTATTGAGAATCTATAAATTTATTGTTTTAGAGTGTCATTTGAACAAAAAAGTAATAATAAGTAATAATTAATAATAGGATGAATCGATACAGTACGAACAAATATATTATTTTATTAACCAGGAGCTGGATTAAATATATCTGATATCATTCTGGGTGGAGCACAAATATTTTTTGTTGACTTTAAAAAAATATAACCAATTGATGTCCGGTTTTAATCGATGCACAAGAAAGCCATAAGATATAATAAGTATTATGTTCAAATTTGGACTTTCTCAAACTATAAGTACTTGAGATTTGAGGCCAAATCAAGAGAGATATCAATTTGTCTTGCGCGGAAAAATTCCCAAAAAAATATTGACCGTCGTCGGCTGCTCGACAGAAGGGTTTAGGAACGTAACACTTTCCAAGTGAATAGTGGTTGTCGATAAGGCAACCCTATATCACCAACATATTTATAATGTGCCTCAATGCCCTTATAGAGAACATATGCAGAAATTCCAAAATAAAAGGTATTAAGGTAGGAGAGTTTGAATCTAAAGTAGAAGCCTTTGCAGACGATATAACAATACTCTACTCTGGTAGTCAGGAGGAAATTCAAGATTCTTTTAATGAGACTTTGGAATTATTGGAATATTTTAAGCAACACTCGGGTCTTGAAATAAATTTTAAAAAGACTCATTTTATGACAAATTTTAAAGTAAACCTAAATGGAATACAGGATTTTTTTTTAAAGATTCTTGGAACATACATGACTTTAGATAACAAAGATATTTTAGAAAATAGTAAATTAATGGAGGAATACATCCAACAAAACACGGCAAAGTATGGAATTAAAAAAAAGAGGATATTTTTTCTAGACTTTTTATATGGAATAGATTTATTTTACCCAAAATAACGCACGTTTTAAAATTAACCCCATATTTAGAGGATTTATGTAAGAAGATCGAGGAAATTTGTGAGGTTTTTTTTATTCCCAAATGGACGCCCCAGAGCGATTTCATGGAAACGGATTCACACACCAATTTTTTTTGGAGGATTAGGATTGCTGGGGATAAAATGTTTCTGGAAGGCAGAAATATACAAATGGTTCAGAAGAATTACAGAACATGGAACTTTATGGAAAGAAATGCTTCAAAAGGGATTACTTGAAGGTAGAAATCTTACTCTAGACCCGTGGTTCCCAACAATGGTCCAGTGGACCCCTTGGGGGTCTACGAAGGCCTGGCCGGGGGTCCACGTGTAATGATCATTTTTTTTCTCTATTTCTTATATAAAAAACGTCCTCACTTTTTTGGAAATTCTTTTCTAAAAAACGTCCTCACTTTTCTAAAAAAACGTCGTCACTTTCTTTTTTTAAAGCATCCTCACTTTTCTAAAAAATAACGTCCTCACTTTTTGGGAAATTCTTTTCTAAAAAAACGTCCTCACTATGCATTACTTTTTTGGAAATTCTTTTCTAAAGAAAACGTCCTCACTACGCATTACTTTTTTTGGAAATTCTTTAAAAAAAAAACGTTGTCACTTTTTTTCTTTTCTAAAAAAACGTCCTCTCTACGCATTACTTTTTTTGGAATTTTTTTTCTAAAAAAACCCGTCATCACTACGCATTACTTTTTTGGAAATTCTTTTATAAAAAATAAAGTCCTCGCTACAAATTACTTTTTTGGAAATTCTTTCTAAAAAAATGTCGTCCTTTTTCTGGAGATTCTTTTCTAAAAAAAAACCGTCGTCAGTGAACGCTAACGGAACACTGAACGCAAAAACATTGGACGGAACACTATTTTTTTTAACGCTGAACGCAAAAAAAAGCTGAACGCTCACAAGCCTGGATATAAGTCAAAAATAAAATATAATTGTACTTCGCAGATGTCTAGCATTGAAATTGAAATTCGCATTTCTGACAAATTGAGGCGGGGTCCACGGAAAGTGCCCAAAGACCGTTAGGGGTCCACGAACCGAATCCAGTGGGGAACCACTGCTCTAGACAAAGAAATGGGTAAAGGGCCGTTTAAAGTTATAGAGGCATCTCAGGAAATCGAAACTTTTTGGAAATTGAACGGATGTATATTTAAAGAAATAAGTAAGAAACTTCTAGAGAAAATGGAGTGGCAGGAGCCAATTGAAAACAATACAAGATTGACTTTCCTAAGGAACACTTCTATTAAAAAGAAACTTGTTTGCATTGGGGATATTTATAACGAAGAAAATGTTTTTACCATAAACGAATGTCTGGAGAGGAGAGTATCCTACGTAAAATTAGTTTCGGAAGAAGGGAAATTGGGCAAATGAACAGTTTTTATAATTAGATAATATTCGGAACAGCTTACTCGAAAGGGGAGCAAATAAATTCTTTATTTGCCATATTGAGAGAAGACGTGAGGAATACAGAGTAGAAGCGTCTACGAAACAAATAATAAAAGGTCTTCAATCAAATTTATTAAGCAATGGCCTCTCTTGATTGAAGTACAAAATAGTAACCAACACTTTGTCTTTGGGTGCTACTCATGGGAGAAACACAGAAGAAAGGTTTTGCTTCTTTTGTGGGCATGCAAGGGAAACATTGGGGCACTTTTTAATGGAATGCGAACATATGGTCAGAATACTGGGACATTTGGAAAATATGTTTTATGATAATTTTAATCTGATAATACCTCTTACAGAATTTGTCTTCTTTTATGTTGGCCCACATCAAGAAAAAATCAATTTTTTATTGACTAAAATGCAGTTTTATATTTATAAATTCAGATGTAACAGGGTGCCCCTCCCCAATGATTTTATAAGTATTATAAATACATGGATGTTGAGTGTTTTATAAGTTTTTTAATGTGAATGAATGGAAATAAATAAAGTTGTACTTGTGTACAAAAAAAAAAAAGAGAGATATCAATTGTCTTGCTTGGAAAAATTCCTCAAAAATATTGTGACCGTCGTCGGCTGCTCGGACAGAAGGGCTTAGCAACGCAAAAAGTCGATTGGAGGCTGGAAAAGCCCAAACATGCCCATGAAGTATGTGACCAAGGACTTGGGTGTGGACCCAGGAACGTTCGAAGACGTGCCAAGGATGCTGGAGGTCAGAATTATCAATCAAGTGCGATAAAATTATAGCTTCCAATTCCAATTATTAAGGCTAAAGTTTGGTCCTTCTGGAGCAGCTGATCGTGGCCGTAAAGTTTTGAGCGTGCTCAAGTTGGGGTTTTCCAAGAGTCTGGAATATCATTTTGGCCGCAAAACCATATGACACTCCTCAAAGACTTGAACCCCTTGGACATCAATGTCTGGAATCAGGACGAGAAGGAGGCCTGTGAGTCTCAGCACCCGAATGCAAAATCCTTAAAAAATGCCGTGCACGCATCCTAAATGTCTTATAACGATTTCAAATACATGAGGAATACCTGTGTAGCTATTCGAGGCCGATTCGTCCCAGTTGTTGCATCATAGGGTGGCCAAATCGAATGAGACACAACTTTATCAGAACAACAACAACTAAAATGTCTTCACACACAGCATTGCGTTTCATAATGGACTGATCAACTAAAATTGTCTTTTTTCAGATCTAAATGAACCCCGAAAATCGTAGTGAGCTCTGGTCCAAGTCCGATGTCATCTATATGTAGTCATGTGCAGCGATTTTTTCGGATTCTCTCTCTTTAAGTCGATAATACATTCAAGTTTATCATCATAATTTTGCTTGAATTATATAATTTTAAAGGATTTTACACGTGGGAAAAGCAGGAAATATTTACACTCCACCCGATAGTAGTTACATGTGTAACCTTACAGAAGAAATCCAAAATATTTATTCAGTTCATGAAATCGACTTCATTTTTCAAAAAAGAAAAGCATAGTACTGTTTGATCAAAGCTTCACCCACTTTGAGTATTTTAGCATTTATTTTAACAATATATTCACTTCTAGAACTCTTCATTCCATGCAAATTTTGTCATTGTGAAAGCAGAGAAATCAAGATGATTTGCTTTAAAAATATGTTATAGTAAAGAGGGCATGTTTTTATTATAAAAGTATAAACAATTTCTCTTTACTTACATAGTATTGCATGAAGATATAAACATTTCTTGTTCCATACAATAACAAAAATAATAGAGAGCTGTTTGTATATTTGTAAATATTTAGACTTATGCATATTTTATTAGTGTTTGTTTATAGGATAATGCTTTTGTGGGGATAGAAAATGTAAAGTATGCATACACCTATACTATATATTAATATATCAATTCATAAAATACATATATATGAGCCGTATTGATGGGAATTGAAGGATAAAAACCTGATTTCATTGATAAACATATTGTTGATCAAAAGCAAATACAAATAAGTTGTATCATCATTAATATTCAAAGCAGCAATGATGATTAAATCCTCATCGTGGACCAGCTGAGTCTAATTCCCCCAGTATACAGGGTGATTCACTTAAATTGAGACTCACATATTACAAACTACAATCTTTGTATTAAATTTTACATAAATATTTTTAACAAAAATGATAGCCAATGTGTAATTTACAAAATGTATTTCAATAAATTTTCACATATCCTCCTTTGGACTTCACTACAGCTTTGAACCTCCTCATGGTGGAGGCAACACAGGCAGGAATCTCTTCCTCAGACAAAGATTTTCACGGTCCAGGCCACCCACAACAGTCAGAATGACCGGTTTTATCTTGAAAAAAGGAAGACATCCCCGTGCAGCTGAGGACTCTCTTCAGAAGGCAAAAGCCACCCTCAGTCATGGTCTGAGCTGAGAAGAGATTCCTGCCTGTGTTGCCTCCACCGTGAGGAGGTTCAAAGCTGTAGTGAAGGCCAAAGAAGGATATGTGAAAATTTATGAATACATTTTGTAAATTACACATTGTGCTATCATTTTTGTTTAAAAATTATTTGTGTAAATTTAATACAAAGATTGTATGTAGTTTGTAATATGTGAGTCTCAATTTAAGTGAATCACCCTGTATATCAGCGTTGTGTAGGAAGTCCTAATATGAAAAGAAGCGTTTTGACCACACTAAATTGATGGCTACTAGATGAAGATTCAGAAAGTCAAAAAGGCTATCAAAGATATTTAGATCCAAGAGCTATTCTAATAGCTTAAGGCGTCTATTGATGGTTAATACGGTAAAATGTGGTGTCTATTTCGAAGATCATGACAACAGTCACCATGTACTCTGATAATAACTTTTTTTAAAATATCATGTTAAATATGAATTGATTATCTAAAACATTTTTTGAATAAAAAGATAAAGTGTTATGGCATAGCTCATTTATTCAACTCACGATTTTAAACATGCAGTTTTGACTCCACATTCATAATATTTTCACTATCTAACTGAATAAAGTTTGGATTTACTATTGTTCATGAATAGCATATATAAAATACGGTTGTATTACTAAACGTCGACTTACAAAACGTCGACACTTAATAAAACGTCGAACTTACAAAATGTCGACCTTAGAAAACTTCGAACATACAAATTGTTTGACGAATAAAAGAACGAAGAAACCTATTCGACCATCTTCACTACATCAAAAATCAAGGAGTAAATCCACTCTCAATCACGGTCAACTTTGAAAGAGCAACAATAAATGCTATCAGAAGCGTGTTTCCAGAGACAACATTTTTGGGATGTTTTTTTTTCATTTCGGGCAGTGTTTATGGAGAAAACTTCAGAGTATTAGACTCTAGAATTGATACAAGAACAATGGCAATCAATTTACCATCAAAAAGTTCAAGCTCTTGCTTTTGTTCCCCTGATAAAGTCAACATCCTATTAAACTCTATCGATGAAGAAACGGATGACATTCTCGGTGACT
The DNA here is from genome assembly GCA_013387185.1 of Caligus rogercresseyi. Lineage (NCBI taxonomy): Eukaryota > Metazoa > Arthropoda > Copepoda > Siphonostomatoida > Caligidae > Caligus > Caligus rogercresseyi. The sequence goes on along the minus strand of CP045894.1, from coordinate 30,043,531 downwards.
TTCAACAATATTTGAAACGACATGGATTGGAAGTACAAAGTGGAATAAGGTGTCGACCGATATTTGACATCGATTTATGGAATGTTTTTGACAGGGTGGAAAACAATTTGCCAAGAACAAACAATTCTATAGAGGGATGGTACAATGCTTTCATATGCGACTTAAAGACAATAATCCAACTTTGCACAAACTTATTTACACCATTCGACTTGAACAAGCATCAACAGAAATTTCTATTTCGACAAATTCAAAGTGGCTTTGATTTAGATAGAAGGACCAAAAAATATGAAGACCTTAATAAAAGATTAAAAAATGCACTATATTAAATTATTAGCAATAAGATCAAGATATTCCAATGAGTCCACATCATTATAAGTATTCAATATAGTTTATTATGTGGGGGTAATTTGAATGATGGCGGTACGTGCCGCCATCATTCAAATACTCCCACATAATAAACTATATTGAATACTTATATTGATGTGGACTTATTGGAATATCTTGATCGTATTGCTAATAATTTATAATATAGTGCATTTTTGTAGTGTTAAACAGAAATTAACCAACATTTTTTCTCGACTTTTAAAGATTACTCTCTGTTTGTAATTAGAAATTTAAGAATAAATATGAACAAATTTTCTATTACAAACATGGAGTAATCTTTAAAAAGTCGAGAAAAAATGTTTGGTTAACTTCTGTTTAACACTACAAAAATGCACTATATTAAAAATTATTAGCAATACGATCAAGATATTCCAATGAGTCCACATCATTATAAGTATTCAATATAGTTTAGAATGTGGGGAGTAATTTGAATATATAAATATTAGATTTTTTTGTTTTTTGACGATTTAAATACATTTACAACGTATCAGGAGTCGATGAGGTCTGTTCCTTTAATAGAAGTGACTCTTGAAGGCAAACAAAAAGTGACAGTGGGGTTTAAAATATCATTTCGTTAGAATACAAAAAAAATGAAAGATAAATCAGACAGTTGTTCGGGATTATCTGGGGTATCCTGAACCGAGAAATGTTCGACGTTTTGTAAGTTCGATATTTTGTAAGGTCGACGTTTTGTAAAGTCGACCTTATGTAAGTCGACGTTTTGTAATACAACCATAAAATAGAATTGTCACCAACAGAGAGGCAAGCAAACTAATTAATAGGGTTGTTTATTTTATTATTCTTAGAGCAAATAATAAAGTCTCGAGATTTGAAGTTGTGGATGAACCTAGTAAAAAAAGGTATTTTTATACATATTTTTAAGTGAATATACTTATTTATATAAATATGCGATAATTCCATGAAGCCAGTAAGGTGCCAAAGACTTCTACCACAATTCTTTACAACTTATACACTTATAATACACCACCATATATGATATTGCAAAAGTAAAAATACATTATAAGGTGGTAGTTTTTAATTGCATGAATAATAATTATAAAGGTCTTATTTAAGTCTTCCAGTGTAATAAAACCATATTTAATACAGAAGGTAATGGAGCTAGATTGTGCCTTTTATGCTTTATACAATATATTTATTTCAATGTTTATTTATTGCAAAAACCGTAAAGTATTTAAAGAATATAAAAAGTGTTGAAACCAGCAAAGGAGTCTCTACTATTTACTACTTTTAAAACAACAACTGATATTTTGTAAGAACATAAGATTTGGTTATAAGGCTTAATTTTCTTTATAATAATATTGAGGATCCATAAGTTAAAATATTATAAATATATCAGAATAAAATAATTAAATGCACACGAAATGGCATCATAAGAGCAATTTACAAACTATCTTAAAAACAAAATTTGTCCCCGATGATGGCCTATGGCTTTGTTTTTTGAAAGCGCAACAATTGATATTCGTTTACATATTTACTTCTCTGAGAATGTTCTTTAGTTAATCTGATAATATTTGTTTATTTTGTTATATTTACTTTAAGTTTCGGATCATACCGATAGCATATTTTAAAAGCTATCTTAATCAGCGAAAATTTGTTCCGATTGTGGTCGGTGATTGCGGGGTTTTTCATGTCATGAACTGATATTCACTATGGTAGTGGTAACTACTAAAAGTCGTTCTATAAGCCATATTTATATTAGTTAAATCTTAAGAAACTTAAATGGTTTATTATGGTTTTAACGTTTGTGTGCATTTGAGTTTTAAATATATATTGTTTGGAGTTTTGGTATTGTTTATTAATATTTGTTGTTATATTTATGTTTTGAAAGGCAACTCAGCGAGGATTATTTTAAACTACAATGTTTAATGATGTTATAGTTTCGGTAGACACTGAGGTCAGCTCCGATGAGATTACCTTGAGAGCTAATAATCAAACAATTTTAAGTTTGATGTTTGGTTTAATATATTTTAAAACAGTTGCTAATTAAATATGAATATTAATTTTCAAAAATGATAATATTACCTATTTGATTCAGTAGAATTGCATCCGTGTGAGGGTATAGAATCAAAATGATTTTATCAAGCCTTTTTAATAAGATTGACCAAAATTGACTTCCTCTCTCAGTATACGAACCTGCACCCTCGACATTGAGAGTTAAAACTATAGTGATATAACGATATAGAGAGCTTATTCCCTTCAATCGCAAAGAAACATCGTTCAGCTGTCGCCTTTGTCCAATATAAACAAAGTAATTTGTACTACGCCATCGTAAGCTCATCATAGAGATAGAAGGATTTGTTTATATTGGGCACAAAACGTATTTCTCTGAAGCATTCAATAAGCCTTTTATGTCTTAATATCTCTTTGAGTTAAACAAACCTAACGCTCTTTTTATAAAAAGACTGATGATCGGCAGTCGGCTCCTCATGCTTTAAACTTGCTATATTATGATCCTTCATAATAGACTATCGGCTTATTATTTAAATTTATTTTTCAATTGACTTATGAATTATCTTTACATATGAAAATTTTATCAAATGATAAGATGTGTTTTTTATTTTCCGAATTTTTATTCAAATTAAACATTTTATATTAAAGAATATTATATAAAAATTATAAATAAATATTGGCATGGATGTTTTAGAATATATCTTAATTAAATAATTTTAAAATTAATAAGCTAATCTCAACATTATCTCTTCTAAATTAAGAATTAGTATTAGATTCAAACACCAAACTTTTATAATATATCTGATACTGACATATATATATTCCTTCAATAAAAATATATTTTTTTCGTGAAAGGACAAATAATATTTTTTTTGGCATCAAGTCCATTAACTTATTAGATATCAAAGAAATATACTTACAAACATATTTGCCTTTTGAACATTCGTAGCATAATTAGGAAAACTGTTTATATATATATATATATCATATAAATAAACTAATTGAATAACAAATTTGTTTTAAGTAACATGATAAATTATGAAGATGAGATTAATTACAGTAAACCATATTGAGCTTATATGATTGACAGGCATTGAGTAATTTTGAAAGGCTTTTTGTGGATCACGAACTTGCATTAAAAATCGCTTTGCCAATATTTCTTTTTTTCCTCAAACAAGAAAAAACTCCATTAATAACTAAGCTTTGCATTCTAATGGATAACAAAAAAATTAGAAGGATTTTATTTGTTTGTCCACAACAGATTCGAGGGGATACTTTACATGTTACTCGTAATGCTAAAAATGTACAGAAATAAATTAAAGGATATCTGTCACAAACAAAAGCATTTAGCGAAGTAAACACTGTACTGGCTTTTATCCACGGAGAATACAACAAGAAAAGGACAATTTGTAAAAAATATACATATTTGAAGGGACCTTAGTTTTTATTATATGTTTATTACTATCCTTAATAAGTTGCTTATAGAACCCTAATAAATATAAGGTTTATTTAGTTATATAAGATAATGTCAGTCATTTTATAATGCCCAAAAATAACACTTTTATTGATGATGTAGCCTCACCGTAGAACCAAGTACAGATTACTGGTAATATATAAGCGTTCGCCATTTTGGAAAATATTTTCTCCTTTTTAAAAGGTGAAAAATAGAGATGGATGAAGGGTTTTTGGCCATTGCATGTGAATATATATTATTATAATATTTTTACAATATTTAATCTAATATATATATATATATATAATTCAATTTTAAATATATAATATTTACAAAATCAAATAAACCTCTTTAGTATAAAAGTACTTGGGTTAAACCAAGGTACATTAAAAGTAAGGTAGAACGATTTAAACCAATGAAAGTAAACAACATACATCGCCACAATACCTACCTCATGAGCATGACGTCACAAATGTCAAAAAGAGGGTATATTTGATAAATAAAATATGTCAAATATTATCGAATTTAGCCTTTAATTAGATCATAGATGAATTAATTATCACAATTCTATTAGAAAATGGAAAAAATTACATTTTGTGAATACTCATAAATTTTTGATGATTTAAATTTGTTGAAATTATCCAAAATATTTCATAAAAAGCGAACTCTCCAAATCATGATTTGATAAAACATATATAAACAACGAAATAAATTATAACAAACCAAAATACTGATATATTCATATATTACATAATGTTATTACAAAGACATATTTAGAAAAAAATATAACTTAATGAGGCATTCAAATAATCCACTGTTTCATTTTTCGCCTCTCTCTTAAACTTTTTTTGCTCTTGAATGAGATTTTTTTCATATTTTATTTAGGGAAATGCAGGAATTTTTAGGAAATTTTTTAATAGCTTCCAATGGAACCGACGGCACCTTTGACAATGATTTTGAAACTCTTTTGACAAGGTGCGTTCCTATCAACCCTTCCATTTACTATAAAATTATTTAAAAAAACTATTCACATTTACTCATAGCCTCTAAAGAATATTTTTTACTTTTTTTTTAATTGAAAATATTTTTTTGTAAGAGTATGATGCACTAATGACATCAAGATGAAAAATGTATTTTATAAATACAATTCTAAAAGATTTTCAAAAAACAGCGAATAATTTAAAAAAATGTTTTTATCAGATTTAGTATTTTCAAGTTTTGAGCTAATTTTGTTCACAGTTTAATAGCTATATGAAAAAAGTTTATATGAAACCTCCATGCATGCCTATATTGATCAAATAGGATCCATAATGCTCTGGTTTTTCGCCAAAAGGTTTCGACAGAGTTACATACGACTAGATATAAATAAACATTAAACATTAAAATTAGTCTATTGAACCTAGGATCTGTTTATGTATGTATTTGATTAAATGTATTATGTTAATATTTATCATTATGGACATATTATCATATTTTGAAAAATCTTTTGCTTAAATATATATTTAATAAGATTTATAAAATTAAAGAAAGCAGTCCGAAAAAGCAATAAGTTGAGAAATATAATAATTAGGATTCAATATTCACATTGTCAAAAAAAAGGTTTATTCCAGAAGAACAAATATTTTATCACTATTGGATTATTAATAAATATCCTACAAATTATCTTTGAATAATAGTGTTTCTGTAACGTAATAGAGTACTAAAAACTAAATTCATCTCAAGGACAAACCCAGAAAGCTAGGGTTATGTATACCTAAAAACCACAGAATAAATAACGACTTTAATCACGTAAAATTATTTGTATATATTATATATATATATATCTATATATATATATATATATATATATATATATAATATATAATATATATATATATATATATATATCTATATATATATTATATATATATTATATATATGCATATAATTTACAAAAACATCTTCCTAAATTAATAAATATTCTCTAGGTTAAAGTCTTTATATTGAATGTTTTATTGGTATATCATATCCTCACAAATACAACTCAATTCAACCAAATTGGCAAACAATAATATTCTTTAATTATTTGTTATCCTAGTCAAAACCAAAAATGACAATATATTTTTTCATTAATTATCATCCAATTAAGATATATGCCTTCAAAGAATAGATGTACTTTTGCATTTTTCTTAAAGAATACACTTTTTATGATCCAACTATAAAGTTATTATTTTCATTCTATTTCTTATACAAGCAAATAGATGTTCTATTCCCTCCTCTTCTTTAAAGACAGGACATGGTGTATATATTGACTGAGTGACATTGATCCTCGCTTGTAAAAGCGTATTATAGAGACGTTTTCATGTATGTATATATGTGAGTGTGCTTGAGCCATGGCTTTCTAGTCCTCAAATACATAAAAGAGGAACCCGGCACAGGCCGTTTTTCATGAGCTTATAAATAACTAATCGAACGTTTCATGACTTTATATTTGAAAGTGAAGCAAGGATTTGAAATACGAAATGCATACATTAGATTTGTAATTATTATTAGAAGAAAAAGGATATAAACATATAATATGTTTTATGAAATATGTATATTTAGGGTGATTATTCATCTGATTTGGTAACTAACAGATCATGTTTGAACATACTTGGCCAATTTATATATATAAATATAGAGAGAAAATTTAAAGGGCTTTTAAGCTGTTGTAAAAATAATTATTTTTATTTTTAAAATTTTATTTCATAAAAACTTACCGTCATATTTAGCAAATTTTAAATAATTATATATATATAAATAATATATATATGTTAATTTTAAAAGGTCTTTTAAGCTGTTTAAAAAATATTTCATATAATTTTTTATTGCTATAATATTTTACTAATTTTAAATTAATTTAATATAGTTTTTTATCTGGAATTTGTTTTATATATTATTATTATTATCAACCATGAAACATTTTAGCTTGAATGACCAATTTTGCGCCTCAAAACATCAGATCCTAAAAAGTTATGCCATTCGTAGTATTGATAATAACATAATTCGATATTTGGACAGCTACAAATTACTTCCAAAACAATTTCAATATTCTAAACGTAACATACTTCTAATTTAATAAAAGTTGTTAATAAATATATGTCATGATAGTTTTTATTTGTGCATTATCTAAATTACCCCGGTCTTTTAAACGGAACTTTATCCATTAAAACCGTACAATTATTACCATGAATTGATTTTTTTGTTATTTGAAGCTATATGCAATATGTTTATTAGAAAATGTGTAATTAAAGAAATAATTATAATGCTGTAAGGAACATGGTTTCTGTTGTATAAGCCTTTAAACAAAATGCTTATCAAAATAAAACATTTTTAAACCTAAAATAAACACCTAACAAAGGGTATATACAATAAAATATATTGCTAATAGTGGAAAGTAATTCAGAGATAAAATAAATAATTTAAACTAAAATATTAAAAAAATACGTATTAAATCATTTTAAATTCATTTTTTTTTCTGCTTGTATATTTATAGGACTGTGGAATAATAATAATTTATATATTAAAAACCATTCAATTATGAAAATTATAAATCCTTAAATAAGGTATAAAATGAATAGAGGCAGCATTGTGGTAGTCTTCGCAAACTCACAATTAACATCACTTCTTGATTTGATTACTCATTTTTCTATTTATACGTTGTATAGTCATAGTGATGACCCATTTATCGTCAGGTACAACGAAACATAAAATAGACAAATTGTTAGAACAGACAGCTGCTTTATTATATTAATATGTGATTTCCATGTTGTCCATTCAAAGGATTTAAATATACTTTTGCAGTAAAGAACATTTGATTGATGTGGCATCTCAACGAATCAAGTAATGTTAGTTCCGAAGATGGTAACAATTTTCATTATATTGGAGTTCTTTTACTTGCAACCGATAAATTCTAATAAAATATTATATTTCAAGAAGGTTAAATATATTTCAAGAATGTTAAATGTATATTTCAAGAATGTAAAATGTTTTAGATTTTAAGGTCTTAAAAGAAATTTAATTTAAGCTAAAATATTTATTTATGTTACTTATAACACACATTTCCTTTTTAATTATTTTACATTGTAGATGCATTATTTTTATTCACTAAAGACCGTGCTTATGTAAAAAAGTACCTTCCTTTGGTATTATTAATAATGTCATTGATTCCCAAATTTAAAGCTGCCCATAAATACCGGTTTAAAATTATAATTTCAGAACCATGAAGGGTACACAGCATGGCCATTATTGTAAATCATTTTTCCTCACATTTTCCCCGTACCCTGGAGCAGGGGTATGCATTTCCGTATATCCCATTTTGGACTTGACTTGTGTACCATGGTAACGGTCACGGCGTCTGAAGCCTCATTGGCAAGTCCCGCCATAATGTCCCCCTTAGGATCTTATAAATGTCTATAGAAGCATCCTTTGACAGGTATCTAAAGGGGTCAAAAACCTACTGACGAACGCCTCTCTTCTTTCTTTAAACGTCTCTCAATTTCAACTGAATATAAAACCTTGGCTTCTTCATTGCAATACTAATTTTTACCCCCCCCCCCCTTGGACCGTTTGCTTCCTTTTTTTCGTTTTGCTGCCATGGATTTTTTTTCTCCATAAGACAGAGAGAAGAAGAAAAAACAAACGACGCCGGAAAGTTTTTGCAGTTGGTTCATTGTATATTTCCTCCTTCCTAGTGTGTTGTTCCCCTTTACTAGGACGATTAAGCCTGTTAAATACAGCAACCATTATATCAGAGATCAATCAAAACTTTATTTTTTTTTTCAATGGGTTAATAAAAAAATATATAAATACATTGTAGTTGTTTATATTGGAGCGACAATGTTTAGTAAAAGAATATTTAATCTTGATTTTTTTGCTCATTGTCTTTTGGCGTTATCGATAATACCGTTAGGAAGTGAATTCCGTTCTCTATGGTTTAGGTATGTGTTTATTTATTGTAATTCAATATTAACTTATAACAAAATAAAATGTAATTATAATTCTTTGCCGTAATGTTGGTACATTTAAAAAAATGGAAATGCAATTTTAGTGCAGTTGATAATTTTTTGAGTGATTTAGTTCGATATGAATATAATTCATCCTGAGATTCATAAAAGTATGAATGAATACTCTTCCGACATAGCATGTAATTATTGATACATTTTATTATTATATATTGTCTATGAACCACAAAATGTTATGTAAATCATATTTTTTTCTTTAAACTACCTTAATTTTGATTGTTCAAAAGTTCGGATATGTATGTGTTATATAAAATTTTGGTAAAATGCATTATAAAGATCTTCATACAATAAAAATATTATTTTGTGATGCTGTTGTTCACAAATAAAGTTAATCAAATGACTTCTTAAGTTTGATATTTTGTTATATTAATCATATTTAATTATCATTATTTATATTTTTTGCAATTTTGGAAGACTTATTATTTCGTGATAAATATATTTTTTCATATGTTGGGTAAGTATTACTCATACTAAACTTATTAACAACTTGATACACCGAATAAATCGTCTATAATGTTTAGGTTAGAGGTTCCATAAAAAAATACTTTTTTTTTACCTATATGGTTCGATAGAATTGCACCTAACAGGATATAAACAATCATTATAGCATTAAAATTAGTCTATCGAACCTAATACTTATCTATGAGTAACCAAAAATGACCCTCCCCTCTTGGGATTCGATTTTACGAGATTACTATCTTTATTTATAAATATGTCTAAAACCACTTTAATAGATTTTGTAGTGTACATGCATGCCTAATATTATGTATTATACATAGTTTCATTTAATTAATATCTAGCCCTCTTTTGCTGTTTGTCTTTTGCAAATAATTCTAATGAAATAAAAAAGTAAGATATTTACATGAACCCCAGAACAAATCTGTTATAAAAAATAAATATTCTAGTGTAACCTTTTTTCTATGTAAAAACAACTAGTGTGTAATCCGTTATATTTCAGCACGAAGTACTGGTCTAAAATATATATATAATTTAAATAAAATAAAACAAAACAATAATAAAAACACAAACTAATTAATAACGTATATATATATATATATATATATGAATATATATTTAAAAAACACATCGATTTTTTGAGGAAACATGCCTTGAGATCGGAGTAATCTACAGCGCCACTCCCTCGGCGAGAGCTATTGATGCATCCCTGCAGCTCTCCACGTCCTGGCCTGTCGCAACTGTGGACTTTTATTCCAGGCAGTTCGTTGCAGCACATATCTGCCTGCCAGAGGAAGGGGGTTGGGGACGATTCCGGCTGTGTCGGATCTGGTCTCCTTTCCATTTTTGTCTCGAAGAGCATGAGACCAAGTGGGTTTCTCTCGCCTTCCGCACGGCCATGGTGTTGATGGATGGAAGACTTGCCGACTTCAGGAGGTCCCGGACGGGTAAGTGCTCTCTCCTGAGCCTGCCAGTGAGAGTCCTGGCAACATCATTTAGAGGACCTGGGCAGCTGCAAGTGGTCCTGTGGGGTTACTGTCTCCAAACCGTACGGTGACCGCTGAGACAGCATAGCCGACCTTCCCAAGAACATGCCCTTGGCAAGCTGGTGGAGGTAAGGACCCCTTGGGATGTGCTTCGCCAACCTTACAACCATGTTGGCCCTGACCCTGGCTGCCCTCGCCATGATGTCAACATTTAAGTTGAGTGAAAGGGTGGAGTCAAACTTTGCCCCCAGCAACTCCATTCACTGAAGGGGGAGATGTGGAGGGGCGACCTTTACCTCAACCCTCTTCCTTCTCTCTTTACTGTCCCCTACCACCCGCCAGGAGTAGCTGGGTCTGTTTAAAGAGAGCCCATTTCTCGCTGCTAACTACACAAATTTGGCGGCGAGGAGGTTCAGATTGGTCTCCACCACATCAACATCTCTGTCTGCTGTCCAGACGCTGACGTCGTCTGCATAGCAAACAATGTCTCACCCACCCCCATCTCCACTGGAGGCCACCATGAGTATGAGAAAGAGTAAAGGACCAAGGATAAAACCTTGGCGGACCCCATACTTCACGTCGACGAAGTCGCTCCTGGTGCCGTCCAATTGACGCATTGCTTACCTCCTTTCAGGTAGATCCAAACCAGTCTCCCACTCTCCTTGTGACGCCAAGGTCCTTGATTTTTTCAGTAGGAGGTCGCAGTCGACGGTGTCAAACGCAGAGGATAGATCAAAGGCCCTATGCCTACGACCTTCCCTTCCTGGAGAGCCTTTATCCATTTGCTGTGAGCCGTTCCAATGGCTGTAGTAGTGGATGGCCAGCCGAAAGCCAAATTGGCTGTTGGGTAAGGCGCTATTTTTTCCATATGGTACTCCAGATCAGCCTTAACTACCTTCCCCAAGATCTTGGAGAGGACGGGAGCAGGGAAACTGGCCGATACGAGGCTGGGTCCTTTGGGTGTTTCCCTTTACCTTTGTGCACCGGAATTACAATGCCTGTTTTGAGAATGACGGGTACCTTGCCGTTGGCAAGAGAGCAATTGATCAGTGGGAGATAGGGGAGGCCAGAACTTCAATTCCTAGTTTGAATACAGATGCGGCAGTCCGTCCACGCCCAGCGCCTCTGTATTGGATATGGAGGAGACAGCTCTCCTAATTTTGGCTGCACTGCAAAGGAGAAGTCCAGCACGATCCCCCGAGGACTAGCCCAATTGTAACTACGGTCTGTTCTGAACAGATGTCGGAAGAAGGGGTGGAGAGGACAATGCTTGCCCGAAGATCATCTACTTTTTTAATTTAAAAACTGTTTAATGTTTATACTTAATGCTTTTTAATGCATAGTGAATTTATAAATACCAAACATAATTTGAAGAATGAAAATGGCTAAAAATATTATATTATTTTCAAATCATTCCTACTGAGTTAATATTATTTAATGATTATTTGGGCAGACATCCACGTAATAAAAGTAATACGGTTGTACTAAACTATAGTATATAATTTTTGTGTGATTTTTTCAAGTTGAAACAATACATTTAATTTTCACCACACATATTTATTCTCTATGCGACAAAAAAATCTTGAATCATACCTTTTTCCCCTGAGAAATCTGAGTTTTTGTCGTATTTGACATATGGATGAATAGGAGCATCAATGCGTACAAATGTATTTTTTTAATTTCTTCTTAAAATTCACCACCATATAGTGATGTATGATGTGATAATATTTCAAATTGTATTATCCTCAAATAGCTTTAAAAAATGAAATATTTCATTTTTTCATTTCAGTTATATAAATAAATATACATGTCGCAGTAGAGATGGAAATCCAGTAGAGTTGTTGACTCTCCTAGTAGAGATCACAATTGTAGACTCTCCTAGGATTGATCTTAATCGTGATATTATATTATGATGTTGTACAAACTATTTTTATCCTTTCCTAATTTTATCCTATATTTTGGTGGAAAGGGTTTTTCATATACATCGATCCAAAAATAACCTGTTGCACATTACACTGAATATAAGAAGTCAAGAAAAAATCCCCATTCTCTTATAGATTTAATGACAGAATATACATTCTTTTCCCCCGAGAATGACTATGTGAATGAGGGAATTATTTTCATTCATTGAGCAATCATATTCCACATTCCAAGTCTTAAGGAATAGAGAAAAGGAGGAAAGGACTATTAAAGATCCAGTGACGTCATTTTAAGAAACTATTTTTTAATTCATAACAAAGGATGATATAACTGGAAATTTATTGCAGAATTTTCTTTTTCTACTCCCAACTCTTACATTGGAACTGAAGGACAAAGATAGAGTGAGATATCATATTTTTTTAATATAACAAAAGGAGTGAAATGACATCATGGTCATTGGAAAAGGGAGTAAGGTGACGTCACTGGATAATTGTAAAAATAGGGACTAATGCAGTTATTTAGATATGAAAATTCATACTCTTCGGTGGCAAGAAACCCATTGAGACCTTTAAGAAATTCCTCCAGGAGATTTTCATTCCGAAGCTTCTGATGAAATAACATATACCTCCTCCTTTTTGTGGTTGATGTCATTTTCTCACTCATTGTCCATGAATATGAGCTACGCGATTTACGAAGCTTAGAGTAGTTTTCTACTAATAATCAACTTTAATCCAAGAGAATGGAAGTCGTCTGTAGTTTATGAATAAGAGCACCATTTAATATCACCAATTCACATTTTTGTACTAATATAATTTTGTTTTTAATATTTAAGAAACCCCGTTGGCCTTTTCTTTAATAGAGATCACAGCCCCTATTTTTCATTTTTTTTTTGTCTCACTTTCTCTTTATTTTTTATAGTATTCGAGATTCCGTGATTACGGCACTCTCCGACAATTTATATATTTATCCATGGTGTATACTTAATCCGATCCGGTTTGTAAAATAAGGCTTTGTTAATACAGTAATCTCGAAGTAATCTTTGTTATTAGTGCGTTTGTCGGAGGCAGTCATGGAAGGAGAGACGAAGAACGAGTTTTATAGATTGCTTGAAGAGCAAATCAAGAGCCTAGGATCTAGTAAACAAAAAAATATTGTATCAGTCAGGATACTTATGATAGGGTTCTTCAAGCCTTAGAACAGGATAAGGGTGTTAAGTGTCCTGAGGGAGCCCAATTTAAGCATTGGGCAAATAAACACTTCAAGATACAAGAAATTGGCTCCAAGAAAATTCTTTATTGCAAAAAGTCCTCATGTACGGTTGTCCCAAAGGAGGAGATTTTTGGTACCATTAATAGGTAAGTGGTAATTAATATTGTTTACCTAGAACATTGAGTAATTGGAAAACATTTAATTTTATAATTTCATAGGTGCCATATCAGGGTTGGTCACTCTGGCCGAGACAAAACTTGGCTAGAAGTAAAAAATTCCTATTCATGGATTCGACATGATATAGTCTCCCTCTATATTCGGACATGTCGAGTGTGTGCTACCCGAGCCCCATCGAAGAAGCCACCCTCAGGAAGACCAATAATTTCCCTTGGCTTCATGACGAGGATGCAGATTGACCTCATCGATATGACGAGCCGACCAGACCGAGAATACAAATGGATTCTTCATATGCGGGATCATTTCTCCAAGTTTAGTTGGACTCATCCCTTGTTGTCAAAACATGCGTTTGGGGTGGCTGAGAAACTCATTCAGACCTTCTTCTTGTTTGGATCTCCCACCCTTCTGCAATCCGATAATGGAAAAGAATTTGTGGCTGGAGTGATCAACGAGCTTATGAAACAGTGGCCCGGCTTAACAATAATCCATGGACGACCACGCCATCCACAGTCTCAGGGCTGTATTGAACGGGGCAACGGCGATCTTCAAATGAAGCTTGGCAAATGGTTGGAGTCGAATCCTGGAAAGGGTTGGGCTGAGGGACTCCAGCATGTGACTTATGCTATCAACGTCTCTGTTAGCTCGACTACTAAGAAAACTCCCTATGAAGTTGTGTTTGGGCAGTCTCCACGTACAAACTGTACCGAATTGGAAAATTTGGCCGAACAAGGACTCCATCATGAAGAGGAAATTGACTCCCTCATTGAAATAAGGGAGTCTGTGGGAGTAGCACCACAACAAGGATTGCTTTTTGAGTCGCCCAACGACACAAAGAATCAAGCAGCGTTTCATCCTACCAGTGTTATGGAGAAAAAATCACCATTAAATCAAAAAGACACACATCATGACAAGATCCGTGAAATTGCCACCGATAATTATTTAAAAGCAGCGAATAGACAGCAAGTGAACTATAATATAAAAACTAATAGTATAACTAAATCATATAGTGTAGGTGACACTGTTGGCATTCACATACATGAGGTAGATAGGACCAACACAGACCCGCGACTGCTCCCATGCAAAATACTGGAAGTATTGAAAAAAGAAAATGAAACCTTATATTATGTATATTCGAAAGCTGGCAAAATTAAATCCACCTTCAGATCGAACGACCTCGTGGATATGCGGAATGTCAATTTTTAGATCTTCAAAGCGTTGACATTCAAAATCTTAAGGAGGTGCCTCTCATCCAGGCCTTCAGAAACAATGGATCTACCATTTGTTCGTGCAGAGGAAGTTGTCTTTCTATTCGATGCAAATGTAAAAAAGCTAAAGTATCATGTTCAACGAAATGTCATCCTTCTATTGTTGGTGTATGTAAAAACAAGCTATAAATTATTATATATTTTTAAATGTAAGAAAATGAGTACAACTCCATCTATTGGTATGTCTTGAATAAAAAATATTTCCTTAGAAAATAGTTTCTCTTATTTTATTGCAGGTATGTCTTAACATCACATATTTTTTTAATTATGAAGATTCTTTTATACAGTAATAGTTTCTGCCATAAGGTTTTTATAGTTTGCCTCAGTGATCATATGATATTTTTCTCCGCCTATAATAAGTATTAAAGAATCAAAACTAAACTTGAAATATATTTTAAAACCATGGCGATCAAAATATATAAACTTGCGATGGCATTAACAATAAATTTCCAAAACGACATGTGTGTTTAGGGAGGGTTGTGTCCAATTTATTTTTGAGCAAAAAAGATTATTTGTTTGCAAATGTTTTTTATACAAACAATGTTATAAAAATGTTGTTTGTAAATTTAAGTCATTGTAGTAAGTCAGTAGCACTTAAAAAATAGTCACTAACATTAAAAAAATAGTACACTAACATTAAAAAATAGTACATGACCCTTCAAAAAAGATGACATTTAATGGTATAATAATTTAATATATTTTGTTATTTCAAGCTGTAAAAGCTCTCAATTAGTAGTCACATGAAAGTAGAAAATTTTAGACCTATTTTCTCAGCTTATTTTGGGGATTCGATCTTTTTGCAAAACGTAGAGGTAAACCAGAAATATCATTTAATATTATCCTACGTGCGCAAATGATTAATCGGAATTTCTGCGTCGTATCCTTCGGATCAAGAAAAAATTAAGAAAAATGCCTTATGTTTCATTTGGAAATTCAAATTTTATATCTTTAATTTCTCTAATTTTAATAATGTAACTAAACGATACATTTCGACATGTCTTGAGTTTATGCATTAATTAACTATTATTTAAAAAAAAAATTTAAATCTTAATTTAGTCTTATCTTATTAATGTGATTTTATTTTTATAAGGTTTTGTGTCGTATTTCTTCAACTAAAGTAATATTTAAATCGGATTATTCTATAGTACAACAGTCAATTTGTGAAATTAATTTTAAGCTTTAATTTTCAGTAGAAATTATTATTAAAATATATTTTTGAACAAATAAAAACTTGTGACCAATAGAGCCTTTTAATTTTTTATCAAGATTATTATTAGGTCTGCCCAAACTATAAAAAATCCTATAGCAACTTAATAGAATCTTCTTTTAGTGGAACATCATATTAGCTTTAAATAATATGCCGGTAGGTTCAACTTCTATGATCCTAGATTAATGTTGATTCAATAATTAGTAGAAAAATAAAAATATTTTTTTAAAGTGGTGATGTTAAATGGTGCTCTTATTCATAAACTACAGACGACTTCCATTCTCTTAGATTAAAGTTGATTATTAGTAGAAAACTACTCTAAGCTTCGTAAATTGCGTAGCTCATATTCATGGACAATGAGTGAGAAAATGACAACAACCACTAAAAGGAGGAGGTACATGTTATTTCATCAGAAGCTTCGGAATGAAAATCTCCTGGAGGAATTTCTTAAAGGTCTCAATGGGTTTCTTGCCACCGAAGAATATGAATTTTCATATCTAAATAACTGCATTAGTCCCTATTTTTACAATTATCCAGTGACGTCACCTTACTCCCTTTTCCAATGACCATGATGTCATTTCACTCCTTTTGTTATATTAAAAAAATATGATATCTCACTCTATCTTTGTCCTTCAGTTCCAATGTAAGAGTTGGGAATAGAAAAAAGAAATTTCTGCAATAAATTTCCAGTTATATCATCCTTTGTTATGAATTAAAAATAGTTTCTTAAATGACGTCACTGGATCTTTATAGTCCTTCCTCCTTTTCTCTATTCCTTACGACTTAGAATGTGGAATATGATTGCTCAATGAATAAAATAATTCCCTCATTCCCATTTCTCGGGGGAAAAGAATGGATATTCCGTCATTAAATCTATATAGAGAATGGGGTATTTTTCTTGACTTCTTATATTCAGTATAATGTGCATCAGGTTATTTTTAGATCGATGTATATGAAACCCTTTCCACCAAAATATAGGATAAAATTAGGAAATGATAATAATAGTTTGTACAACATCGTAATATAATATCACGATTAAGATCAATCCTAGGAGTGTTTACAATTGTGATCTCTACTAGGAGAGTTAACAACTCTACTGGATTTCCATCTCTGCTGCGACATATGTATATATATATATATTTTATTTTTTATATATTATATTGATTTATTCTTAATATTATTATCAGTACACCTTCAAGTTGTGGAATATATTTTATTAAAAACCATCAAATAAAACAAACCAAAATAAATAAAAGAGATGGAAAATAAGTACCTTTACAACAGATTGAAACAAATCATGAGTATGCTTTTAAATTTCAAAGATGTAACCAATTGAGTTAAGGAAAATAATGAGAGAACAAAAGTTTTCATCTATTATATTCATAGAGGCTGTCATGTATGCTCCAAGATTATCTTAAAGACATTTCTTTTGATCAAATGAGTATGAAGAGATGATGCGTAATAATGTCGAATCCTCAATCCTAAGGATTTGCATGATTTTTGTACATAGTTTGACTTAATTTGAAAGTAATAAATACATGATGTATGTTTAAATATAATACATACATACATTAAAGCAAAAAACTTGACTAAACAACAGGGTATTTCCGCTACTACACATTTAAATGGCTTAAAATGCTTTAAGATATGACAAATAGTTGGGCAATTTATCTTCGAGGACAGGATTGTAATGTTTTCAAAATAATATGTATCTGCCTATATAAAATTGATAACCATATTAGTATATTGTCTAAGCAATAATTTGTAATTTTATTTATACTTTCACATAGTTGGTAATTTTATTTTTTTGTGTATATTTATTGTTATATAGTAATACACATTTAACAAACTAACATTCCAATTTTCATTATTAAGTCAACCCTTACTCTGAATTCAAAAATATATTCCTTGTAGGTTGAAACCATTTGTTAAATCGTACAACTAATTACTATTTTAACATTATATCATTTCAATAACTGTCAAAACATTTAAAATATAGTGTTATTATATTAAAAAATTAAATTGATATGATATTATTTAATCGAATAGTACTCAAAAATAAGAATGTCGTAGAATAATATTTAAAAAGGATTCTAAGGATCATTTTGTAAAGTGAATAAAAAAAATGAGAACTTAAATTGAATATAAAAATAATTGATTCATTATTATTTTAACAACAAAAATTTACAAAAACTCCAATAAAATCAAAACTGTATCTTTGATAGGGTTTGTCTCCAACAAATTTAAATATCATAAAAACATATGTCCAAAGCCATGAAGCAAGCCATAAAATTATATATGACTCATACATCCGCTAAAAAGACCTGAAAAGCGTATGAAGACAAACAATTAATGACTACTTTTACAGTTCTAAGAATTGCTCGAAGGAAGTTTTTTTCATAGTTTTTTTAAAGCAAATCTTTATTTCAATGAAGTAATTGTGTATTAAAATACGCAAATAGACATTTTAGTCTAAAATAAAACTTCAAAAAAAGATTACATATATAGAATCAAATAAATAACTTAATATATAATGCACAACAATAAAAACAATAACTTAACATAGAATGCACAACAATAAAATAAGTATTTTTAAACATCAATAAATTTCAATAGTTATATTATTTATTTTTAAAAGACTCTTTGACTTTGATGGAAATATTTATTTCTTTCGCTGCGACACTCCAAGAGTCTAGTTTTTGCAATATTTAATAACATTTCGTAATAACATAGAGTTAGACTTTAGTTACTTTCATAGGGTTGTATGGGCATATAAAATTAACGAAAACTTATATATATATATATATACCTTAAGTGTTGAATTCTTTTCTTTGTTACTTTCATAGGTATTGTATAAGCATATAAAATTAGGAAGACATATATATATATATATATATATTATTATATATATATATATATATATATATATATATAGCGATATATATAGAGAGAGAGATAATATAGATAGATATAATAATATATATATATATATATATATATATATATATATTATTGAGTGTTGAAATTCTTATTTATCTTATATATTATATTTCGTTACTTCTAAGTACCCAACTTTGAGTGTATTTATGCAGTTAATATATAATGTTAATTGTATAAGCATTTAAAATAAGGACTATTATATTATATATATATATATATATATCTTTTTATGACATATTTTTATTGGTTTAACTTGGGGCTTATTACTGATAGAATGGATATTTTTTTGCAAACCCTCAATAAATCTGATTTTTTTTTTCGTCAATAGGTAACATTATTTATTATGTTTCTACATCCGCACATAGTTAGAGTGCTGACCTGTTTTCTTCACATATGATGAAACAAAATAAATATTCAGTGATATTGGATATGGCAATTCAAAAGATGAACAAATGGCATGAATCGAGGCCATGGGGAGGGTATACTTTGTATGATATTCTCCCTTAAAAATATTGTTTACTACTCAACAACCGAGAGTCAAATGATACTTGTTTGCAACATATCAACTGGTTTTTTTACTATTTCCTCTCTTTTTTTTTCCTTCAAACCACCATGTTTAAAAAAATAGCACCTTTTTCCTACATCTTGGCTCAAGATGTCTTTATCTTTTTAATAAATGCAATACGTATTGTCTATTTTGGTGGTTTAGGAAGCTTTTATTATCATTTTTGCAGAGCTGAACTACCGATTGATAGTTGCAAGATCGGTAGACGGAAGTACCCGTGATAGTTTTTTTTTTTTGCCTTTATGGTTAGATAGAATTGCATTATCCGCCATAATAAGTATACTAGCGTGTAAATTCGTCATCGAACCTAGGATCTTATCAATAAGGTAGACAAAAAATGGCCATCCTCTCTCAGGAGTATTCGAACCTGCACCCCCAACGTTGAGAGTTGAACACGCCTTTACACACACACGGCTATCTCACTCTCTTAATTTAATTTTGTCTACCGCTACTTATCATTACACAACAAAAAATCTAGTGAATACATGATGTAGGTCAAATCCTTAGGAGTAGTTTTTTGTATCCAAGATGGCTGACCTGTAGTTGAATGTTCTATTTCTTTCCTCCCTTCCCCCTTGCTTTGTATATAGGTAATTAAGGGGAGTTTTAAAGACAACTACACATCAAAGACATCATCTAAAATATGACGCATATTTTACATTGGGTAAATGTTAATCGTTATCCCCCGATGGCCTCTTCCTCAACCCATCAATCCTTTTAAAGACCTTCCTCGGGGGTAATTCATTAAATGAAGGAGGCCATCGATTAACAGCAAAATGGGCATTGAATACGTTAAGCTAACCACATTAAGAAGTACTTCCTTTAAAAAAAGTATTTTAATTGTATTTTGGAAAGATATAACTCATTTTCTTAGTGAATATATATATATATATTCAGTAAATCCCATTTTTAACAGCTGGGGCTTCTAAGGAATATTTTCCGAATCCACAATAACTGTGGTCAAACACACTTTACCAGAACGACCAATTAACTGCATAAATACACTCAAAGTCTTGGTTATTTAAAAGCAACACAATATATTATTAATTATAATAAGAATTTCAACATTTCAAGATATATATATATTTATATATCAGACTTATTAATTTGTCGTTTATTTGTAATCGTTCGTCGTTTGCAAACGATGAACGACAAAAACTTTGACGAATGACAACAAAAAACTGCTGTCGTTGGTAGTTCGTTTTTGGCGCCAAAAAAAAGACAAAGATTTTCTTTTTCATGGGAAAATTTCCTTTCTAAAAAAACGTCGTCAATTTTTTTCAGAATGACAAACGAACGATGTACGACGAACGATTCAATTTAAAATTAACGATGAACGACGAACGATAATTTTTGGTGAACAAAAAACGAACGACAATTTTTCGCGAACGTCAACAAGTCTGAGATATATATATATATATATATATATATATATATATATATATAGATATATATATATATATATATATATATATATATATATATATATATATATATATATAGATATATATATATTATATATATATATTATATATATATATATATATACTTGTTTCTGAGCAAAGCCTAACTTCAGTTGTTTTAAAGAAACGCTATTTATTCAAGTGGTGCGTAAACGTATACGCAAAAAATCGTTTTTCATAATGGAGACATATAGTTGAGCATCACCGCTAAAGTTACACTTTGTTTTTCCATGCAAAACATTTTTTTGTATCACAGTAGCCTTTCTTATCATTTTATGTTGTATGACACACAATTACTTACTCAAAGATCTTTCATTCGTGTCTCCCTGATATGCCAACAAATGTTTTCACTTAGTATATATCGGCGGAATTAATCAATGAAGCTCTAACAAAAAAAAATACATAAAATATTTGTTAAATGATTATTACCTATACTTTAAGACCTTCCATATTTGTATATATACACATAACTTATGCAGGTTTTATAATAACTGTTTCCTTTACATATCGATAGCACAAGACCTGCCTCAGTCTTCTCATGAGAAGTAGTAATTAATTATAAGCGGGACGAGGTTTTTTTTACAACCTATAAGAAGGCAGTTAAGCATTCCTTCCTAAAGTTTACAAAGTGTCTGTGATGTGATTGATGTGAAGGGGGGGGGGAGAAAATATACAATATCTAACTAACATACATATAGCATACATATATACTCTAGGAGCAAACCAGTCATTATTATCTTGGAATGAAGTCACACTAAAGTATGTGTATCATCCATTTGGAGATATATGTAATATATAGGAATCTTATACATACAGTTATTGAATGATAATAACCATATACTCACCTGACAAGAGATTCGACTCGGATGCCAAGTTGATATATAAAGTGGTTGACTGAGTTCCTTTGGGTTACAACGTCATGCTTAGAGGTCATGAAAATGTAGATTAAAAAGTGTTGTTCTATTGTTTTTTGCTCAAAAATATATCTGCGAAAATCAAATACAAGCCTATTAAACAGCGTGATAGCCCAAATAATGTTTATATAAAGGTTTTTATTGAAGTTATAGTTGCTATTATTATGAACATTCGTGAAGGTTGGTCCCCCTTCTTAGAGGAGACAAAAGTTGAATTAGGATCTTAGAACCCCGTCATTTTTGGTGTGGTTACATTGAAAAATCCGATTGGCACATGTAATTGATTGTTTGTTTTGTTTTTAGATATATTTCATATACATTCAAGTCCTTTATTGGATTGCTACAACCTTTAAATTTGTTCTGAACAGTCTTTCTACCTTGGCATATATTTAAAAAATATATTTTATTCAAAAGATAATACTGATAACTAGGACAATTAGTCCCATTGATATTCGTTATATCGATGGAATATTTTGCAACCGATAGAGAGTTTTTTGTATAAAACTACCGAATACCACTAGTGACTGCATTATTTATGTTCATAGTTTGTCTATATTGAAAAATGGGCAAGAAGATATTTATCATAATTTTGAATTATTGAAAATGAATCGCAGTTCCCCACCCTACTGATTTATCTTCAGAGTATCAAAATATATCGATATTACTTTCAATCGGTAGATTTACTTTAAAATATTGGGTGGGTTCTACTTTTGTACACCTCTTAGATGTTTTAAAGACTCACGGTATATATTAAAATAACTTTTTCTGTCAAAAAGGGGAAGGAAAAGAGAGAAAAGAGGGGAGTTAGAGAGATATAAATAAAAAGAAACATAAAGAGAGAGAGAGACGAGTAAATTACCTCCTTCCGTCCCAAAGAGTCGTGGAGTAAGAAAAAGGGGCTGTATGCAAGAAAAAGGAATTTTGATCCCGAAGATTTTAAAAGGGGGTGGGGGGGGGGGGGGGTTCTAAAGGTTTCTTCCAATCCATTTATTTTACAGATTGAAGGTATAACTACCCCCCCCCCCCCTGTCTTTTCCTTCTCCTTTTGGTTAAAAAATAGTTGTACCGTGAGTCCATAACACATCAAAGAAGTGTACGAAAGTAGAACGTACCCAATATATATTATTATACCGTGTGTACACAGCTTGTTAATGGCTGTTAAAAAAATAGTTGTACCGTGAGTCCCTAACACATCAAAGAAGTGTACAAATGTAGAACGTACCCAAATATATTCCTATACCGTATGTACACAGTTTGCTAATTTATATTTTAAGGAGACCAATGATTAATTAGATATCTCAGAAGTAAAGGCGAGTTCAATTCAAGATTTTAGCTATCCTTTAGCCCTCTGTAGGCAAAGGTGTTTTAATAAATAAAACCTTTGCAGCCAGTTTTAAGTTAAAAATGAGACATCCAAGGATTATGAAAAATGTAATTTGCTAAAGCCTTTCCTTTATTTGCCAAAAAAAAAAACGATCAAAAAAGTATCAAAATAATATTTTGGGGAATGAGATTGCAACAAAAAAACGTATTCATAGCTTACAAACAAAAGGGGTTTCCTAGCCTTGATACAAGTGTTAAGGAATATATGTATGTACAATGGACAAACATGGGTAAGAACGCCCATGTTTGTTCAGTAATTTTGATTGACGCTTTAATTCAACAATGGGCTAAATATAACTATAGTCAAATAACAGAGGATCCGTTGTAGTAAAATATTTTTCAGACAGAGATAAGAATATAGGGTTTTAAGGCGAACCTTCTTTAGACTTCATAGCTCGGATTTGGAGTTGGCTTCAAAACAGAAGAAACATATGTAGAGAATTATGACAAGGCAATTATCCAGGCCTTTAAAATGATTTGCCAAATATTTTTCGCACGTTTTTAATGTCAAGATAATTGGTTTTTAAATGATTTGAAATGTCATAATAGTAAGACTTTTAAATAATTGATCCTAGAGGCATATATATAGTTCTCATATAATAGTAATACATCATTTTGGGTATTTTGTTTTGTTTTTATAGTAGTCATAACTCTCATAAGAGATTCTCAAGTCTTTATTTCATATCCTGGACATGTCAACTCCTCTAATACGTCACCATTTCTCAATGTTGTAAATGCATAATAAATAATATATATATATATATATATATACAGGGTGGATCAAATCCGGCGGGTTTCAGGACATCCTTTAACAAGGATAACGTCATCCGATCCACGCAGCTGATTTTTTAGCAAGATCCTCAAGTCCTTATTTCATATCCTGGACATGTCAGCTCCTCTAATACGTCACCATTTCTCAATGTTGTAAATGCATAATAATCATTATATATATATATATATATATATATACAGGGTGGATCAAATCTGGCGGGTTTTCAGGACATCTTTTAACAAGGATGACGTCATCCGATCCACGCAACTGATTTTTTAGCAGACAGCCAACACATGAGAGATCATTTCAGTTGAATTTTATCATCGTCATGGCCGCATATGGAAATCTACAGCCTGTTATCTGGAACGAGCAAGAACGCAGGTGTGCCGTTATCCAGATTCTTTGTATAAAGGGCAACACCATCAGCAACACCCAGGTCTCTGAGCAGCTCGGGATCGACAGAAGAAGGGTTGCTGAGCTCAGACTGCAGCCGAAGGATACCAGGGACCCTCGTGCTGTCGTCGACAGGGCCTTCAGGCCCTCCAGCAGCGCCCACAAGGCCAGGACCCCCGACTTCATCAGGATGGTGTCAGACATCTTCGAGCACGACCCCAGCAGGTCCATCAGGGATGTCGCCAAGGAGCTGGACGTTTCTCACGTAACTCTGTTGGCCTGTGTGAATGAGGATTTGCGTTGGCACAGCTACAAGCTCAAGGTTGGCCAGCTGTTGACGCAGAAGAACCCCTCTAGCTCCCCGATTTGAATCCTATGGACTATTTTTTCTGGGGCTACCTTGAGCGACACACCAACCGACTTGCTCACAACACCAAGGCCGCCCTGATCAACTCCATAATGAAACAGGACATGAAGTTGGACAGGGCCCTGGTGGCCAAGACCTGCTCCTCCTTCCGCTCCAGGATCCAGCGCGTCATCGACGTAGAAGGCGGATGGATTGAATAAGCAGAGTCTACACATCTGTACGAGCATTTTAATGTCTAAATGAATAAAATTGAACAGAAATTAACGATTTTATGTGTGTACTTTATGTTGAGAGAAGAAAAAGGCCGGATTTTTTTTTGCCTATAAGGTTCGATAGAATTGCATCCGATAGGATATAAATAAGCATTATAGCGTTAAAATTAGTCTATCGAACCTAGGATCTTATCAATGAGGTAGACCAAAATTGACCATCCCCTCTCGGGATTCGAACTTGCGCCCCCAACATTGAGAGTTGAACACGCCATAACACGCACGGCTATCCAGCTCCCTCATTTGCCGGATTTCGCCGGATTTGATCTTACCACCCTGTGTATAATATAATGTACCTATTACGAGTACAATATTCAAAGGAATATATTTTGAAATCATGAGAAAGAGCAACTTTTGAGCTTCTAAATTTATAGAGATAAAAATTGCATTTTATCTCTAAGAAAATTGGTTTTTCTTGGCTTTAGCCAACATAAAAATAGACAATATTTCTTGAACCTCAAATTAAATAAAAGGAATCATAAAAAATACCTTAAAGTGATGATAATTTTTACGCCATTATGGATAAATAAAGTTGTATTTCATACACAAAAAAATATCAAAAAAATTATATACCCTTCCAAATATCAAGTGCATGCCTTTACCGAATTCTTTTGAACTTCATCTGATTATTATTAATTTAAAAAAGTACGGGTTTTAAAGGGAAAATTATTATTCATTTTTACGATTGAAGTATCATCTTTAATTTACTTAAACCTTGACCATTTCCAAGCCTTTCTTCATACTTCTTAAAGCACTTCAAAGCATTTTTCAATTGACAAAATGACCTTCTTCGTGTGAGAGTGTGATATATACATATGTGTGTGTTCTATTGGAGCACCCTATTCACATTTTCTCAATACAATAGATTGGAATTTTAAGTTCTTGGCTACACGGTAAGTTTCATTTTTTTAATGCTGTTCTCTCTCTTCATTTTAGGCCCATTGGCTAAGATTCACCTAAGTATACACACATATAGGTAATGTGCCCTCACTATATTCCTTTTCTAAATGGATAAGATTATACCTTAAAGGGAGAGGGAAGGCCTAATTAAATAATTGGATATCTTCTGGGAGGAGGAGGGCATTTCGTTGTGTACCATTGGGTTTTCTCTCCCCCTCCAAAAAAATGTTATCTCTGAAACAAAGACTTGATGTGATATAAGTCCTATTTCTGTTTATTTTATTAGAGCTGGAGTCGGGATACGATATCTTATAATAGTTCACAGTTTCAGAGAACAATAAAACAGGTTATGGGTTGCCAGGCACTTCAGAGGCATCTTAATCAGTGAAAAGATATCAATATGGATATTTATTAGGATATATATATATATTAGATAAAAAAATTAAAAACTAGAACCTCATCATATAGAACAGACAGGGCAAACTAAGGCCCACGGGCCGTATATGGCCCGTTAGACAATTTAATCCGGCCCACCGAGCTTGTCCAGTAAATAATATAATAATGCTTCAAAAATCATTCATTACGGCTTGTCCATACAATACCGCGCTTCACCGATAGATGGCGCGCTGACATTTAGGCCCGCAAGTCGAAAAATTTGCCATCCCTGATATAGAAGAATCATAAGTAAATTACATCGAAAACCATATAAGAAAATCAATGACATTGTTAGTTATAAGTGTATTACACTAGATATACAAATAAAAATACATTTATAAACTAAATTAAAGAGCACGATCACATATCAGGGTAATGTGAAGAGCCGAACATGAGAATGAAATTAAACCTTTGTTCAAATAAAATTATATAAAATGTCAAGAAATAAGACTTTATAAGATATGTTTTAAATAAACTTAAAGTCTGAAGGGATACGAAGAAGATAATCTAAATGGGCCGTGGCACATTGTAGTTTGAGAGTTCGGATCGGGCCAAAGTCTGCGTCATCCGAATCTTATGACGTCACACGATTTTGGGGTTTAGCCATGTATTACAAAACAAAGTTCAAAACATGCACAAAGGGAGGAGCCAAATTTATCTTTACGCTTTGTCGCTCAGCTCGGCAATTTTCACATCAAGAGCCTGATTTCTTAATGCCACTTGTATACAAATAACTTTATATTTTCCTTTAAACAAACTGTCAACATCAAGCAAAACAACCTTTTAAAAATTGGCAATATGTTGCAGTAGTGTTTTAACAATCATGTGTTGCTGTCAACTTTATTCAACAATACATACCTATTAATTTTCGCTAAGGATGAATAAAAAACATTTGCAAATTGTGAAAAGTCATTTTTTTCAGCTCGTTAGTTTTGATAACCACACAATGCCGACGTCCTCAACGAACATGCCCACTCCTCTTTTCAGAAAATAGGAAGGTTACAGTGTTCATTAAGATATGTAAGAATTAACAATTACAATAATTTAATATATATTTAACAATGCCATCAGTGCTTTGTTAGTTGCATCATGTGTGTTTATGAACGCTTCAGGACTTAAAAGACGGAAAGTATTATTATTATTGAAATAATCCTTGAAAGAATGAACAAGAGTAAAGTCTAGCATTGCAAAAACTTAACTGGTCAGTATATATATATTACTTATTTGATTGTATAAACTTTGCTCATAAAAAATACCTCATATAAAATCAGATAATTAAATGAAAGTTTAAGGATTGATGCATAGTATATTTAAATTCCATTCGAATTTGTTTTAAAAATGCACTCTTCAAAGATCCGTTTAGATAAATTCATTACTTTAAATTGGTCGTTAGGGATCTATATTTAGCTACATTTTATCTAAAGGCGAATTTACTGACATATATATATATATATATATATATATATTTATTTATAAAGATCAGATTTATTTGATTTATAATTTTTGTGCATCTTATATTTGGTACTGTATTTTATCTTCCGATGATAGATAATAAAATACTTCCAACCAGAAAATAAAGGTGCTAGTTAGTGGAAATATTTTCAAGTGATCTTATTATCATATTATTGTATGACCTGACCCAACCTTTCCATAATAACAATTACTTGGAACTTTTTAAGTTCTTAGTCCACTTTTCAAGATAATGAACACAGCTCATTACATATAATAGAACTTAATATATCATTATTTAAATTTGTTGATATTTAACTTTAGTTCTTAATATGTGGCATATATTTGAAATATTGACTGTTATTTCGTAATTTGGGTAATCCTCTATTTAATAATAATGGTATTCTCAACCTTTACTATGACCTTAATTTGGCCCATCTTTTATATCTAAAGATCAAATATTTATGATTAATTTATATAAATTAATTATTGGGAAAAAAATTGATAAAATAAATATATATTTTTTTACATCAGGAATCAATTTAATTTATTAAAGAAGCGCGATATCCTTGAATCTAACAACGTATATACACACATACAATCATTAAATATAGTAGATCATCATTACTACATATATACATATTGCCTTTTGTTCATTTGTCAATTTATCAATCGTTTTGTTAGCGTCAATAAATTGATGGTCCATAAATCAATTCCCTGCATCCCCCTTTGTTCCTTTGTGGAAGGTCAATATTTATCAAGCACGCACATACATACAGACATACCAATATGTGTGCCATCATTGTGTCTTCTAATCGTTTTGCAATGAACTTTTTTAGATATTTCATAGCTCCAAAAATGAAGTGCAAAGTCATTCTCTTCCCTTCACGAATCTAAAAAAATATTTGGAAAATTGATAGAAGGTCTACTGTGGAAAACATTTTAGATTTTAAATTAGATCACGAGTCATACAAACTAATGTTGAAATGTTTTGTTTTTTTAGTTCTAAAATATTCCAATGTACTTGAGTTAAAAACAAAACAATAACAGACATTTTAGTATAAAAATATAACTTTGAAGGAGAAAGACAAATACTGTAACCAAGACTAAAAATAAAAAAGAACTATACTTTAAAAAACGATTCTCATTTTTTTTTCTTCTCTCCTTTATTGTTTAGATGTTATATAAAATTATATAAAAAATAACATATAAGTAAAATAAACATTATAGTTTATAATAAAAAACTAAACATGAGGTAAAACAATAAACAAAATATCAAACGGGTATCTATTTAAAATATTTCAATATTTTTTGCATAATTTTAAAATATTCTTTTGATTTGGATGGATAAAATTTGATGACGTTCCCCGCATGGACCCATGAGTCCTCGGTGTCGGAGGGGATCTTGAGGGAGAGGGCGGTGTATCGGGCGGCAGCTGAGAGCATCACAGATCGAAGAATAGATGGTTTTACTATTTCTTTTTTCGTCAAACAACTCGCTATGTATGCTTTGGAGTTTGACAGAGCAAATTCAATAGCTTGACTTTTATGGGAATTGTGACCTTTTTTCTTTAGAAGACCGAAGAGGATTGTTGACTTCGTATATTTGCAGTTGGTGACCTTAAATCCCCTTACGTTGATTGTCAGAAACTTTTTAATATTATGACAAGCGGACAGTCAACAAAAGCGTGCTCGACGTCGTTGTACAACTTGCCACAATTAAAGCAATGGAAATCAAAGGATAAACAGCCAGCAGATATCTGCAACTGAGCCGTGAACTTTTTCCGTCGTAGATTCCAGAGAGAGAATTTAATATCCTTGATTTCCATTCCCCTGGAAGGGAAAGCTTTTTATATGGACGTTGGCAATAGACTCAACTCCCTCATAAAAGCTTAAAGAAGACATTTTGAGGTGCCATGGACAGGGGGGGGGGGGGGGTGTAAATGGGCTGCTCTTTCCAAAGGAAAACGAAAACGTCCATCACGAAATAGACAATCGGGCGATGTACGATGAAGACTTTTATTTTTACATTTTATATTTATTTTTATAATACATCATTTTAAAATTTTATAAGGTATATATATATATATCAGGAAACAACCGGGTACCCGGCCCTGCCCGGTCCGGGTCCCGGTTTTTTAGACACCGGGCCGGGACATCAATATTTTCTTTCCTTTGTCATTCATAAATTTTATTTAGAAAAGAATTACTATAAAAAGTTTTTTTAGAAAGGAATTTTCGAAATACGAAACGTCGTCACTTTTTTTTTTAAAGTCATCACTTTTTTTGGAGATTCTTTTCTTTAAAAAAACCGTCATTACTTTTTTTGGAAATTCTTTTCTAAAAAACGTCTTTACTTTTTTTGGAATTCTTCACTTCAGAATGTCAAAGGAACGAAAATATATATTGTGTCCCGGCCCGGGTCCCGGCGAAAAAAAGTGTCCCGGTCGTTTCCTGATATATATATATATAATATATAATCCACGGATCTTCGCCTCATCTACTCCATGCTTAAACTGGAGCTAGAAATATATTTGATAAATCCAACATCTCAAAACATGGATTGGGAATATACATAAATCAAAAAACCAATAAAAAACAACATTCTCAATAAATGTACAAACTTGTGCATGACTGGCACGCCTGGTAATGTTAGTGTCTCGGGTACATATATGTTAATATTTTCAAACATAAGTTGCAGCACTGATCAAACTTTAGAAGACACTGCTATTTAGTATTAAAAAAAATAAGGATATGTACGAGTACATTATGCATATTTTTTACAAATAGATAAAAAACAGTATATAAATCATAGGTTTCAACACATTTTAATATGAATACACAGGATCTATGTATAATGAATGGCGCCCTCATTCGTTGGGAAAAGGTGTCCAACTTCTTACACACAGGGACTCCTAATGAGGATGTCACCGTTAATTGATAATATTACCCATAACAGACTCTTCTGGAATGACGCCCCAAAGATGTCATGCCTGATAGTGTTGTTATTATATTGAGTCTTCTATTTATAGATGATTAATAGTGGGCAATGAGATGTGTATCATGGGCCTCAGGAACAAAGAAAGGGAGACAACATGAATAAGAAGAGACACTGAGAGAAAGGAGGACGCCTAAAGAGAAAAACGCCTTTAGATGACACCTATTCAAAGACATGATCATCATTATTTCTTACCCATTTCATGTACAAGAACAGTATAGTAGCACATACAAAGAAGTCAGTAAGAGACAGACACATTTATCTTATGTCCGACTATCAGTTAGAAGCCCTATTATCACAATACAGGGAAATGAAAATAGAAAAGAAGGACTTGTTTCCCTAAGCTTTATGTTCCTTGGCCCCAATGGAATACGGAATTTGATATTGTTTACATAAATAACATCACCAGAGTTACTCCTCGTCGTAACAGGACTACCACCACCCAGACAATCACCCCCTGACAACCCCTCACTCCCCTCGGGCATTTACCTCCCGTTACTAATATTTCTTATCCCTTAAAGTCCACTTATGAAGTTAACTATGTTTTCTTTTGCATTAGTGTTTGAAAACCTTGTTACTAATATTGGTCATATAAAACATATGACCGATATTAGGAACATAGGTTTAAAGCACTATTGCAATTTGTCATAAAGAAAACATAATTAACTCCATAAGTGGACTTTAAGCGATAAGTAACGGGGGTAAATACCCGGGGGGTTGATTGTCGGGGGTGCTAGTCTGGAGGGGTGGCAGTCCTAAACTCACGCCTCGTTCTGTGATTTACAGTCTAACAACCAAATGTTAGTTTATGTAAATGACTGTCCCATTATACTATATGATACATGTTCATTAAATGTTTTTCATTTATTTGCCACAATAAATTTATAGACTTTAGCCACTTTAGTCTTCTTAATTTCCAATCAATCTTTTATCACAGGATTAGCTTTT